>JAJIBD010000875.1:0-410096 GCA_021461705.1 Cryptotis parvus
AAGAATAAATGCGCATTAAAAATAAAAGGTCACCAGTCACTGTCGTCTGTAAAGGAAGAATGAGTTGTGAATAAGGCATAGAGATTGAATGTGCAGTATAATTACTGTAGTCAACAAATTTACCATAATTACATAATGTGAGCGAGGTGCTAAATATCACTACAATGGTAATCATGCTGCAGTATTTAGCCATATCAAATTATCATTGCTGTCTACTGTAAATTTACACAATTTTGATGTCAAATATACTCAATTAAAAAGCTAAAGAGAAGCATTCCTATTACGATAGTAAGAATGAAATGTAGGAGGAAGCCAAAGATATGTTGTTCAAGTAGCCTGACCAAAGTTCCGACTGGTAAATAGTAGATGGCAGGTGTGAAATCACTTGGCCTGTGTTTCTCCACATTACCTGATAGTCCTGCATTTTAATACATCTTCCATCACCAAAGCAAACTAAAAGAAAACAAAAGTCCAAGAGTGGTTGCAAGATAAATCCTGAAAGCAAATGTCCAAAAAACTGGCAAAGAAAACTGGATAAAACAAATATTAGCCTAGTTACAGTCACAAGACGCTTTTTCTCCTTTCTGTCATTCCTGACCCAGGCTGGTGAGAAAAATGTCACCAGGATTCTTGGGTAATTTGAACCAGTGAGAACAATTAGTGATTGACTAGTGATGTCGCCTTGTGTGCAAAGTAGTAGTAAGACTCCATGCAAAGTGTCTGGTCTTTACACAAAATTTATGTTGATCTGCAAAAACAATTTATTTTACCATCTTGAATTTAGTTATAAATTCCAGACCCACTGGAAGTGGGTCTTGCTAGTGTTTCTCAAGTTCATTCTATTTTTTAAATTCTTTTTTTTTTGGATTGTCTGCTAGTATTTATTTCAACAGTGTAATTTTTTTTGGGCTGAGCTAAGGCTTTTATTTTTTTAATATTTTATTATACTGCCATGAAATATACAATTACAAAGATGGTCATGTTTGGGTTTCAGTTGGGGTCCACACCCAGCTGTGCTCAGGGCTGACTCTTGACTCTGCTCTCAGGGATCAGTCCTGGTGGAACTCAGCTGAACATAAGAGCTATTGGGATAGAACCTGGGTTGGACACAGTTAGCGGGGGCCGTAGCCACTGTAGTATCTCTCTGACCCCTGAAGATTACCCTTAACTCTGCTATGTAGCTTTACCCAAAGGTCATGGGGCAAGCCTTATACCCAGTCCCAAAAAGTTTTCTATGATGGCTCATCCTTAATATCTGAAATGTGTGTTGTCGGTAGCTAAGATTTATTGCAGTGTTTCCCTTACTAAAGTCACTTTCACTTTGAACCCATGGTTTCTGACTCTGGCTTTGGGCTGGGATTCTTTATTTCTCTCTGCCTTATTTTTAGTGCAGAAACAAATTGCTTTTCAAAGTTTGAGGAGCAACTAGAGCAGTTTTGGATGGGTTAGAAATGGGAAAAATGGCTCATTTCATGAATAAATATTTGCCTGTGGTTCTCGACTTTGCAGACTCAAACAGGGATTAAAAGGTAAAGATTGGCAGGAGGGAGGTGAGGGGAGGCTTTTAGGCAAAAAGCAGCATGCGTGTTACAGCTCCACACACAGAGAATGCTATTTCCCCTTTGTTATGAGGAAAATCAGCTATAAGTAGCCTTTTGTGGCTGCCACTAAAGACGATCAGTCTAGTGGAAAAAGCATAGGCTTTGAGCCAAAAATAATCTGAAATTGGATCACTTATGAGACTTGTGAATTCTTACAGGTTGATTAAGGTCTCAGGGCATCAGTGTCCTCGTCTGTGAAATGGGGACTGAAGCATGTCAAATGTCCCATCTGGAACCACTCAGGTGGGAGGTGGTCTGTCGTAGGGCATGTTTCTCTGAAGTTTGTTATGAAGAAATACTGGCATTTCATAAGATATCATTATTTCCAAGGAAATAAAAATTAATGCAGCTTCGAAACCTGGTTTTGAAGCAATCATCTCTAGGCATTTTATCTCTAGAAATGTGCTTGTCATATAGAAGCATGACGTTTGAGCAGCCTCACCAGCAGCAATAATAACAGCAACATCTTCAATGAGTAACTCCCCCTCAGTAGGTATCTGTAGCTCCAGGGTGATGGACCTTCATCTATTTACTTAATGCATCAAGAAAAGCATAGTTTCTACAGAGAGCATTCACGTATACACACACATGCATCACACGGTAAGAATAGTTTGTCTGTGAACAAATTACTAGGTTGTTTATATGTTCCTTAAGGCATAGGCTTACCTTTGAAGTTGTATAAAGATAATAATAGAACTGAAGGAAACAAACTGGGACACGCTCAGCTGTGTTCAGAAGTTACTCCTGGCTCTGTGCTCAAGAATCTCTCGATGGGCTTGGGGACCATCTGGGATGCTGGGGTCTGAACTCTGGCTGGTGTGTGCAAAGCAAGCACCCTACTTGCTATACTATCTCTGGCCCCAGAAGAGAGAAAAATGAATTCAGAGATCCTATGACTCATTTTTTTAGCATGTTAGGTAGTTTATCTTTTATTTTTTAAATTTTATCACCATGGGATAGACAATTACAAAGCCGGTTCATGATTGCATTTCAGTCATATAATGTTGCAGCGCCTATCTCTCCACCGTGCACATTTCCCACCACCAATTTCCCGTTTCCCTCCTCCACCCCATCACCCCCTGCCTCTATGGCAGGCACTTTTCTCTCCTTCTCTGTTCTTTTGCACATTGTAGTTTTCAATACATATATTGAGGAGTTGATATGCATATCTCTTTGTCTACTTTCAATACTCAGTTCTAGATTAGCAAGTTCTAGTTTAGCATTATTATTTCCAACTAGGATTGACAGGCCTGATCCCTTCGCTATCTTGCCTAACCTCTGCTCTGCACTCACTTGTAGTGGATGCCAACCCTTGCCTGTTCTCCTGAACTGTTTTGGCTAGCCTTGGATATTGGTCTCATAATATTTTCTTTATCACACAGATGAATATAGTCATTCTATAGCTTTCCTTTTCCTTCTGACTAATTTTGCTCTGTAAGATAGAGAAATCATAAACCTGTAGATTCGACTGAAACTAAAGCATATAGGTGGGACATATGCTTAGTCTTTAGTATACTGGGCACATTGTGCATAATTCTGTGCTGTGAAGATTATAAAAGTGACAACAGTCGGCAGAGCTGATATGAGCTGGAAGCTGATCAGTGCCAGGCATGTGTTGGGCTCTTTCTTGTGTCTTTAAGAGCAAATATTTTCATAGCAAAGTCTTTAATCCATTTGGATTTGACTTTTGTGCCTGGTATTAGAAAGGAGTATGAGTACATTTTTTTTTTTTTTGCATGTGATCAATCATAGTAAGGGAATAGCAAATGCCTAAAGGCAACAGAATCTGGGAACTGGTCTTCAGTAGGAAGCCGAGCATGGCGTGGGGTGGTGGGGAAAGCTTAAACTGTGATAGAGGGAAGTAGATACTCTGGTGGAAGATTGAGTCCCGGAACAGTTCATATATGAAACCCCGCTAATAATATCTTTTGTAAACCAAGGTGTCTAAAATAAAATTTAAAACTGAGGGCAGGAAGTGTTGTGATCATGGAAGGAGGAAAATTGAGCTAATAACTATAATTTGCCCACCGTGCACAGTTCAGTCATGGTTTTGGAAACTCAGTTGAGATATCCCACAGATAAACATGACCTTAAAGACAATTTTACAATTACACTCCTTAATTTCCATAAGGGGAAAATTATCCTATTCAAGTCATTTCATCTCTCCAAATTTCTATTTGTTTTTTTTAAATTTAAATTTTTTTCTTTTCACCTCCCCAAATTTTACCTCCCCAAATTTTCAATGGGTGTTTTGTGTACTTTTCTCTGTAGTTGTCTTACTCAGCCCAGAATTCAATATTGCACCTTCCTGACAGGTATCATATTGGAAATGGTGTCTTCTTAATCTTGGATCACAGAGATGGTTCAGTGGACTGAGCAGATATTTCTCATGTGGGAGTTGTAGGTTTGATCCCTAGTATCCCATGATTCCCTGAGCATCATAGCAGAGTGACCTTTGAGCACCAAGCCTGGAGTATTCCTGAGTGCTATCAGGGTGTGTCCTCCAAACAAGAATTACACAAGTGACTGTCTCTAGCATCAAATTCACCCTTTTGATAGTTAAGAATTCATCTTATATTTGGGGGAGGGGGGAACATTCAACCTCACTACTGGGGCTACTCAGAGCTGTGTGCTTGGAGCTCACTTCCAGTATGCTAGGGATCAGAATTGGGCTTTTAATGTGCAAACCATGCACCCAAGCCCACTGAGCTCATTCTCTGACCCTGCATTTATCATATTGACAATTTAGCCCTTCTTTTTTGAAGATGCAAGATTTAGAGAAGAGGCATTTATTTTTGAAGCTGTTGGAAGGCAGTCTTTGAAGACGATGCTCAGTAGAAAAAGTGCAGAATACTTCCTTTTGTTAGGGTAGTTTTCATTAGTGGTCTGTAAGGGTTGTTCTCTCAGGAGTCCTACTCCTTCCTTCCTTCCTTCCTTCCTTCCTTCCTTCCTTCCTTCCTTCCTTCCTTCCTTCCTTCCTTCCTTCCTTCCTTCCTTCCTTCCTTCCTTCCTTCCTTTCTTTCTTCCTTCCTTCCTTCCTTCCTTCCTTCCTTCCTTCCTTCCTTCCTTCCTTCCTTCCTTCCTTCCTTCCTTCCTTCCTTCCTTTCCTTCCTTCTTTCCTTCCTTCCCTTCTTTCCCTTCCTTCCTCCTTCCTTCCTCCTTCCTTTCCTTCCTTCCTTCCTTCCCTATTTCCTTCCTTCCTTCCTTCCCTATTTTCCTTCCTTCCTTCCTTCCTTCCTTCCTTCCTTCCTTCCTTCTTCCTTCCTTCCTTCTTTCCTTCCTTCCTTCCTTCCTTCCCTTCCTTCCCTATTCCTTCCTTCCTTCCTTCCTTCCTATTTCCTTCTTTTAACTTAAGTAGACATTATTTGAACATTTCTTAGGCTTTAGACATGACTTGGGATGGAGAAGCAAAGGGAAATAAAGCTGTCTCTCTGTTCTTTTTGAGATGCCATCCTAGCATCTTTCAGAAGGTCAACTATTGGATGAGTGAAAGAAGATGGTCAAAATCCCTGAAAAGTCTCCATAGTTGGGTCTGGAGCGATAGCCCAGCGGGTAGGGCGTTTACCTTGCACGCGGCTGACCCATGCCGGCCTGGGTTGAATCCCGGCATCCCATATGGTCCCCGAGCACCGCCAGGAGTAATTCCTGAATGCAGAGCCAGAAGAAACCCCTGAGCATTGCTGGGTGTGACCCAAAAAGCAAAAAAAAAAAAAAAAAGTCTCCATAGCAGCTACAATTCTGGCTTCTTCTGTGCAATTCCAAAGCATATTGATTGCTAATACTGACACAGAATCTAGAAACAGATATTTATTCTGGATGCCTGCATTCCAGACTGTTTTTTTCAAGTATACTAATACACATTTTTGAGATGTAATTGAATTGAGTGCTGAGTGTTTTGCCTAACTCTGAGAGCAGGTTACCCCGCACCAGCAGAGAAAACAAGGGATTATGCTTAAGAGCCATTTGGCTGCTGTACTGTAACTCTGATTTACAATGAAGTTCTGTCAATGTGCAGTCTGCCATAGCTACACACTGTTGTGTTCTTAGTGTAACTGTCATCACTTAGGAAGCTGTCACTCTCCATACTGTCTCTATCCTGGAATTTTGGTTGATAGCAACCAAAAAAATCTTGTTTTTCAGTTTTTCTAAGCAAAAATGATGGCAGCATATGTCCACAGAATCAATGAGAAATCCCTTGAACCTAGTTCACAGAGCACATTTGGATCCTAAGTCAACGATGGTTTGATAACGACTCTGCTGCTATCTCTCCGGTGCTCATTTCTACAAGTTGCAGTACCAGTTCCAAAGTCAGCAATGGTAGTGGCTGCCCATTTCGAAGATGTTAGGAGAGGACTCAGATTCTGTGCAGAGTAAAAACAGTGGTGGAGAGAAAGAAGGAGAGACCAGAGAGAGACCAACACTGGAAGAGTGAATCAGCTCTCCAGTCAATCTGGACTTAGAATGAATTTGGACATACATTATTTTTGGTATAGAGTATTTGCAGAATGAAACTAATTCTCTTTTTGGAAATTGAAATATCAGAGGAATTCAAGCAACCTCTTCATATATGAACAACTCCTGAGGCTTACTCAGGTTTCAAATGTGGTATGTTGCAGTGTATGTTGGTCTCTGTGGGGCTTTCTGTGAAGTCCCTTGGAAAGGGAGCGACTGCTTTCTTCAGGCCAGGAGTAGATTGACTCTCCCTTGAGCCAGTGATGTTCACATTAGGTTTGATCAGTTTTCTTTAAAGGAAACGCATAGCACTTTGAACCCTCGTAAAGCTTCTTTTGTTTCTTCTGACCCATGTATCTGCTGGAGTGCCTTATTTTTACAGTCCTGCTCCTAAAGAGCTGGTTCATGTCTTCACGGGGTCAGATGGCATGGCCAGACGGTCTATTCTTGCATTTACCAGCTTTGTGTACCTTCAAGAAATCAGTCTTCCAGAACCTTATCATTTCTCCTAAGCAGAAATAATACCATTACAAAGAAAACTGTAGATATGTGGGGCCCATATCTAATTTTCCTACCAGTGTTGATAAAGTGGGTGAATGGATGAATGATGAATGCTTTACTTTTCCAGTATTCCTGTTTTTATATTGAAAAAGTTGTTATAGCTCTCAAAAATCAAACAATACTCTGTCCCTGCTGCTCTTGTTGATAATGTTTCTTCCTTTTCCTAATTATTATTAAGATGCTTTTATGATTAGTTAAGAAAATAGTGTTGAAATTTATAACATTGAAGTACAGTGTTACTGCGCTGTGCCACATTACCAAAGTGCCTTCACTCCCGTCCCTGTGTCATCTCTGGTCTAAATATCATCCATTCCTCCTTCATTCCAACTGTCTTTAGTCAATTGTGTAATCCAAGGGCAAGGGTTTGTCACTGTTCAAGTCTTTCCTCCTGTTGTGTGTCCCTGTTAGTGAGGTGATGTGGTATTCGTTCTCCCTCGGACTTACTTTGTTTGATGTGATGTCCTTCCGTTCCGTTCACTTTGCAGCTGCATGATTTCATCTTTTCTTACTGCTGCCTACTATCCTGTTGTGTATAAAGGTTACAGATTTTTTGCTTTTTTTTTGGGTCACATCTGGTGATATTCAGGGGTTACTCCTGGCTCTTTGCTCAGAAATTACTCCCTGGTGGAGCCTGGGGGACCTAATGGATGCTGGGGATAGAAACTTGGTTGGCTGCATGCAGGCAACACCCTACTGCTGTGCTATTGCTGCAGCCCCAGAGGTCACAAATTCTTTATCCTATGCAGCTCTCATTAATGCTTGTCAAACGTTGCCTTCCACATGCAAAGCCCTGTGCTTGGCTATCACATTTATTTATACTAGTGGCTTAGCAGCTTTCAGCTTTGTGTACCTATAGTTCAACACTAGTTCATAGTCCGGTGGATTGAAATCACCACACCGGTCTTCTAAAAACTTTGTATTTCTTGTGTCAAATTTCTAAGCACTTTTCTAAAATTTTTTGGTAGACAGATGCTCACATTTCTTTTTTTTCCCTATTTTTTTTTTTTGTGAATGTCAATGACACTTTCTACCAACCTCATATACTATCTCACAACCTTGATGATCTGAAAGAAGACAAAGAGATTTATGGCTTCCCTGAGATTGTCTCCCTGTTTCTCTGAGAATAAAATGAAATTCTTTGTACCACACTTCAATATACTTGACACCTTTATTATTTTCAGGTCATACACATCTTTCTTCCTATAAAGAGAGCCATCCTACAAGCATTCATTCATTACTCTTAAGGTCATGTCAGAAAGAATCATAGACTTATTGTCAACACATTCAGTATAAAAATACAAAACCTCCCTTTCCCTGAACCTTCCGTATGTTCCTATCAGGAAATCAATGTGCTGATGGGACACTGAGCACGGGAGAGCTGGAGAAATTCAATGCACTTTGCCATCTGCCCAAGCAGATGGAATTGGGATTGAGTACTCTCACTCTGATCTCAGAACTGCTGGGTATTATCATCTTGGATGTCATAACTCCTAAAATTACTGCCCATGAAAAAGGTACCACTTAAGATGCTGGGAGAAAAAAAAAGACATAGAAAGCAAATAACAAAACCCACAACCCGCAGAACATAGTTGGCTGTGTTGTCGCCTCCATATTTTCTAAATGATGTAATTTACTTTGTGTCTTTAAAGTTTTGGGAAAGGAAATTAGAGTATCTATATTTATGAGTTTATTTTAAGTCTACTTGCAGACTTCCACGAAGCTGTGCTACCAGTAACAGCAGTGACCCATCATGGTCTCAGAGGCTCCAAACTTTCAGAATTAAGTGGCTTTGTATTCATAGTACTTGGTGCACTTTTTCCCACATTGGTTCTCAATTTTATGTGCCAGCTGCACCCCAAATTGCCACATTTCAGAGAAGGAAGCAGATGCTGTTGTTTATCCCAACCCTCTCCTTGACACATGTTGGTTCCCATCCCTATTGTCTTGGCAGTACTGGCCATTTCAGAGACAGTCATATCTGTTGTACTAAAACCTTTGGAAAGGTGGCTGTAATAAACTCAGCATGTGCCTTTACCTAGTCTAATACTCTTATTTTTATTGAAAACCAATTAGAGTTTCTTACTTCATGAATGCCTTTCATAGTTCCGGTTCTGTTCTTTATAGCTCTTCAAGTTATTCTGTATAGTGTCGTCTGTGTCATCAGCTAGCTGCCTTGGTCAAGCCTTTGTGTCTGTGGGCCTCTGAC
Source organism: Cryptotis parvus (assembly GCA_021461705.1). Classification (NCBI taxonomy): domain Eukaryota; kingdom Metazoa; phylum Chordata; class Mammalia; order Eulipotyphla; family Soricidae; genus Cryptotis; species Cryptotis parvus. The sequence goes on from JAJIBD010000875.1 coordinate 8,821, forward strand.
TTTGATGCGCTCCATTCCTTTCTTCTCTAGACCTCAGATCTTTTCACTCAAATTTTGGACTAATTATACCCACACCATAAAACATTTGTGGAGTGTTAATATATGTAAGTACTCACTCTATCTTACGGACCAGAATTATGACTCATAGATCATGTGTCTTAAGAGTTAAGGAAAACTTATAGATAATACTAAGAGGAGACAGAGGTACTAAGGTTCATTTTAAATGCTTCTTATTGAAGCCACTGGGCATTTATTAAGTTACGAATGTCTCAGCAACTTGGGCACATGTTAAAGAAATACAGAGTCATCTGGTACCAGTTTAAAATTTAGAGATCCAAGGGCAATTTAATAACTGAGATGGAGAAACTGTGGGTCTTTTCTACTGATCGTACTTTTAAAGAATGATACCTCTGTGTTTTTTCCCCATTTCTGTACAATACTTTCATGTACCATATTTCAGGTTTTTAGCAATTTCTGTATGATAACTTACAGAGAAATATAGTTTCTGCTCATGTGGCTTTAGTGTATCATGAACTATGTGGAGTGAAGGAAAGGTGTAGAGGGTCCCAGGACTGACATATATTTTTTTCAGAATGCTAAACAGTTATATAATAGTTTATGTTTGTTTTGTTTGATTTTTATGTGGGGATCAGCCTAGTTATGCAGGGAATCAACGCACCTCTTTGTGTGTGTGTGTTATGTGTGTGTGTGTGTGTGTGTGTGTGTGTGTGTGTGTAAGGGAGAGTAATGTCTAGTGAAGCAAATACTTTAAGTTATGCTGCTGGCTCAGAGTTATACAATTGTTTAAGTCTCATACTCTTAAGCTTATATGAGTCATTCCTAGATCTAGATTTGCTGTTTGTAAAGGTTCATAAAGTCTTGACTGACTTCTGTATTCCTCTCCCTGTATTCTTCCAGTTTCCTTATTAACAGAAATCATTTTGTGGACTTCTTTTGGAAGCACCCAGGTTAGATAGTAACTGGTACTTACCAGCTAATTCCTCCAAATTTTGAGGAACGGTGGAGTTGATCGCCTAGCACTCATAATGCCATTCCATGGCTGGTTGCTGGTTAGCTTTTCTCTTTCATATTTCTCCCAATTCAATCATCTTGTCACTGATGGGAATTCTGAGCATTCTAAACAGGTCCAGTGAAGAACCAGAATTAAATGTGCTTTCACATGCATGTACATGTGTGTGTGCGCCAGACACACACACACACACACACACACTTCTCAAAGGAAAAAAGATCATTTTTCTTGTTGACAGTGTGAGGGTGGCATATGCACTCTAAGCATTTGTCCTTAACATCACTCTCCTCTTCACACATTCTGACAACCCTGGAAATGCCTTCATGATGCGTTTACTGGCTCACCCCAAACTGATTCACCTACAAATGTGGAAGCTTCCTGAACACTGCTCCTTGGGGAAGTGAATAAGCTTTGTTCATCTTCTACTTCCCTCTTTTCATTGTTGTTAGTGGTAGGAGTCACACTCGGCAGGACCCAGGCCATGAGAACTAGTCCTGTTTCTCTTGCTGGGGAGTAAACTCGGAGCCTCACACATGCCAAGAGCATGTGCTACCTACCTCTTGAGCCTTGATCTCTCTGCCCTCTAAGTTTGCTGTGCCCCATTCTGTCTCCTGCTTCACTATCTGTCATCATCTCTCTTCAACCTTCTGTGTATGTAAAGTGCTGTTCTTCAGGATTTTCTGCCAGATTTTTTCACGTTCCCTGGAGTTTGAGTTTTACTTAGAACATGATGAGACACAAACATGCATCTCAAAAAGTAGGTCTCTCTTTTAACTTCCTACAGCACATGGCTAATGGCTCCACCTGGATGTCCACAGCAGCACATTCAACTCAGATTAGCTTGGTGCAATTAAAACTACCTCGATTATAGACTTGGGTAAAAGTCCAGCATCCTAAAGTTAATACATGGGGTGACCATGTTGAAAATAGTATGTATTGCATAGTACCAAGTTTCATATACAGATGATTCTATAATGATATAGACTATGTAATTCTATAACATAGAGATGATTATATGAAATAGAAATATGATAATGAAACTTTAGGAAATGTTTTGAAAATAAGAGATACTGTGTATAAAATCCTGAGCAGATGACTTGGTACCAGAGTGTTGTTGAAGGAAATTCCCTATTGTAGTTAATGAGAAACTCAAACTAAGAAACTGGCTTTAAAAACATTCTCATCTATTACCAATCCCAGTGAAACACCTTATTTGGAGGTTGTGAATCACAGAACTGTTTTTGCATCAGAACATGCTGCACAATCTTGTTCTCAAATCAGAGATCAGAGATATATTTTCATAAACTAGATTTACATTCATGCAGTTGAGATTTTAGTATATAGTAGTGGGATCAGAAAAATATAATTTGTATTTTACTATGATCTAATCTCTTAGATCATAGATATATCTTTTAAATGAAAGAATACACTGACTTGTGTGTGCACTTATCTTCATATGTATAATTGATTCAATGACAAAAGTAGGATTATTGTCTATTGGAGTTGGGAGAGACATCAAATGGAAGAGATTTCAGATACAATCTAGGCATTCCTTCAGGAGCAACTAAGAAGTCAAGACACATAGTTTCAGTACCAAAAGATTCCCTTTCTCCATTAGCACTGATCCTAACAGTTAGGCCACTTGAACAAAGCCTTAGAGCTAGTATCAGACTTGGAACATAAGTGATGATTCAAATGTGGGAATCTTCTGTCTATGGCTTTGATTTTCTGACTCACAGTTTATGTCTTATCTTACCACATCACATAGATGCAGATCCCTCTTATCATACATATCAGGGGCTCCAGGGAAGATTCCACTTACTTAGAAATGCATTCAATGATGGGCCAGTGACTGGCGTTCCCTTTTCGAGTGATTGTCTGGGCTTGTATCTGACTTTATTCCCTAAGTTCTGAGAACTCTTAGATCAGGTGGATCCCAGTTCTCCCTCCACACCGTTACCTCTGCCAACAGGCCATCGAGTTATGCCAGCCATTTGTGTGGTTGTTGTTCCTTTCAGGAGCAAGGGAATAACATGCTAAGATATCACCACACAACCACCCTTCCTCTTTCTCCGGGAATATCCTGAATTTTTTTTCTCCTGAAAAAAAAACTGCCTCAAAAGGTGTGTTCTGCTTTCTATTGTAGAATTCCAGAATCTTGGACTCTTGACATTCAGCTGTGGCCTTGTGCCAAGAGGAGTCAATTTGTCTTCCAGGCATATGAGGAGCGGGCTTCACCCTGTGTAAGAACAGCGGAGAACTGAGGTTAGCTGAGCAGCCTGCACCCTGTCAGGCGTCAGTCGCCTTCTCAAGCAGCACTAAAGGAAATGAACTAATGATAGCTGATGCTTGTGCTGGGCAAGCTCCCTCCTGCCGCTCGGAGTGGGAATGTGAGTGAAAGCTGTGGGGGCCTGGGCCAACCCTGACAGAAACAGGTTTTTAACAGCGTGAATTTATGAATGCAGTCAATGCAAATGAGAGCTGATTATGCTTGGAGTCTAAAAACGATGCCTCATTTATTAAATTAAGCTGCAGAAATTCTATTCAGATAATGTTAAATGGTAGTTTTTTTACTCTCCAAACTAGGCTGCTCTTTCGTGATTCTGTTGATTTGATAGTGTTATTTTACACTCACTTAAAATGGACGTGAGGGGGCCAGAGCGAGAACTCAACCAGGCTGGTGTGTATCTGGAGGCCTGGGTTCAGCCCCAGGTCTCTGAATACCAAGTCAGAGTAGTATGGGCCCTCAGGTTTGCTGGGTGTGACCCTCAAACCAAACACTGAAAAATTAAAAAAAAAAAAAACAGAGACAGAAAGGAAGGTAATGATCTGGGGACAGAGAGTGATTGAAGCGAGAATAAAAAATGTTTTTTTTTTGACAATATGCTCGTTTCTCGCCCTCACCCTCAGTCTTGAACATCTTTAACATGGGCACACTGACACAAGCTGTAAGATAGAGTAGAGAAAGTGAAGAGAGGGAATAAGACATTTATCTCGAGACATTTAGCTCAGCCAAGTGTAAGTGAAAGATGAGAAGTTCAGGTCTTTTCTGAAATAAAATTCCTGCTATTTTATCTTGCTTTTTTTTTAAATCTCATCCCTGGAATCTGCATAAAAGTTTTCTTCAAATCTCTTATTATATATCTAGTAAGGAACCAGTGGTCCTAAAAGTCATGGTCTCTATTTAAATCTAGCTGAGATGTAAGTCATAGGAACATTTTAACCCCAGCATGAGATTACTCCCTGGGTCACTAATGATCAGCATTAACACGTTGGGAGGGAATGTGGTGATATTAGAAAAAGAGAAATAAAGCTCATCAATTAATTGAAGTCAGTGAGACATGAGACATTTTTGGAAGATCTCCCTTTCCCAATCTATAGTAAAGTCAGGCCAGGGATTCCTTATTAGACCAAAAAAATTGTCCTTGACCCAAAGCCCAAAGATAAGAATAGGTTGTCCTTAGATTACATCCCCCACCCCAAAAATAAATAAAAAGAAAAAAAGCTCAACCCTCACTTTGTTTGCAGATAAGTTTGCAGTTAAGGCCTTGTGGGGACATGGTTTTATTGGTCCTGATGATGTCCACTAGCTGGAACCCATCACCCCTAACACTGTGCCTCCTTTTTCTCTTTCCCTCTAAAAACACTGTTGTGGTCACTTACATAAGATGGTGCTTCATGGGCATGTGTCTGGCATCTTCCAACCTGAACACTTGTTGCCATAAAAGCTGTCTCACCAGGAGACAGAACTCTGTCTCTTTGATTGTTGGTCCTTGAGGAAGAACCGAACCTTATGTTTATAATTTGCCTTAGGCCATCATTTTAATCTTATCCCTCACCTTAATCTTAGACTTAATCTTATAGACTCACCTCTCTCCCCTCTAAAGTGAACATGCTCTCATGTGATAGCATGGTTGCCTTGACTGTTAAATGACATGATGCATTATGGGTTCTTATGCAAAATGTCATTCTTCTCTCTGCCTGCACCCTAAACGTTAATAAGTGCTCGCTGTTTATGTCTGCATTTGGAGCCATAATTGATTTGATTGATTTAATTGTAATAGTTTGATTCAATGTATTCTTTAGTGCTCTTATTTGGACACAGGCTTTTGATGATAAGTTAATTATATAGTTGATGTCTAGCTCTATATATCCTGTGTTTCTGAATAACCACACTCCTTTTCCTAATGCCAAATTATTTCAGCATACAATTTGGTATGCTATCAAATTACTCCCACCTCCCGACTAATAAAAAAAGGGTAAGAAAGATGTGAACTAGGCTGCATTTTTGGTATTCTTCATGGTAAACTTTCTTCGGTGGAGGGTTGGGGGTAGGGTGCCATCACCCAGAGATGCTCAGGGCTTATTCCTGGTACCCAGGACTTACTCCTGGTTTGGGGACCAATCCAGGAGCTAGCAGCGAGCAAGGCAAATTCCCTCCCAGCTGTACTACTGCTCCAGCACCTACGGTAAGATTTTTAATGGAGAGGCTCAGTCTAATAGAGTTCTTTGTGAAAAATAAAATGCAATGAGCATGTGTTTTAATTGATAATTCCTTCTGAATCTTGCAAACATGGCTTTCCATCCTAGAAAGCCAATTTCCCAACCTTTTAATAGTGTCACATTTGTGATTAAGGCACAAAGTGTTCCCAGAACAATTAGCTGTTAGGATTCAGGTGTAAACAGAAGGATAATTCACAAATATGCATTCTCCATACATGTTATGCCAAAGCGGCAGCAAATGAAAAGAATTAACATACATTATGGCCCATTTCATGAACGTGCCCGCTTGCAAATGAATATACCTGGTTGGAAATGTTCAGTCGCAGAGCTCCCCAAAGTGCACTGACACCCCCTCTCTCCTTGTCAGCATGTCTCAGCAGAAAGGCAATGGGCTCTGAGACTACCTTGTGTCGATATTAGCTTTTATTTTCACTTTTGTTCTCTCATTTTTCTTTTGCATGGAAGTAAATTTGTTTGGAAGAGGGAGTTCCCATAGTGAGGTATCTCCTTTCCAGAGAACATTTTAGAATCTTTTTTGTTGGTTTAGGTTTCTGAGAAGCAAGGCTTATTGAAAAATCTTAAGGTGAGCTAACTACTGTGCTTAGCATACGTTTGCTGTTATGAACTGTGGGAGTGATTTTGTTGGGGACATTTAATAAAAGTGTACGGAGCAACTGTGCCATGCTCAGCCATGCTGAGGTTGGAGAAAACTCAGTAACTTCCATAGTGAAATAATTTCAACTTTCGTGGAAGGTAGCCTGGTTTCTATTCCGTTTCCCCTCATGAGAATGTGGGCACATGAACATTTTAAGAATGGGAAGTCAGCTGAGCAGGAATCAAACAGGGCACTGGCAGAAAATAGGCCTGGGTCAGGATAGTCTACTTGAGGGTGACCTAGTGGCAAATGGACCACTTCTGACTTTCAGTTTGACCTTAAAATCCGTGTAAGGGAATTTGGTCATGTTTCTGATACTCTAAGCATCGTTCCCATGTTGTTCTGATACTGTGAAATGCAAAGTCATGGAATGAATGGCAGAGGTAGTGTCAGGAGAGTACCTTATGCAGAATAGCATGCCAGAAAGGCCCAGGATCCTGTAGAAGTGGGAAGAATTAGCTGTTCAGATGAGAGAGGAGAGAGGAGAGAGGGGAGGAGGGAGAGGGAGGGAGAGAGAAGGGAGAGGGAGAGGGAGAAGGACAGGGAGAGGAAGAAAACAACAGGGATCAAGGCACTTACCTTGTGTGCAGCTGACCTGGGTTCAATCCCTGGCACTAAGTACAGAGGCAAGAGTACAGGAGTAAACCCTGAAACACCTTAAGTGTGACCCTGAAAAAGAAAAAAAAACAAATTAGCTATGTTTGGGGCTAAAAACATCTATGGTAGAGGTAAGATTATGCAGGTCTGTTATCTGGTACAAAGATTTAAATTTGTTTTATTTTTTGAGCCACATCTGAATGTGCTTAGATGTTACTCCTGACTCTGTGGTCAGGATCACTCCTGGTGGGATTCATATGGCAGGCCACGGATCAAACCTAGGTCAGCCACATGCAAGGCAAGTGCACTACCCACTGCACTCTGGACTCTTGGGTTTATTGTTTAATACAAGAAAGCTACTGGAGGGATTCAAACCAATTTGTGTGTGTGTGTGTGTGTGTGTGTGTGTGTGCATGTCTGTGTGTGCACACATATTTGTGTATGTATGTAAAATAAATAAATCCGTATTCCATAGATCAGCATATAGTATATAGGAAGAGAATCACAGCCAGTAGAACATCTGGAAAGCCCTTACTTAGGAGACTCTGATGATGGTTTATAGAGAGAAGCATAGATGGTGGAGTCACGTGTTTTTGGAGGCAGATTGAGGCAAAGAGGCCATAGATTAATATGCCCAAGGCCACGTACATTTTGAGCTATGAAGATAGCCACATGCTTCCTCCTGTCCTCATTGTAAAAAGGTGAGCTTTGAAGGGCTTTCTAGAGACAATTGCCCTAGGATTCCACTGTGATGATTTGGCTGCCACAACCATAGTAGATATAAACAAGGCCGAAAGACTGTAGCTAACTTAAAGGTAGATAGTTTTAAGTATTCATTTACATCTGATTTGTTAGACAATTCTCAATTAAAGTTATAACAGGAAATTAATCAATATCACCGCCTCATTTGGTCCCTCCAATATTAAGAATAGTTGAGCGGGTATTTAGAAAAGACTTTAGAAACTGGATGGTTTATTATTTTTTGAAGTCATTCTCTTTCCCTTTGTCTTTGAATCACAATGGAGGAGAAAGTCTGTTTAATATTAAAATTCTGTGAGTCCTGAAAAACAGAGATTAACACCTCCTTGGGCCCTAGGCCTCTTTCTTACTTAGAGTCTTTGGCAGGCAGGCCCTCTGGACAGAATTTAACAGCATTGGTTTGTTTTCATTGAATTTATTTTTATGATTACATTTATTTATGGCCTGTGATACAGGGTCTTAGTTATAGTCTGACAGAAAGTTTCCCTTTAAAATAAATTTGGGTAAAAAGTCAACTGAACAGTAGAAGTCAAAATTTCACTGAGCATGGAATGAGGAAGATCAGAAGAGGAAGATGGTTTTCTGATTTTCCCCCTTTGAGTTTCATCAGTAAATGCTCGGGTTGAGAGCCTTCTACTGAGACTATACCACCTACATGGTAAAGCCTGGCAAGCAACTGTGTTTTATTTACTTTTTATGCCAAAGACTAGTAACTATAACCTGAAGAATGTTTTCGAGCTCCTCCTGTCCCTGTAGCAAGTAGATACCCTTGGGTTGCAAATGCTTGTGACAGGACTAATGGAGATGTTACTAGTGCCCACTCGAGCAAATCGATGAATAATGGGAAGACAGTGATGGAATGAGTAGAATATAATGTTGCATTTTAGCTGCCTGGTAGCGGTGAAGTCCTCAAAGGTGTGGGTGGCACAGAAGGAGAAGCAGAGTGGACCCTGGAGACCGAAGTTCTTTACTCTCCACCCCGATACTTTAATATTCAAGGTCTTGAGTAGGATTAAAAAGAGTTCTAATTTTTTATATTATTACATTTAAACAAATTCTAAATAAAAATATATGTCTTTTGTTTCTTTAAAACCTTTTTTGGAAATGAAAGTGTCATGATTTATAAAATTATTAAGTCATGAGTCTTAGGCATATAATATTCCAACACCAGTCCATCACCCGTGTCAACTTCCCTCCACCAGAATTCTTTTTTTTAAGTTAACCAATTTATTTATTTATTTATTTATTTATTTTTTATTTTATTCCCCCCCAAATATTATTACACCATTTTAGACATACAATTGCAAGATGCTCATGTAGAGTTTTGGTTCCACAGTGTTCTAGCACCCATCCCTCCACCCAAACCCATCTCCCATCATCAATGTCCCCACCTCCCTCCCCCTCCCACACCTCAACTACTTGGTGGGTTCTGTATGTCATTTCTCTCCTCTTTATCTCTCCCTCCCGCCAAACTTTCCTGCTCTTCGTGGAATGCAGTGCATTAAAAGACATTACTGTTTCCACTATTTTAATGGACCGCGCGGCCACTTGTGGCGCGTGTGACCCTGGGCTCGAACTGGTTTTGTTCTGTTAATTTGGTCATGAGGCAGTTTCCCAGCGTCCGGACAGCGAAAATGGTGGCTAGTGTGATGGGCGAGTCTCATCCGGCTGCTTCCGAGACCCCCCAGATCCACCAGAATTCTTAAGCTCCCTTCCACCACCTTCCCGGTTTCCCCACCTACTACCTTTAAAGGCACATTTCAAAATTTTATGAATTTGAATACCATGATTGTGATTGCAGTGTTGTTAAGTGTACCTTGGATATATAGCAATACCACTGTCTCCCCATTTTGGCCCTGATCCCGTTGCCCTGTTACTCACGACCTCCTCTTCTTGCTTCCCTCTTTGATTAATGTTCTAGCTTTCAGCAACACACCTCATGATGGGAGTAGCAGTTGGAAGAGAAGAATTAACTTAAATGTTTATGAAAAGGAAAGAAAAAGTAGGTTAAGTGTGTTCTCTTTATCCTGGGGAACGGCGTATGCTCATTAACTATGCCACAGGGATGTTGATGCATAGTGCTGACCGATTTCTGAAATCTATCCGATAAAAAGGTCAGAAGAGATGCTGCCTAAATGTGCTTTATTCCTCCCATTTCTTTAATGAAAAGAAATGCAATGTACACATCAGCAGGAAGGTGTGTAGACAGTGTCTGGGCGGAGGCACGGGGAATTGCTCAGTGATTGCCTCAGGCAGAGTTGGGAGGTTGACATTCAGAAAGGCTTAAGTTTATTTTACAAATTTTATACCAGTGTTTCGTTTCGTCCTGTTAGACCACACTCTTCTCCCGAAAATAGAAGAAACAGCACACATTCGGGTTTTGAAGCAAGAGAGTAAGAACCAATTTCACGTCAAAGTCCATTAAGTCCTGCATTATTAGAGGCAGCTCTGTAGACCAGCAGACCGGGACTAACTGGGCTTGAGGCAGATGTGTCCCCCGATCCCCACCACCACCCCCAACCCTGCCGGACTGCCGGCATCAGGCGAAAGGAGCAGGAAATGCTGAGTGGGGCATGGACCACTTTTGGCCCCGCCTCCCATGAGGCATCAAGGCTGCGTCCACATACATGGGGTCAGGCTTAATTTGCTTTTATTTTTTCCCCGTTTCACAGTAATGAGCAGCCATTGAGTGTCTCTCTTCTAGGCACTCCATAGGGACAACCACTGCATAGGTTGTCTTTGTGTATACTGGTTTATTATAGACTCTGGCATCTAGGTCAGATGATGTAGCAGCGCCAACATTCACCTAATGTGACTTTTGCTCTAAAGAAAATATGCTACATTGAAATGGAAGAGAATGACAGCAGGTCCGTAAATAATGTCATCGGTTCAATATTGATGTGAGGGAAAATTGATTATAGACTCTGGTCACTGCATAGGTTGTCTTTGCATGTACTAGTTTATTATAGACTCTGGCCACTGCGTAGATTGTGTATACTGGTATATTATAGACTCTGGCCACTGCATAGATTGTGTATACTGGTTTATTATAGACTCTGGCCACTGTCTAGCTTGTCTTGGTGTATACTGGCTTATAATAGACCCTGGCCACTGCAGGAGTTGTCTTTGTGTGTGCTGGTTTATTATAGCCTCTGGCCACTGCATAGATTTTCCTGGTGTATACTGGTTTATTATAGACTCTGGCCACCACTTAGATTGTCTTGGCGTTTACTGGTTTTCTTCTACATTTCAAATATGTGCAGGTTATTAAGTATATTTGTGTGTCTAACTTTTCCCCATCTATGAATGTATGGAAGTGTGTGTGTGTGTGTTTTTTTGAAAGTCCCTGGATGTGTGTTTTTGTGTGCATATTCATGTGTATGTATGTGAGAGAGACAGAAAGACAGACAAATAGATAGACAGATAGCTGTGCATAGATAGAAAGACATAAAGATAGATGGACAGGTAGCCGTGTACACATAGACAGAAAGATAGGTAGAAGTGCAAACACAGGCACTATGCCTATTCAGTTTTGGTCCTTGTTTAGAACCTTGAGCTTCTGGAAGATTCTTGCACCAGCCAAAACTCCTAACTGGAGTAAATGGATTGGAAAATAAATGAATGAATGAATGAATGAATGAATATAGGTAGTTGTTGAATATTAGTTCATTGTTTATTTAGAAGTACACCAATATCACTATGAATTGGATTGTAGCTTAGGATATTGGCATGAGTTTCGATAAATTTGCCCATGAGAAAAGTATTTTTTCATTATACTTTGGGCTATAGCCAATTTCCCAACTAGAAGCCATGTTAAATAAAGATTTACACTATGCATACTTATGTCAGTCCTGTACATTAGGTTTGGCTAAGAGATAAGGAGACATACAGGTAGGGGTTCCATCTGCAGAGATAACCTCAGGAGAATGGCTGGAATGAGGGGTCATGGTTATTCTTACCCTGAATGGATAAGAGATTCAGTGGTCTCAGAAAGGGGGAGCAGGGTGGCATGCTCATGGTGAGCAAGAGACAGAAGAAGGAAGGGCAGAGGGAGAAGGAGGGGTAGACTTTCATCTGCCTTGGAAAAAGGTATTTGACTGGCAACTGTGCAATGGATGTTTGCTACTCCTAGAGATTTTGAGTGGAGAAAAATATATCCAATCTCTTCGTCAAGAGATGGTTTTGTCTTTCTTTGAGGGGAATGAGCTCTAGGAAGGTGGGAGTAGAATCTGAGAGCTCATTTGGGATGCTAGTCTGATTTTTTCAGAACTTTCATCTTAGAAGTTAAAGCGCAGCAAATCCTCAGAGAATGGTGGATCAGGCAAAGAGTAGGGCGAGGTGAATGATCTTACAGCTAGCTGAGCGAGACCTGACATTGGTTCACAAGAGTCTGGAGTGCATCACTCAGTTTGACTCTAAGGATATAGCCAGTCAGGGCTGTGATTGAGTAGGGCTGAAAAGAAATGTGAGGGGGGAGGGAAAGAACCATGGAAACAGAACGAGTGAAAAGGAGCCACTCTAAAAGAACCAAAACTCCTGCTTGGGGCTGGAGAGGTAGGACAGTGGGTAAGACACTTGTCTTGCATATGACTGACCATGTTAGACCCCTGGCACTTTATATCATCCTCTGAGCCTTTTTATGAAGTGGTCTCTAATCACAAAGCCGGGAGTAAGTAAAGAGTACCATTGACATAAAGAAAACAACAGAAAACATAACTGGAAATTCACCCATTCTTTTTGGGCATTTATGTTTTATTTCTTTCCTCATTTATGTGTTTTGCAGCATTGGGTTATAGAGTCAATAAGCCATGTTGCATTACTCAGAAAAAGCATCCATAAACACTTATTGGGTTCTCTAGTATGCTAGGTGGTGCTCTGAAGACAGGAAGACATGATGACTCTTTGATAATATCTGGACTCATTCTCAGAGACAGGGCTGGATTCTGGTGCGTGTGCTGGGAATGTACAATACTTTGTTGATCAGAACCGCCGTCACCAATTATCTGCCATCACGGTCATGTCACTCTTATATTTTCCCCTACATATTAGTATGCTACCTGCACGGCAGAGCCTGGTGAGCTACCTGTGTTGTATTTGATATGCCAAATACCAGTAACAATTATAGACTCATTCCGGAATGGATTGAGGCTCTTTATGTTCCTGGAGCAAGCAGATACCCTTGGGCTCTACTAGCATGAGACAGGACATATGGAGATGTTACTGGGCCCGCTCGAGCAAATCGATGATGAACGGGAAGACAGTGACAGTGACAGTGATTATCTCTATCTTCCTTTCCCTTTATCAATGCCATTGTTGCAATGACCTAAGTAAGGGTTGCACATGCTTGCTTTGGCACATTATACTTGGTTGTGTCACATGCACACCAGCTGCAATGTTGCACACTTACTGGAGGGGGAATGGTGCTTCTCCACACTTGCTTGGTCCTGTTCACTGTGGAAGGTCACACTCCTAAATACAGCGCTTACACACCTTTTCTAGTTGCAGTCTTCACACCTAGCTCTCCACCAGAAATCCACACACACACACACACTGTTTTGGCATCAGGGGCCCTGGAAGCGGACCCTCAGGAGCTGTTGGCACTGCTGACTGGCACTGGGCATTGAACTCTTGACCTCATACTTGAAGATCGGAATTTTTCCCTGAGCTACTTCCCCTTCCTCCTACCCTGAAATCCTTAATTTTTATGTGGAAGATGGTTGGGGCCACACCTAGCAGTGCTCAGGAGTCACTTCCAGAGGTTCTTAGGGAGTCGTAAATGCTGGCAGGGATAGAACCAGGATTGTTCATATATAAGGAAAGCACCATAACCCGGCTACTATCTTTCCATCCAGGAAATGACTGGTTTTTATAAGTGTAATTTGAAAAAAACAAAGTAACATACACATGCAAAATATGAATGGAAGAAATGTAGTTTTGATTTGAACACCTAAACTGTCATCCCTCCCCTCCTTTTTCTGGGTTCCTTAATCTGCTGTGCTTTCTTTTCTCATATTCCTTCTCTTCTCCCCCAGATGTAAGCTTCTGTTTTTTTGCTGGGATAGGCATGGTGTAAAGTAACATCCGATCCAGTGATGCTCAGTGACTACTAACTGCTACTAACTGATACTACCGACTGTCTGGGATGCTCGGGGATCACTCCTTGGTGACTCTCAGTGGGCCATGTAGTACTGGGTATTGTATCCAGGGCTCCCCACACGACCACATGATTTTTTCTCCTCCATTTTTACTTCCTGTTGGGCATCAGGAAATAGAGCCAGGCGTATGGCTCAGCAGACAGTGATGATTGTAGACTGCAGCCTTTCTGTTGGGAGCCTTGCCTCTAGGTGGAGGGACTTTTCATGTGGACCAGACATGTGGGGACTGGCTGAAAGAAGGATTTCAGAAACAAGTAGATCACGAGAAATCTTCATTTGGAGAAGATCCTCTGAGCATGAAGGGGAGATCTTGTGTTGAGTTTCTGTGAGTATGGCTGTGTGGAAGGACTGAACCGGGGCTGCAGTGCTATGAGTGCAGAGCTTGAGAGAACAAGGCTCAGATTTGAAGGAGCCATCTGTGTCACAGGTCTGAGAGAGATGCAAATTGCCTCTGGACGACAGTGCGCAGTGGCTTGTTTAGTGTGAAGGCTCTCATCAGGTGAACACTGCTATAGTTGAGTCTTACATGTTGTGCCGATCTTTCCATGGGCTTGTCCTTCTTGTAGAAGGTTGTTTGGAAGCTGGATTATTAATTCCTACTCTGCTTAAAGAAAGAGGTTTGACTTTGAGCCTCTAGAGAGATGGAGAAACTAAGATTCACAGTCAGTGTTATTTTTTTTTTCCTTTTTTGGATCACACTGGGCAATGCTCAGGTGTTACTTCCGACTCTGCACTCAGGAATTACTCCTGGCGGTGCTCGGGGGACCATATGGGATACTGGGGATCGAACCCAGGTTGGCCGCATGCAAGGCAAATGCCCTACTGGCTGGGCTATTGCTCTGGCCCCACACAGTCAGTGTTTTGATTCCAGTGCCTCGTGTTCTTCCATATCATTTGTTGCTGTTCTTGTTTGCTTTTTTCATCCCTACAGAATGGCAAGCAAATAACCATAGAACGAAAAGGCTTTGACAAATTGACAAAGCTTGACCTAAATGATAAGGATGGTAGAATTTTATTGTGTCACTGTTATGGATGAATGTGACAACGTTGCTATCTTATTTCTATAGAGCTGGGCTTTGTTCCGCTGCTCCTCCATGTATTTCCACACTCATGTAGATAATTTCAACTTTCAAATAGATCAAAGAGCTCTCATAGCATCATACTCACAGCCAGGCTCCTTTGACAGGAGAACATTCCCCAGTGCTCTTATTTCAATCATCTCTGGGTGTCCACCGGAGCCCTCACAGTCTGGGGATCTTCCCTGCCTTCTGAAGACTTCTTGCTCTCTGTTTTTTCTGGGTTCCTTAATCTTCTGTGCTTTTTTATCTCATAGTCATTCTCCTCTACTTCCCCAGATGTACATTTTTTTTTTCCTGGGGGTGGGACTGGTGGGGAGTGACATCCTGTGATGTTCAGTGACTACTATGTGCTACTCATTGATACTACTGACTGGCTGGGATGCTCAGGGATCATTCCTGGTGACTCCCAGTGGGCCATGCAGTGCTGGGTATTGTATCTGGGGCTCACACATAGAAAGCATGTGTTCCAACTCTGAGCTACCTCTCAGACCTGAGGTGAGGTTCTGAGGACAGAAACTATTTTATTATAGCATACTCTCTTCAGTTCCTATAACAACCTGTGATATTCTTATTGTACACTTACATTCTAGTGTGTGTTGCCATCAAATAATTACCCAGATAGGTTTAGTCTTCTAGGTGAACACCTAAAGTTTTCAAGATAGGAGAACACCTGAAGTTCTCAAGACTGACTCACTGCTCCAAGGCAAAGACTTGATAAAGATACTGAGAAATAGAGAGGTGTCATTCAACCCACGACTGGAAGTCTAAGAAGCCAGGGACATAAACACTTGTAAGCAGAATATTTTCTTTGTAAGGAAATACCTTGTCCAACGGATATGAGTCGCATGAAAAGTTGCCGTATTTAGAAATCTTTTGTGGCTGGAACAAAGCAAATGGATGTGCCTGTATATGCAGGTGTTTGTTTTTTTTTAATATACCTGCATGCAGTTCTGCATTCCTACGTTGGTTCTTTTATTTCTGTCCTTAAATCCTACATTCTCCTCTTTTGTACCTGAGCTGAAAGGCTACTTAAATAGTTTGCAGTCTCTGGAAGTCACGTTAACTGGAATTTAATTTTTTTTTAATTTTTTTTCTACAGAAACCGGGAACCTGACAGATAGGGAGGGTTTCCAGTGTGTTCCTTTTAAACTACACTTAGCTTCAGCTTGTGGCTCTTAAATCGACATTCTTTCTGGCTTCCTTGAAGGGAACAATCAGATAGACTGTAGGTGGTCTTGCTTAGACATTTGAAGCTTTATTCTTAGACAAATACTGCCAAGATATGCTTTGATGCCTGAGAGCTGCTAGAATCTTTCAAGGTGTGTGTGTGTGTGTGTGTGTGTGTGTGTGTGTGTGTGTCTGTGTGTGTGTGTAACGGGGAGGAGAAAGAACTATTCACTTTGATCTCCTGAGTCTCTGATTGTGTAATTAAGAATCAATCGTCCAAAACTTAATTTTGAATATATAACCACTTTGACAACTTGCTTCTGCTGAAATAATTTGCCAAGCAATATCACATTAGCACCTAATCTACTCTGAAAATAAGTTAGAAATACTAAATTACTTAGGTACACCTAATGTTTTCAGTGGGGCATCCACATTGTATTAAACGCATGAGTTGACTACTTCACACTTAGTAGATTAAGGCCTTACCTAAGAACGTGGATTGTTGTGAGCAACAGCAGGGCACAAGTGGACTGAGACAATGTGAGCAATCAGGTGACATTCAGACTTAAGCACCCTCTGCCTGGACCAGCACCTTCAGGCTGGACCTTCTGCCTCACACATTTTAAGATTATCTCCCTGGGTGCAGGGAGAAAGAAATCAATACTAATTGCAACTGGAAGGAGTGGAGCAGACTTGAGGATTTTTCTTAGCTTTTTATTCCTTTTTATCCCTTCCTGATTTATTCTCAGGAAGCAAAATAACTTCTTTCCAAGGAAGCACAAACTTGTTAAGCAGCATCATAAAAATACTGTTCAGGGAATTGATATTTTCACTGTAAATATAGATACTATTTTGTGTGTATGCAAAGTAGACTTAATTCGCCCTCATAAAATAGAATTCACATCATATTGAATCTGCTGTTTGGAAATTAGATAATATTAAAGAATATATAAAAGAGTGCAGATTTACCTTCTTCCTTTTCAAAGATGCAAATTTTTTAAGTTCCGGTTATTGTTGGAGTTAATTCCAGATACTTTCTCTTAGTTATCTGAAGAATTTGCTGTGACTCTTCTGGTTTTTTGACTATCTTATCTGATTTCAAACAAAATAAATTACGCCTCTGTTGTGCATAAGAATTTTCAAGTCGAGCAATTTAGATCTATCTTTAGATTCATTATTTATATATTCGGGATAAAGTATGTTTATACAATGTGCATACATATGTTTTTGGCAACTAATGAAAAGGGGATTGATATTTTAATTATTAAAGTATACATAAATTTATAATCAAGCTAACTTTTTTATCTTTTGCAGTGCTAGCGATGGAATGCAGGGCCTCATATACAAGAGATAGATTTCTAACTCTGAGCCCTGTATTTCCTCAGCCAAATTGAAATGGAATTTCAGTTCATTCAAATATTGGAATGAATTTAATAGCAAAACTTTTCTTTGGATTTAGTAGTATTTACTTGAGCATTGCTGTTCTTTACTGATCAGATTCTTTTATGATAATGTGTAAAATAGATTTAAATGTTCAATAAATAACTTGATTCTACTTAATAGTTTATGGATTTTTTTTTCTATTTCACATAGTAACTTTGAGAACAGGACTCTATGTGGGCATTTCCTCGTTGAATGATTCTTTCAGTATTTAAGCATTTGTCATTCAGGGACCCAAACAGTACTTTTGTTTTGGTATTTTTTTTTTTTTTTTGGTCACAGCCAGCGATGTTCAGGGTTTACTCCTGCCTCTGCACTAAGGAATTATTCCTGCCAGTGCTCGGTAAACCATATGGGATGCTGGGAATCAAACTGGGTAGACTGCGTGCAAGGCAGATGCCCTTCTTGCTGTATTATTGCTCCAACCCCAACCCCAATAGTTTTGAGTTTCCGGAGAACCCCAAAAGACACATCATTATAAGATAGTAGATATTTCAATAGAGATAGTTTGAATTTTCCTAGCAGAATTTCAAAGCATTCTTCTTGCTTCAAATTTCTTGTTCAATGCTACCAGTGGTTTTCATGACCACATTTTTTAGTCACACCATGGAAGAAAATATTTTTTGTAAATTATCAGAAAAATGGTAATAACAAAATATGATGAAGACTGTGTTTATGAGGTACTTGGATAAATTAAAGAAAAGTAAGAATCCATTTGGATTTGTGAACGTCAGCATTCAGCATGGAGGATGGAATGGTCTTTATTTGTTTAGATGTTTCTCTTCTTACATAAAGATTGGAGTTTGGTTTCTGGGATACTACTCTCTACAAATAACAGTCTGGTGGAGTCTAATTGTATGCATTAGAACTGATTCCAAAAAAAATTGTTTTAAAAAATTTGCCAAGGTTAATTATCTTGAGTTTAATTTAGTACTTGAGGTGAAAATACAGAGATGTCTGTTTTATCTTAATTTTCGGTTTCTTGTGCAATACCCAGCCATGCTCTGGGCTTACTTTTGGCTCTGTGTGCAGGGATCATGCTTAGAGAGTCTCAGGAGTCCTTCTGGGGGATCAGGAATTAAACAGAGGTTGGTCATATACAAGTCCAGTTCCCTATCCACTTTATTCTCTTTCTAGCCCTACAGATACACATAAAACCTCCTCTGAGCCCTTATAGAAAGCAGGTATTAAATATCACTCTTAGAACTGGAATGGGAAGACTTGAGTATAAGAGAAGTTGTATAAATAAGAATGTTGATAGTATCTTTTTAATATCTATTTTCTCCTTAGTGGATACATTTGACATGAATAATTAACTTAGAAATATATGCTCTTGAGATTTGGGAATACTAGACATGAAAATATTTATACTTTTTGAAAACTCTACTCATCATTCTAAATACATGAAATGTGCATTCTCAACTTGGCATATACATTTAGATTTCCTTTGATGAAAATATCGAATAAAATTGAATAATATCAATGTTACTTAACATTAAAAATTGAGCATCTTTATTGCAGTAATTTTTTAATAATCAATGGTTATTTGATATTTGAGGTGAATTACTTAATAGAGTAAGAGTGTATCCTTGACATAATACTAAACCAGTGTCTACTTTTTAAAGGATAGAATTAATCTCATCAGAGATTTGGGAAGACAAGAGCTAATACTTATAAGTTTTTTTTCTATATCATTAAATTACTTTGCATAGGCTCTCATGGCATGATACTAGTCTCTACTAATAACAGTCTGATGGAGTTTTCAAAGATACGTTTACTGGAAGTGCAAAAGGAATAATGATCTTGTACTAAAACTTCAAGTAGATTTAGTGGTAAAGGTTCAGTATGGAAGAACTACACTGCTTCTAAAGATTTTATATTCTAAACTGGATTTTATATTCTAAGCTTTATGTATTTCTACTTTTATATTCTAAGTCTTGTGTATTTCTACTAATCAAACTTTCCTCCTCATCTCTCGGCTGAATTGTTGGTTCATACTGCAATAAGTATTTTAAGTATACTCCAAATAATTTTCTTGTATCCATCTATTCACTCTTTCCCCAGTCTACTCTTTGCTTCACTATTTTGCTTTTGGGGTACCCTCAGAGTTTCTGGGGGCTATTTCAGACTCTGTTTTAGGGAGTTACTCCAGGGTTCCAGCAGACATGTGGTGCTTGGAATTGAACTGGGGCTTCCAGCATGCTAAATGTCTGCTAACCTGTTGGGATGTCTCTTCTGCCTGCTCTCTACACTTAGCCATAAGAGTGGTATGATTTTATTACTATTTTAATAATATATTTAAATTACTTGATCCAAACCCAACCACTCCAGACCCACAGCTGCACCGCTGAGACCCATGTGGAAGCAACCCATGGAGCTCCGGCGGTAGTAAAGAGCTCGGCAGGTCAAGACCAACATAGCTCCAACAGTTTGCTCACACGTGTGGGGGAGGGGACATGCTGGCTGAACTTGGAGTGGGGATTTGGGCCCCTCCTCCCATTTCTTCACCTCCATGCTAGCAACCCCGGAAGAGACACACTCCAGACCCACAGCTCTGTTGGTGTGTGGCTGCTCCTCGGCCGTTTGACTGTCTTAGATAGTACTAGATGTTAGGATCACGTCCTTCCCAGGATCTTTCACATTTATACACTCTATACAGTTCTAGGCAGGTTCTAACCATGGCCTGTCATCCCAGTGAGCCTACCAGAAGCCAGAGCAACCCCCCACACCATGAGGTAAGTTATTTTCAACACCCAAACTCCACAGCTCCTTAGAGCTCCACCCAAAAGAGAAAACCTGATTTTTCCCTGTTGAGTTTCATCAGGAAATGCTCAAGATGAGAGCCTTCTACTGAGAGTATACCACCTACACGGCAGAGCCTGGCAAGCTACCCGTGTTTTATTTGATATGTCAAAACCCAGTAACAATTATGGACCTCATTCCCATGACCTGAACAAATGGTTTGAGGCTCTTCCTGTTCCTTGAGCAAACAGATGCCCTTGGGCTACATTTACTTGCAACAGGACATAAAGAGATGTTATGGTGCCCACTTGAGCAAATAGATGAACAATGAGCAGACAAGTGATACAAGTGGTTTAAATTACTATAGATCAAATATATTTTATTATGTATGAGTTAAAACCTTGAATCATTGTAATAGACATTGAATAAGTTTGAGCCTGTATTTTTATTCAACCTTCTGTGGACCATGGCCCAATACTATAGTGTCTATGAGATCAGATTCTGTCCTTATTCCCAGGGTTTTGTTTCATTTCCTGATATTTGCATGGCTTGTTTCTGGCAGAGCGTATTTATTTCCTCTTTGGCCTTACTTTGATGCCTCCACCAAGTTCTAATCATTAACACCCTCATTTCTGAATATCTCAATTAAAATTTTATTTAATTTGAGATGCTTTCCTGAAACCTTTCTTTGAAGTCAAATCTCTTTATTCAATTTCACACACTACTCACACTTACCTTCTATAATATGTAGCAACTTAAATATCAAAAGCAAACGCCAAACCAAAACTAGAATTATAAATCTGCTCCACAAATCAAAATGTACATTCTTGTTTCCTTGGAGTTTGTCTTTATGTCCTCAGCACTGAACAGAATGAGGGAGATCAAAATATGTTTAGTTTTGAAATCATTAATAAATGAAATGCCTTTGTGTTTTTCTTCAGGTGTGGTACTAATATTTTATTACTACATAATACACAAATGGAAAAAATGATTGCACATTGATTTATTTTAATTCACACTAATAATGAAAATAATGATTTCTATATCTTGAATAAGGCACTTCACCAATTTTTCAGTAGCAACCAAAAAGGATTCTGCTTTGGAAACTCTACAAATTAACAGGAGACATAGCCACTGCCTTCAGCATGTCTAATAATATTCACTGATTTCAGGTGGGGGGGGGGTTATTCTATTTCTCTCTGCATCAAAGGTTTCTATGAGCTTATGCAATGAGCGATTTCCAGCAAAGCTGGCAAATTCCTGTGAAGCAAATCCCATTTTCCCATCGACTTCCATTATTAAATTGGAAATGCATTTCCTCTCGGTGAGGGACCTGCAGTATTCTATTGCTTTGCACAGGGGCTCACAGGGAAATCATATTCCTTTAAATGAGTAAAGAGAGAAAGAGGAGTGATAGGCAAGGAAAGAATTGTTAACGTCCTATAAAGAGGCTGCCGTTAAAGAAAGGATAATGCTCATTCAGAAGCTCTTTTAGACATTTACCTTTAGTACAATGAAATATGAGGGTCAGTGAAGAAGGGAAACAAGACCTTTTGATTTGGAATCCCAGTTTTTCCACACCAGTGCAATGAGGTAGGGCAATTTAGTTAACTTCCCGAGTTCAAATGTGAGAAGTTCATATCAGATCTGTTACATGTACTCTGGAAGAACTAAACAGAACACATGGATATTGCTTACTCTGGTGCAAAGGAAACAGTTATTCAAACATATCTACTATTTTACTTTTATTATAATTAACCAAAGAGCAAAGTATATTTAGTGATTGAAAAATATAAAGCACAATAAGTGATAGTGGGACTTATAATTTGGGGAGGAAATTTCAAAGGGAGACAAATTAGAAAGTCTTGCATCTCAAAGCTGCATTTTCTGGTAGTGTCATTTCTGGCATTGTGCCATTGGAATCTAAAGCAATTGGAGGGAATAGACACCCAGTCACATTCCCCATGGTTCTCTGCACTCACGTCATTTAATCTTTTCAACATCGATTCACTCCACAAACAAGTATTGAACTCCTCTGCACATTTGCTAAATAGAGTAAAATCCAGTACCCACCTGCAATATTTCCCTAACAGTGTCTCTCTTATGAAGAGCTGTTTCTCAGCTAAAAATATCCCGCTCTCTGTCTTATCTCTAGTATCTTCTTTCAACACAGAAGTCAGAGAGGGGGAAAAATCCATCTGGGGATCAAAAGGCCTTACCTGCTGTATTACAACCTCTATCACTTACCAGGGTGTATGCTGGCCTCATCCTTTATAGGCAGAAAACGTTTTATCAATAATTTTGCTGTACAATCTTATTTACAGGTCCCTGGATGACTTGATTTCAGAATTATACAGGCTGTACCTGCTGCAATGAACCAACGTGCAGGAAGCACCAATGTGATACTGTGATTCACAAAGCTTAAAGCTTAGTATGTCTTAGCATTAACTCCGGCATGTTTTTTGAAGTGTTAATAGATTATGTTATATAGAAGTTGTCAGTGCAGATCATACAACCTGTGGGTTATTTATATTTTAATATCTCTTTGCTGTGGGAATAATCTGAACTTTTCTCATACTGACTTGTTTTGTGGATGTTCAGATTAGGGCTATGAGTGAAGGTCAGTGCAGCAGGCTAGACCGCCCCCAGAATATCTGATCACTTCCGTTGTATACGATTGCTTAGAAAAGATTCATTCCCTTTCTGCACCACTTATTCGCATAAACTTCCCTGCTCTAATTTTTGTCCAAAAAAATCAGGAGGAGAATGTTTCCCTCTTTCCTTCTCTCTGTTGGGGTGCAGCAGGTGGAGTTCACATTCGTGTTTGATCATGTCACTCGCATATTTTCGGTCACTCTGTTCTCCAGGACAAACACTCCTTGAGTTGCGGTGCTTGTCCATGTGCTTGCCTGAGGTTGAACTGTTAGTTTGGATGCTCATAAGTGTATCCATTCTCTGTATGTTTGGGGTGGGTGGGGGGTCAAGCATATGGCCATAGAGCTCACACATGTTTTAAGTTCTGGTGCTTGTCAAAGGTCATGCATCCTATAGTTTGGTGCTCAAGCATTCATAGCTGTGATGCAGCCAGAGATAGCTGTGATGCTCGGATCACAAACAGCAGAGTTTCTGAGCACACAGCAGAGAATCCAGGCTTGCCCTTGGAGTGGGCAGTGGAATCAAACTCACTGGCACTGTGTACCAGTAATTTACCATGTGGCCTCTAATAAATAAAGTTTTTTTAAATAATATACTGAAATCTTTCACATTTATACATTGTATACATTTCTAGACAGGTTCTAACTGATACCAGTAAACCTAGCAAGAAGCCAGAGCAAACCACACATCATGCAGTCAGCCATTCTCAACATCCAGACTCCATAGTTCCTTAGAGCTCCATTCAAGAGAAAACCTGATCTTCCCCCTTTAAGTTTCATCAGTAAATGCTCGGGTTGAGAGCCTTCTACTGAGACTATACCACCTACATGGCAAAGCCTGGCAAGCTACTCGTGTTTTATTTACTTGTTATGCCAAAAGCCAGTAACAATTATGGATCTCAGTTCCATGACCTGAAGAATGGTTTCGGGCTCCTCCTGTCCCTGGAACAAGCAGATGCCCTCGGGTTACACTTGCTTGTGACAAGACTTAATGGAGCTGTTACTAGTGCCCACTCGAGCAAATTGATGAACAATGGGAAGACAGTGATACAGTGAATATATGGAAACCAATATGTAGTCTAATAAAATGAACATCCCTAGGCTGTCAGAAAAAAACAGTATATTATTCCAGTTACACCGAATATATGTTATTATTTACCTCCAATTTACTCAATTTAAAACTGGGTTTCTCTCCTTTTTTTTTTTTACTTTCCATTGGCACATCTATTCCAGGAGAAGAGAATTCAACCTAGAATGAGAATCCCAAGAAGGCAGCGGAAATGTTTTATTCATCATCTCTGAATCACATTCTGGTGCTCTAGAAAATAATAGAAACTCAATGTATGTTTGTCAGGATGATGCAGCAGAAAATATGCCCTCCCTGAATTGTATAGTTACAAAAATATGCTGCTTGGGGAATGATCAACATTTTCCTCAACACATTTAATACCTTTTTTTATTCAAACTGTTTAAATATTAAAAATAAAACAACAACTCAGTGTTTGAGAGAAAAGCCACAGCTTCTATATTTTCATGTAATCATTTAATAATAATCAGAATGAAGCTTAAAGTCAAATATACTTCAATTAGAAATTATATCAATAGTGGTTTTCACGTATGGGAAATAAAAATGGTTGCAAATTTGTTTTGATATAATCTGCCATACTTTTTTGAGCTGTCTTGAAATTTTTGGCTTTAAGGAACAATCCTTTGAAATCCCTCTCAGCAAAACAATACTTGGTAAATGAGTGGAAATACTGTTTCAGTCGCATGGGATCTTTTATCTGTTTCCCAGGTAAGAGTAGAGTACTTACCTGGGAAACAGATCATCAGGTCTGGCTAACTTTAATTACCTTAGCGTCTAGAACATCAATCACTTCTCTTCTTGCCTGTGGAAGCTTCACAGAGATTGCTCTGGACTGGCCAAGAGGGAGGCAGAAGTATTGTCATTCAGTTCAGCGCATATTTATTAAGAGGCTAAATTGGGACTCTCCAGGATGTGCCGAGAGCTTTATAGGCTGGGCTGCCTTGGACGAGTTACTTAGTGGTACTGAATATAGGGATAATCCAGTTCTCTCTAAATTGCATCTTGTCTTCTGGACCAAGAGTGCTAATGTGTGCAAGGGGAAAATGTGGAGGACATGTAATTAGTATCACATGCTTGCTTTGGAGACTACAATCTTCAAACCTCAACTCCTAATCTATTAGATAAAGTGTATTGATACCTGCTTGCCAAAAGGGAGCAGATAGAAATTTGTGTCAGCTTTACGTTTTTGAAATTGAACTTAACTTTTTGATGTTTCTGACTCTGAAATGTCAGGAAATTGTCCCCACCTCAAATTGTCTCTGTCTAAAATTGTATTGACAGGAATGTTGTCAGTACCGTTTTAAAAGCAAAGTTTGTTTTCAGCGTTCTGCTGGGCAGCATGAAGAACTTCATCTTTGGTTACTCTGTTTCTGCAATTTCTTGTAAATGTAGTTTTCCCTTAACAAAAATGAAAAAAGAGATTTTGGTCTTTTTTTATTTTTTTGGTGGGGCCTTCAGATATTCAGTCTTTTGATAGCTTTTAGAACAAAGAAGCAGTAAGTACCAAAATCTTCTCAAAATAAAAGGACAGAAAAAGTAGCACAAAAGTACTTAATAATTCTCACCAAATTGGGGATGGGAGGGGAGATCTTTGAGCTTGAATAGGATTCAGTTTTCTGTGTGTGTATGTGCATGTGTGTGTGTGGTGTGCATTTGTACATATGGGTAATGGAGTTTCACAGCAGATGGCAAAAGCAGCGAAATAGCAAAGTGGACTCCATTTTTGAGTCACCTTTGGCAAAGCCTGGTTTTGAAGATGCTGATCAGTAGTCTGCCTCTTACTTATTATTGTGGTAAAGGGAAATCACAGAGTGTCCTTCGATTCTGCTACCTTTCTTTTCACATCACAGCCGTTCATTCTAAAGCCTTCTGAAGGCTTTCAGTGGAAAAAATAGAAGAAATAATGAAGCAAAACAAACCCTCCAAATCACCATGCCTGAGAAAACTGTTAGAAAGCCCGGTTCTCCGGAAACAGCTTCCCCACCACCTTTTAGCAACATATTTCTCTTGATTCACACCAGCTGGTCGTTTCTAATTTCTCCTCTGTGCCTCAGAATAGCTATTTTCCTTGAAGCTAATCTCTCAGCCTTTGCAGATGACTCCCTGAGTTCAGTTTCCTAAAGAAGTCCTTGGGCCTCCTCAACTTCCCCTGCTCTTTGCTAGTTCCTCTTCATCAAGTTCTTAACTCTTAAACAAACGTCCGCTTCATGGCTACCCTATGAGTACAGGTGTTTCCAGACTAGGAGTTTAGGTGCCCTCTGGGGCTAAGAGTGATGTTATATCACAAAGGATAAACTTGAACCCATATCTTTCACCATGCATCCATGCACAGAATGAAACAGAATTTTTTAGCAGGAAGAACAGAAACCTGCCTGCTCCACCTCTCAGCAGCAACTGTGGCCCTTAGTGAGAAATTAACTCTGCAATTGCTCAGATGTGCTGAGCTGCCGGTGGATGAACCAGGGTCCTTTGCTAATGTGCTGTTCTGCTGTACCCACATCAAGGTCCACTCAGTAGGCTTTCTCGTTTTCTCATGCTCCTTAACGACTTCTAAGAGGCTCAGAATGCTTAAGGAGTTGCTCAGATTATAAACTCAAGAGGATAAAACTTCAGTTCAGATGCAGAAATAAAATATCCTTCCTAATGGGTGATGGGCTCTAGTCTATCACTATAACTTACTTGATTTACTCGTATTTTCTTCTTTTTTTAGGTTTAGGTTTTGAATGTTTCCTTTGGTCATCCATTTATCCTTGTTAAAGGGAAGTAGTCTACAGACGTATACTTGGTATATGAATATACCCGTGTCATACTTGATATGCCAAATACCACTAACAATTATAGACCTCATTCCCATGACCTGATGGAATGGTTTGAGGTGCTTTATTTTCCTGGAGCAAGCAGGCGCCCTTGGGCTCTACTTGCATGAGACAAGACATATGGAGATGTTACTGGTGCCCACTCGAGCAAATTGATGATGAACGGGAAGACAGTGATACAGTGATACAGTTACTGACAAATCCTGGGATATAAGTAAACCAGAACCATGTCTGTCTTCTTGATAGCGCATTTATAGATACTATCACCTTTCAAGGGCTAGGTGATGGCTCGGAGGGTAGGAGCTTGTGCTCTGTATGTGGGAGTCTCTCTGATTTGATCTATGTTCCCCACGTGGTTTATGGAACATCTCGAGGAGTGACTCCTGAGCACTGCACTGGGAGAGGCCCCTGATCTCAGCACCCGACATGGCCTCAAAATGAAGCAAAGCAAAACAAGATGTCAGAGCTTTATGGCTGGGGCGTAGCTTAGTGGTAGGGCACCTGCTTTGCCCCTAGGTTCTACCTCCTGAACTAAAATAAAAACACTAATTGCTTCAAATATTTTAGCCTGTTAATTCTCACTACAGCCATATACATTAGCCACCAACATTATTTCTGTATCAGATGGAAAAGGAGGGAAAACATAAACAATTTGGAGAAGGTAAGAGCGACATAATAAAGTACTATGCAAATCACAGTTCAGTAAACCTCCACCCCTCCCACTGTGTTTAGAAAGTGAGAACTGAGAACCTTTAGAGTAGTGGTTTCTTTTTTGTTAAAAATATCTTCATCCAAAGGCAGAAGAATGTTAACGTCTATGCTCATCAGAATTTAGCTTCTTTAACTCCTTTGTTGTCACTCTGTTTCCATGGAGTGTTGTAAACATTTACTGGGCACTCATGTGTTAGTAAATGTGGTGTTACATGCTTTACACCGATTACTGTCTCATTCCAACATTCTTACCGTGGTCTTCGAAGGAGATGATCAATGCTCTCAAAGTCTTCATTTTATCATCTGTTGAAGGAGAATCAGTAGCTTCTCTGTGATCCACAAATGATATCTGCAACTGGAATAGAAACATTGTTTGCCTGGTTTATGCTAGGCGTTTGCTCTTGACCATCTGAATTATACACCTTGTCTACTTCTCTTTCCTCTGAGTTTGCTGTCATGGACTCTGATTGCCTAACTCTGTTCTGGTCAACACTGCCCCTGATGCTGTTTCTTTTCTGGTTTGAACCTAGGTCTCAGCTTGCTTTGAGCATCAGAATGGGCATTCATTTATACAAAATAAGCTTTCTCTGATCCTTGGCTTTGGGACCCCACCATCCATTCCCATAAAATAATTTTACCTACTATGTAGTGATGTTAATATTGCTCTACCACCCCTACTTTGATGAGATAGAAGAAAATTGGCTATGGCTCAATTGTATTTTTATTTTCTGGTCTCTACACAGAATATGAAAAGTAGAACAAAGTTATTCAGAAAACTTCTCCCACATGCCTTGTATGTCTGGAAAGTCTTGTTCTTTCCTAGACGGAGTGAGACAATATTTAGTATTCATGTGAGCATCAAGATTTTGACTTGGAGTAAAATGACCACACTGTCAAAAGCTCTGTATCACTTTGACACAAAATTGATCTGCAAACATCCATCTTGAATTACAAACTAATCTAAAGGATGGAAGATATCCTTTGACTTTTATCTCTCTCGAGTACAGTCTAGATGACAGATATCCACTTTATTACCATTTTTGTTTCAGTTCATTTGTTCACTCATGTGTCAATCCTTAATTCAAAACCTAACATAGGTGAGATATTCATATACGTGCTAATGTTGGCATGAACAAGATAACTAAGTTCTCTACTATTTTTTATTGTTTTTGTTGTTCTGGGGCTCTCAATCAATGCTCAGGGAATGTGAAGGCCACTCCCTGTGAAAGTCAGCCAGCAGGACCAGACAGTTGAATATTCATGATAAAAAATGTGCATGTCTTCTTGTACCTTGTGATGCCAGTGACCTTCAGAAGCATTGAGGTGGTACTTAGGGGTACAGATGGCACTTAAAATCAAACTCAATTGGGGGTATTATTGGCACTAATCCATATGCCATCTTTCTGGCTCTAAGATATCTAGTCTCATGGGCATCCTGTTTAAGTTTTTGAGGTTGAGGAATAAGAATACAAATAGAAGAAATAGTGTTATGACCAGGAGAGGACGGAGAGGACATCTTCCACCACCCCTTCTGCTTTCTGCTCATATTGATTAGACAATTAAATTAACATGAAACAAACTTGTAGGAGAAAAGATCATATTCAGTTGGATATATTTAGGGACTTTACCTAAAATAATGAATTCCTAATAGAAGGTTAATGGGACACGTGATATTCTGAACTAAGAAATGGCATGGGCCCCAGGGCTCCATGGAGAAGGAAAGTCAACATGATGAATAGAGATTGTTCAAATAGGACAAAGCTTAAATGCTCTGTAATTTCTTGATTGAAAAGGAAGAATACCCTAATTCTGGGTAAGTCCTCTGGTTTTCATTCTACTAGGTAATTGAAGGAGTAGTAAAAGATTCGCATGAGTCTCTAAGATGTTGCTGAACCTCAACTTTAAAAAAAATCTCAACATGCCTCAGCAATGTATTTTAGGGAGCTCTATCCTTCACGATATGATGTGGGATTATCTGTGATTACCTGTTTGTGGATTTCCAGAATACATTTTAATTGATAATTTGTTGTTTTGTGGTCCTACGCAGGGGCCAAACCTGGCTCTTGTACTCAGAGACTCTCCTGGATCTATGCTCAAGGGGCCATGCCTGGTACTGCCTGGGGGGTGGGGGACTGCATATAGCCTGGTTTTGAGCACAACATGCTAGGCATGTTCCTTAACCTTTGTGTTGTCTCTCTGGCTCTGAATTGGTGATTTTTTAAAAAGTTATATGTGAACACCAAATGGTCACAAAGAGTCGTGGAAAAATAAAAAAGTATTTATTAAATGCCCTTAGTTGGTAGCAATGTAAACTCACTAGAGGAACAAAATGAAACATGGTTGCTTGGTGAGTGGTCAAGTTAGCACTCTTTGAATGCCACGGTTGATGTGAACTGCAGTGGTGTCTTCAGAGGATAAAACGGATGTCAGATAACAGGTTCTCATGTTATTTGTGATTATGCTAAGTTTTAAAAATGACTGTAAGCGAGGAAACGGCATATTTACTGTTGTTAATGCATATTTCAAAATGATCACTTGAGTATTACAACTACAGAGAATATAGATTAGAGATGAAGAGGTAAGAAGAAGAGAGGTGATTAGGTGATCTGCACTAGCTTCAGTTAGAGTTGGGGTCTTGTTTGTTTGAGGAGGTGGGGAAAGGGGAGAACAGAGCAGCAGAGAGATTGTCTCAAGCAGTGATTTTTAACCAGAGGTATGTGCTCCACAGAAATTTCCTGCCAGTTCTCAAAAAAATTGTTATCACTTAAGGCATAAATACATAGGAAAATGTTCTTTTGGTAAATTGATTTTTTAAAATCGAACTATCGTTGTTTCTAGTATTTTTGAAGTCATTGTTTTATAGTTTTGGAGGTACTTATGCAAATACCCTTGCTATAAATGATATACTTTTTAACTTTTAATTTCTGCTTTAGCTGTCTTTGAAATAAGTTTTCTATTTTCATCAAATATATAGAAGACTAGAAGCTATAGTATTTTAGAAATCGAGTGAATGTTACTTTCTCTCTGGATCCCGGGAGAAGGGAGAGAACAAGGATGACTAGATTTGTGGGTCATTGCTTTGAGTGATTGGGCAGACAGTACTACCACTTACGTACAGTGAGACGCAGTATGGATATGTGAGCATTCAATGGGTCCAAAGTTCTGCTTATGTCATATCAACATTGAGTTTTCTTTGAAATATTCATGTGCAACTGATGGGTATAATGTTCGAGGAGTTTAGGGTTTTGGAGGGAGGTAATTCATTAAACATTTGCATTTGGGGCTCGTGGATGCTGGTAAAAGGTCAAAAGAGACATCCCCAGGAACTGTAAATAGAGAAGATCTAGATTCCTTTATGGAAGCTTGAGTTTCCTCAATCCTGTATATCAGGAGGTGGTGTCATCAAGAAGATAAAGAATTTGAGCTGGGCAAAAAAAATGTTTGAATATGCAGAAAAAGATTGTTCCAAGGAGACTATGTATATTTGCTTTACTTTCTATTACTATTATTTTAATTGAAATCATTTTGGGCAAAACACAAGCTATCTGAAAATATATTTGAAGAAATCTTATCCCCAAAAGGAAAGAAAAAACAATAAAATGTATTAGGAAAATTTTTAGGTCCCCTCTCTGGAAATCTCACTATACAACTATAATTGACTTTTTCAGATTACATCTAACAAACATCAGACACAAAGATGACTGCTGTGTGCCTCAACTGCTTCCTTTCCTTTGTTCTTATTTTTATGGGGCCATATCGAGCAGTGCTCAGGGGTCACTCCTGGAGGTGGTAGGAGTACTATTAGCTGTGGGTCCAAGTGAGGTCAGCTACATGCAAGACAAGCACCGTAACCCCTGTACCATCTCTCTGTCCTAACTGCTTATTTCATTAAGGCACGAGTCTTGGAAAACTGTTGGATTATTCTAAAATCACTTTATACTTTTCAGTGTCAAGTTCAACTTGGTTGAGTTCTGGGTGCTTTCATATGATAGAAGTGGAATGTGCTGCCTGGTGATTCCATATCTTCCACCATTTTCTCATCATTAGTGTTATCACTTTTATGATCATGGTTGCATATGTTTGTTTTGTCCTTAAGATGCGAGACTCCTTAAAATTTGAATTTGCAATTGTGGAAAGATAGACAAAGACAAGGAGAAGTGCGTCTCTTGGGGTGTTCCATATGGCATCTTCTTGTCAAGACGTTGCTGTTGAATCAGCCGTGGTTACATCAGACTCAGAGACTTCAGGGATTCTAGCAGCCTCTGTTCTGGGGCTCTTTAAAAGATTAAAACAAGCCATTAGCACAGCTCTCCACAGCACGGATGTAAATTCTGGCCCTGGTGAGGAGCACACATATTCAGAAGACAATTTGAGCCCGTAATGAGATCTTCCGTGTGCAAATAAATATTAGACGGAGCAAGGAGCACAGTATGTGTTGGTCCTGTGGTGAATCCTTTATGTCGATGTGTGCCATTTGACGCAAGAAGGATGTAAAAAGGAGATAAGAAGTAGATGGATTTTTTTAATAGCTGCGTCGTTTATATAATAAGAGCATCTGTGAACTGCTCAAGAAGTACAATTCAAGGACTGTTTTCTGTCTGATGTTTATAGTTTGTGATGTGGTAGAATCAATGAATTAATGAATTTATAAGGCGGATACCAGGCAAAAGAAGGCCCATGAGGATTTTGGAGCGACATCAAGTATTAGTCTTGGTGCTACTTCAAGAGCCATATATTGGCTCTTGGTGTTGGGGGCCTACTAGAGGAAGACCCAGAGATGTTGGGGAACTAACCGGGGCCAGGCCTAGCAATGTGATATGTGATATCAAAGGTTGACTCTTCGTCAGCTTCAGCATGCCCAATCACTGTGCTATCCCCAGGTTCCAAGAATGTTCCTTTTGTAGATTCGGTTTTGGAAGGAAAATATTGGGAGGCAGGTCCTATTCTAACTGTCAGACATTTATATTCAAATTCCATCCCCCAGTCATAAGGCTTAGCTTCTAGGCACTCTGACCAATGTTTTTAACTCTCTTGGAGTCAGCTTCTTAACTCTGCAATGTGTCAGATAACGTTTATGTTCCTGGAAATGGCAGATATTAAGTTTGTGACAGCTATTTACAATATCGTTTCACATCTTCCTCCAAATTGCTAAACCTTTAGGCTTTTCTTCCCATTTTATATGTAGCAGAAGAGGCAAATCTATTTGCACAGCCCATCATTTTCAGATTATAGTAGGGCTTGGTATTTAGCTTTTTGGTATTAAAGTCAATTACAAATGATTTATTAGCTACTAGGAAGGTGCAATATAAATAATAAACTTGAAGGTTATAGATAAATTATACTTTTAATTGGAATGCTAATAAATTATAATGTCATGTTATGAAATAAGTAGCTGGATTCTTCCAACATCAGACTAAAAGTCACCTGATGAAAATTTACCCACTGATGGAATAAATTAAACTTAGCTGTCAAAATAAAATCTGTAAAGGAGGAAAAATAATGCTTCCCTATCTCCAAAGATCATTTATTTAAATTTTGAATTATGCCTCTATATGTGCCTTAATAAATCTCGAGGATCTCAAAAATATTTTTTTTTTTGCTTTTTTGAATAGGTAATAATACACTTTCCCGAGACACTTCTGTTTTTCCTGAAAGGTGGAAAAGACACACACGCGCACACATCATTAAACTTTCTTATTTTTCATTTGTCAACAAATCTTCCACTTTTAGTGTGCTTTAGGAATTATATCTTTCCTACCTGTTTCAAACTCATAAGAACAATGAGCACAAGTTGGAAAAGAGGATATAGTTTTGCACCTTTCTCAAAGTCTGTTCCGTAAATGAAACAGAAACCACATAGGTGCTAAGGAAGATATATTGAGATATAATATTTCCTGAATCGAAATATCTGAGTTAATTATACTAGAAGCAAGCTTAATTGTTCTGAAGTGGAGGCATCTTTTATTGCTTCTTGATCCTTCTGGACTCAAAGCCAATGTGAATATTGAAGATTGTTCTAGAGAGTGCTCAACATTTGGCAAATAGTATCATCTCTAGTAATGGAGAAACTCAGGTTCTGTGAATAAATTGATGCTGCCTCCTCTGTGAAGCCTTTGTTGAAAATCTTCCTTGATTTTCCTTTTTCTAAATGATAGAAGGAAATATTGATGCAGTACAGCTCCAAGTCACTGTATAAAGACTTTTATTAAATGCTAACTAAATAGCTGGCACTTTGCTAAATATTAAGCATGTCTAATTTCATTCTATCTTCACACACAACCCCAAGAGATCCTAAACTAGCATGAGTTCATTTTCAGATGAGCAAATTGCTTATGGTCCCAGCATATATAAATATCAGAATCCAAGGCACACACAGTTTCTTGCAAGCTTCTTCTTAACTCTGTTTGCATTATGTTGGAGTTTCTAGATAATCATCCGTGGACATTTGGTTTTATTCACCCCTGATTAGCAGAACGATAATTCTGCTTTAGCATAATTATACACTCATGATTGCTAGGTAGATTTACTTTGCGATTTTACTCCCAGCTTCCCTATTTAATATTACCTTACATCTGCATTGCTTACTAGCATTCATATGTTACAGATTTATTTGCAAAGCTGCTGTCTTGGCCAATGTCTTGGCCTCTCACCCATTCTGAAAGAGAACACCAAAAAACATACACTGTCTTCCTTCAGTCAGACAGACCAATAGGAGGGGGTGGAGTAGAGGGGAAGGTCCTTATTAATTTCCAACCGCAACAAGTGAATACTTCCAATTTTATAGTATTCTTCTCCCTGAATAAACTCTTTCAGTTCTGCAATGACTGGTAAGAACATCAAAATCATGTATATTGTAAAATATGTGTAATCTGTGATCACTGGGTAATTCATTCTTTCCTCATCAAATCATCTATAGTCACCGATGTCTTACTCAGATCTCCGTTTCATTAGGAATTGGTGAATTATACTTTCAGTGAAATAGTGTTATATATAATGTGGGAGTTAAAATTTGCATTATTTTATCTCGATGATGCACCATGAGGTGTTGCCATTTTCCAAGGCATGAATGAAATACTGAATTGTACCATTTGTCTCTTTCAAACCAATTTAATTTCATTAACTTTAATAATATTTAGTACTTATAGCGTATCATCTCCTTTCAAATGGAAACATTAACTGCTGTAATTAATCCTCTCAGCACTTCTCCAGGCTAAAAATATAAATAGAAATAAAGAAAGCAATTAGGAACAGGTGTGCTCTGGAAAAGAAGACGGCACAGTTTGATCCACCTCGTCTGACTCAGGACTCCTGGGCTTAGCTACTGCCCTGTTAAGGGTGTACTTCATGGGAATCGCCCCTTGGACCCAAGGCTTGATTAGTTGGGGAAAGAGATCCAGGTATCTTTACAAGTATAATGAGCAAAGCTCTGTCGTGACAGAAATATTTAGAAATACTCATCGTTGTGGGCCTCTCTTCTTGGTGAAATGCTTTAGTAGTTCTGTTCCTGTGAAAATATTGACTCTAATAAAGTGTGAACTGCTCACTGTCTCCTTTGGCTTTTAGGATCTTCCAGAATCTGAAGAAAGGTGTGGGTGTGAGCTAAAATCTGGATGAGGGAGATAATAAACAGGAAGTTGGTCCTTTGATTACCCTGTGCCATTTGTAAGAACAAAGTCCCGGAATTCAGCTATGTCTCACATTAACACCTCTCTGTCTCTGTCTCTCCGCCCTCCCCCCTCTCTCTCTTCTATTTAGTTTGGGAGGCTGACTTGAAGCTTGTGGCTCTTGAGGTTGCTTTCAGTAATGCTCAGGGGCCCTTATGAGGTTGGGGTGCCTAGATGAAGTGAAATCATTTCTCTTGCATGCAAAGCATGAGCTCCAGCCTTTGAACTCCCATATTGACCAACTTGGGTTGTTTTATTCCCTAAATTACAGTACATTGAGCAAGCCCTACAGGCTTCCATTGGTGGCCTCTATCTTCGAACCAATCTCAGCTCTTCTCTTGACACCACACCTGGTCTAGCCAACAATATCCTTTTGTTTAGGGTCTCCAAGATCTTGATAACTATAAATCTAGGACCATGCTTTAAAATTGTATGTGTGTCAAAAACATTTAGATTTCACAGAGACCACTTATAATTCCCTTGCAAAAAGCATTGCTTCCCTCTCAAATGCTGTGGTTTCAATATGCTCAAACATTAAATCACCCAGGCCACCTTAAAGATACTAATTTCTGGCTCTTGCCACAGTCTACTAATTCAGGATCTAGGAACATGGTGCCTAGGCATTGGTTTACAAAATCCTCCAAAGAGGTGATTTAAGTTTTCATCCAAATGTTAAAACCACTTCCAAATAATGCATTAATATAATAAAGGTAATATCACTTAGCAGTGAGGGGCGGGGGAAAGACCAGGGAATTGGACAACATTAGGTTCTTAATGTGTTTCTAAATGAATTTTTAATTCAGTATTTATTTATCGGCAGAGCAGGACATTAAAAATGATGAGAGAAATGTAGGCCCCCTGGTGGAATTCCCCTGGTTTTCTGTTTTGCCCTGAGCAACCAAGCCCTCTCTCAGCGAGAAAAAGGACCTTCTGATGAAGTGAACCTTGTTCCTCAAAGGCTGGCTGGGAGATACCTCATCATTATTTGAACTTGCATCTTTGGAAGGGAAGTTATCTTTCTCAACCCAACTGACTTGGACTTCTACCATTATTCTTCCAGCCACATCCATCCTCTCCTTGATGGAACTGTGAAATGATTTCCATCCTGTAAGATCTTTGGCCATCCCTTATCTACTTGTCCTAGTGGTGAGGATGAAAAACAACAACTGAAGTTTAACATATTGTTAATCATTCAATACATGTTGGTGGTTATTATTTGAATATCCAGTACTATATAACAATTTTCTTGACTAAATAGTCCTACTACTCATTATTTCTGAAATGCTATTTTCTGCCTTTTCCATGGAAATATACAAAGAGCTAACATATGTCAAAGTCTTTTTCAATTTTGTCTCCTCTCCTTGCCCCTCCAATTTAGGATGAT
Source organism: Cryptotis parvus (assembly GCA_021461705.1). Taxonomy (NCBI): domain Eukaryota; kingdom Metazoa; phylum Chordata; class Mammalia; order Eulipotyphla; family Soricidae; genus Cryptotis; species Cryptotis parvus. The sequence goes on from JAJIBD010000875.1 coordinate 45,264, forward strand.
GCTCACAAATTAGTAAAAGGTAGAGTAGACTTGCCTAAGACTCCCCAAGTATAGCTTTTTTCCACATTGTCACCTCCTTCTTCTTTGCCCACTATGCACCATACCCCAGGACATGTCAGTCCATGTGACATTATATTCATCATATGTTCCTAGTTGTGCATGCTTACTGTTATCCCTCATGAATATATATGAGTTTCCTGAAAAACTACTAGAATATGTATGAGTTATTGTGCCACTCTCTCTAGCTGGGCATAAAACCAGACCCCCAGATTCCTCTTTTTGAAGCCATTCTCCAGCCCACACTGATAGACATCCTTCTCTACTCAAGCTGTTTTCATGCCAGTAAAGCCTCTCTTTCTTTTCAGCTGTTCCTGTGCTTTTTCAGATGACACATACTTTAACTTTGCATGATGCAAAGAATACTGTGTCCAGTTTTCTTTGTATGTATGCATGCATGTATGTATGCATGTATATATGTATGTATGTATGTGTATATATGTGTGTGTTTATCTTTTTGCATTAGTATAGCTATGAAAAAAAGTCTTATTCCCACCTTTAAAATGAGACACTGATTACTAAGAAGTTATATTGCTTTCTGCAAGAAACAGGTTGTTTATAGTGGGCCCTGGATTTTGAAATCTGAAACTTTGGTTCCAGAACTTTTGCACTGAGTCTTCACCCAAAGGTTTAATTCTCAGGACTGTGATTGTATATTTATCCTAGACACCCTCCCCTTTCTACTCACCTCTTCCTTTAATGGATAATGATCCATTTCCTCCTCTATCTCTCTCATTTTTCTTCTTTGCTTTTGAGCTATATCCAGCAGTGCTCAAGTGGGTATTCTTGGCTCTGTGCTCAGGAGTGATCTCTGATGGTGCCCAGAGGACTCATATGAACTACTGGAATTTGAACTGGGGTCAAGGCTATATGCAAGGCTATCACCATATCACCTCTACTATCTCTCTGCCCTCTCCCATCCTCTTGCCACAAACTAAAAAGGTATCTGTGGTACTCTGATGAGTACATCCTTTTTATCAAAGAACATATAAACCTACATTATCAGTACACAAGTCTTAATCTTGTGTCTTTAATACCTTTTTGTTTAAAATTTCAGGCATCATCATTTACAGTATACTTTTTGTTATTAATCATGTGTCTTTATTCACAGTAAAGATTCTGACATCTACCAGATGTTCAACCCATATTAATAATGGGACCGAAGAGGAAAATGCATAGTTAACTCACAGGAAATATACCGAAAAAGAATACTATCAATGATTAAGAAATTCTGAGCTTCTTACCTAAGTTCCTAGTCAGGATGGGGATGGAAGTCATAGTTTAAATGTTTATTTCCACTCGGATATCACTTTGTGAATACATGGGAATGGTTCTAGGCACACATTTTTAGTTCTGTATGCTCACGAGGTGCCCAGGAGGGATGGCGGGTTCTATCCCTGACCCACCACCCCAGCAGAGCCTTGCAACAAGCCAGACGACCCCCACTCAATGAGGGCCTCCATTTTCTATATCCGGACTTCTCTCTCGTCAGCACTCCACCCAGCAGACCAGCCTATCACAGCCCGGCTCTCGCGGGCAGTTCATCAATAAATACTGGACTTAGAGATGACTACAAGAGTATGCTACCTGCACGGCAGAGCCTGGCAAGCTACCCGTGTTGTATTTAATATGCCAAATACCAGTAACAATTATAGACCTCATTCCGGGAGTGGATTGAGGCTCTTTATGTTCCTGGAGCAAGCAGATGCCCTTGGGCTCTACTAGCATGAGGCAGGACATACGGAGATGTTACTGGGGCCCGCTCGAGCAAATCGATGATGAACAGGAAGACAGTCATACAGTGATGCCACTGTCATATATCACTTCTAAATTCTTCTGAGAAATCATGTATATAAAGCTTATTTGGTACTAATGGAAAATGAAAATGGATAGCTTAATTCATTTGCCTAATTTAATGCCTGTATTTTTTGTAGTCATGCACTCACCATGCAAAATCATTTTATTTTTTAATTTATTATTGTTTTGTGATTTTTTGGTTTATAATACTATAAATGATGTTTCACATAGACATAACAAACAAGGCAAGCATTCTACTGACTACACAATCATTTTGATGCAATGGCCACATGTTCTAATGCAAAAGATTACTGGACAATTTATATTAGTGTGAGCATATTCAAAATGTATCCAGCAGGCAAGTGTCTCCACACAATTTCCTATCTGGACTGCTTTACCTTATAGTTGGCATGGGATCTGTCTTTGGAATCATGTCCTGTAGATGTAACTAGTGGAGTAGAAGCTGACTCCTGTTTTTATCTCTGAAAAGCTTTGGGTGATGATCAGATTAACATTCTTGGTGATTTTAGTGCTTGTGATCATTTGACAATTCTGAAAGTATGTCTTGAATTCCAGCAACACATTCTCTCTCCTGCACTGCCAGAGATACGGAGATGAGTTGAATGAAGTCAGAATCATTTTAGATGCATGCAAGGCGGGAGTCAAGGTGCCCACAAATTAATAGCTCAGCTACTCCTCTCAGTTTCTCAGCTTCATATTTTTCTGACTGGGAAATTGTGATAGAGAAAAGTAAATTACTTAAGGCTAAATAAATAGCAAATGTGCTAAATAAAATAATAGTAATATGGGATCTGTGTTGTGTGCTATGAGTCAATTATGAGATGTCAGAACACAGGACTGGAGAGACAGTGCAGGGATTAAGGCATTCGCCTTATAACGTGTGCGGACACTGGACTTGGTTTCCCCAAGATTCTCAGGGGTCATTCCTCAGCACCAAGTTTCTAAGCACCAGAAGGTGTGGCCCAACTTTTCCATTCAACCTCCATGTTAGTGTACAATAGAAAGTTTATCTCCTTTTTCACTTTAACACTAAGCTTTCTGATTTTTTTTTTATTGTTCTGAGGGCCATTTCCTGTCCCAGTGGTTCTCAGGGGACCATGTGGTACCAGGTATGTAGATGATCTCTTTGTACTATCTCCTTGGCTGCTTTTTGTTTGTTTTGTTTTTGTTCATCCTCCAACTTGCACTACCAGTAAGGAATAACCTCTACATAAGAAATTTACGTAAGAAACCCTGGGTGGTCTACTGAGAGTAAGTCTTGAAGAGTGGTGAAACTTCATTCAGATACACTAATTCATCGCATATTTCCTCGTAGTTTTATGGAAAAGGTTAATTTCTGATTCTTCTGGGCAGGCTGGCCTGTCAGACACAGGGTGGGAAATATCACTCATTGAGAGTGTAGGGCCAGGTACCTTGGATACTATCAAGTTGGAGAGTTGAGGGAGGGTAGGTTTTCCATTTGTCTTTTGTTGGTTTTAAAAGGTAGATTTCCAGCAGGGTGTTGGGTGATTTTTTTTATTTTATTTTTTTTCTGAAAAGGGGCCTGAAGGCAAATAAATTTGGACGCCTCTTTTTGTAGAATATTCAGCAGCAGCATCTTCATTGTCTAGCAGTTGAGATCAGCTGTTAGACTTCTCCTCAATCTGCACTTCTGGAGGTGTGGGCTGAAGCAATTGTACTTACTGGGGTGATGTTCTCTTAGGGGATGCCATGTGCAGCATCTTCTGAGCACGCCTCTCTTCATATCCAGTTTGCATGTGGGAAAGATTTAGTCCCAATGTAGACAATATCTTAACAATTGCAGCTTTGATGTGTGTGTTCTCCTCTCTTCTCAAAGACAAATGAATCTTTTCATTTTAAAATTGATTTTTCTATACTACCTATTTTTTTTTCTTTTTGGGGAGCACAGAACTAATGTAAACTAGACTAGACTATATGAGATCTTAAAATAGAGAATATTTCCTGGAATTCTGTCCTTTTTTGGCAATATATGAAATTTGCAAAAATGTGAAAAATAATTCCCTTTACATGGAAAGAAAATATTCAAGTTTAAGCTTACAAAAACACTCCTAAATAAATGAAAAAACAAATCAGTGATGCTAGGATATGCCTATAGTGGTAGAGCACATGCCTTAGAAGTCCAAGGCCCAGGGTTTGATCCCTGGTAGTGCTGACCTGTGAACCACAAGTGACCCCCACCCTGTAACCCACAAAGAAGTAATACCCCAGCTATATAGACTTCATCAATTTTACCAACAATATTTTATCACAGTATTTATTTCTGTTTTTCCCTCAGTCCTCCCCTACTCAATCCTCCCCCCCACACACACACACCTTTTTTTTGTGTGTCACAATCTAGAGCTACATTTTTTCCAGTCATTTTTATTGAGATACCAGGATTTGCAAAACTGTTAACTGTACTTTTCCTGGATGCATCATTCCAAAATCAGGCCCACACCCAGAGAGCCAGATCCTGTTTCCTTCCACCAGCGTCCCAAGAGCCCTTCCATGCACCACCCCACCTCCACCGCCATGTAAGCTCAGTTCTGTAGACAAACATCTTCAGTTCAGATGACTTTGACCAGAACCTTCTCATTTGTTTTGCTATGGTTTTCTGTGGTGATTTGTGGAGGAGTAGGATGATTAACAGTGTGGACCATCCCCACTGAACAGAGAGGGATTACTGCTGCGTCTTTGCTCGTGGGTCACTCTTATTTGGGACTTATGCAGTGTAAGGGATCACAGTGGAACCAGACAACATGTATGGCAAGTAGCTTATCTGCTGGACTATCTCTCTGGCCTGTTTTGCTATGTCTTACAACAGTTTATTTACTTTTATTGCATTTTCCTTCTTTGAGTTCAATATCACTTTCAGTTTTCCATTTTGCAGTTGGAGTAATTTTTGCAAAATGTATGTATAGACATGTATTTTTCCTACCTTAAATCCTTTGTTCTTTTCCTCAAATTATTTTGACTTAAAAGCTCCTTTTTTTTTTTTTTAAAATCCAAGATATACAAAAGCAATTTGTTGGCAACAGTGCAAGCACCACCCCCCATGCCCATCTCCCACCACCAACTCCCCTCCCTCCCCCCCCCGCCCTGCTCCAGGGTTCTGATTTCTCATTTCTCTCTCTTTCTCTTTCCTCCCTTCTTGGCATTTCTTTTCCCTCTAATCCATCTAGTTGCATAGTACCCAACATTGCACACCTGTCCATTCTCCCAGCCCTGATCCCCACGAACCACAGACCCTGATATATTTTCACTTTTTATATTGGTATTATAATATACCTTTTATTTATGCAGAAACAGCATCTTATCTGTCTCTCTCCTTCGATTTCCTCACATAATCTCCCTGTCCTCCAATGCATTTACTTTTTTCAAAAGCTCCTCTAATGATTTTTATCTATCAAGTGACTGCAACCTTGCCACTACCTGTAAATTCAGCTTCTCTCCTCTTATTCTCCACATTGTCTTTTGTTCTCCCACCATACTAGACTTATTTAGCTTACTCCAAACTATATAATACTGATTCCATTAGTTTGGTATATAATGGGGTTCATTGTAAAGAGAAAGATCTTTGTTCTGGGAGTTACACTTGTGACTGAACTAAAATGTAAAATTTGTCTTTTAATTAATCTGTATTTCAATTCAACTTGGGGTGGTCTCATCTTCTGAGTTGTCCGAGTATGACAGAAGACACCATCCTCGGGAACTATCATTTATTCCCTAGATGGTCTACTATTCTTAGATGGCCCATCCATTCTTCCTTAGACGGTCACAGCACTATTACATTCAAGAATGGATTCCTGCCTTGTGTTTCAATGTATGTCCCTTGGGTGCACTTTGTCACATCAGTGTCACCTGTGAGCTTTCAGAAATGAAAACTCAAAGGCTCGTTACAGAAGATTTGATGAGTGTCAATCTGAATGAATAGATTCTCTAGGTAAGTTTGGCACACCTTTGGAATTTCATTTTCCTGTAGTTGGCTATAGATCTTAACTACTGTGCTTGCTTCTGTGGGTATCAAATCTTTAAGTGCATTGGAATACATGCTGCTGAGGGCAGGAGACTCTCTGATATATTTATTGGCTATTTCCCCATGATTAAGAAAAATGCTTCAAGTGACAGTTCAAAATAATGATTAGTGGTAACCAAGATATAAACCAGGACACAATATTTACCACTATTAAGCTACTGGGATGGCCTGTGCTTGTAGGTCATTACAAGATGGCCACACTATTCCAGAATAATTCAAGACTCAAATAACTCCAGGTTTATTTTCCTACAAGACATAAATGAATACATACACATATATAACATATATACACACATATGGATGCTATATATGTATCACTGCATCACTATCTTCCCGTTCATCATCGATTTGCTCGAGCGGGCACCAGTAACATCTCCATATGTCCTGTCTCATGCTAGTAGAGCCTCAAACTATTCCATCAGGTCATGGGAATGAGGTCTATAATTGTTACTGGTATTTGGCATATCAAATACAACATGGGTAGCTTGCCAGGCTCTGCCATGCTGGTGGCATACTCTTGTAGTCATACATATATATGCATACATATATAGGTAATGTATGTATGCATATGTGCATACATATATTTGGTATACACCCCATATATATTTTTGGAGCACGGAGACATCAAAATCTGAAAGTCTGGAACTGCATTTTTGCATTTTAGTAATCCTTTATTGTTTGGATTTTATCATTATCTCTAATAAATGCTCTCTGAATTAATATGGTATGTCATGGGAATATTTTCAATTATTATATTATAGAACATCCCTCTGCTCCTCGAAGTGTTGCAGGAGTGGCTGCAGTGCCTGGCTGCATCAACAGGTGGCAGACAGGAGACAGACTTGTCTACACTCAGTGCTCTGCCCTGTGGGTCCTGGATGGTTGATGGTTTGACACAGGAAAATGAACTCAAGCCATGGCAGAGCCTGGAAAGCTAACCATGGTGTATTTGATATGCCAAAAACAGTAACAATAATGGACCTCATTCCCAACGAATGGAGACGTTACTGGTGCCCGCTAGAGCAAATCGATGAACAACGGGAAGACAAGTGACACATAACATCCCACTTTTGATCCATGTGTCTGTGTCCATGTTTTCTGCACTTATCCAAAGACCACACATTTAATATAACAAATGTTTTTTTAAATGTGTCATAGTAATGGATTACATTTTCGTTCAGTTTTATTTTTATGTACGACACTATTTTTTCAAGTATTTTATTATGCGACCTTGAGACATACAATTACAAAGATATACAATTAAAAAGTTCATATTTGGGTTTTGGTCATACAGTGTTCCAGCACCCATCCCTCCACCAGTGCCCATCTCCTACCATCAACGTCCCCGGTTCCCTCCCCCTCCCCAAACCCGCCTCCATGGCAGGTTCTTTATTTCTTTCCCTTACTCTCTCTCTTTTCCTTCCCTTCCAGACTATGAATTACAGAACATAAAGGGTTGTCATGTGTATCTTTTGCCTGTATTTAATGCTCAGTTCTAGGTTGGTATTTGCACTTTCGACAATTGTTAGCACACTGTTCCATTTTCTGTCTTACCTAGCCTCTGACTCCCACACGTTTGTGATAATTTCCACCTTTGACAAGACCTCCTGATATATGTTTCACTTGACCTTGGATATTGGTATCATAATATGTACATATATATTTATGTCATGCAAAATTTTTAACACAGTGAACACATCCCTTATGAATTTTGGGTGCATTGGGATGGGCCCAAGTGACATTATGTTTCACAGTTAATGTGGCAGCAAAGTAGTTTTTTCTAATATTTGAAAAGAGGCACAAAGTGTTTGGAAAACCCAGTTCACATTTCACTAAATTACAAACCCTTCTGCCCCTCAAGGTGTTGCAGGTGTGGCTGTGGTGCCAGCATACATGGGCAGGTGGCAGACAGGAGCCAGGATTGTCTACACCCATGGGCTCTGCCCTATGGACCCTGGATGGTTGATGGTCTGTAATAGAAAAAGACTGGTCCCCCTGGAGCTATCCAGAGCCAATGCAGAGTTTGGCAAGCTATTTGTGGTGTGTTTGATATGCCAAAACCAGTAACAATGATGGCCCCCATTCCATATGAATGGAGACATTACTGGTGCCCGCTTGAGCAAATCCATGAACAACTGGAAGAAAAGTGATACAAGTAATGCAACCCTGAAGCTAACTGGCTGTTTCTAATGAATACCAAATAAAACTCCTCCTTGTTTCAATTAAAAAAAAACGGGCTGGGGGAAGGAACACCCAGTGGTGCTCAAGGATCGCTCCTTGTGGGACTCAGGGATCCATACACGGTGCCAAGGTGCAACCTTGTGGTGGCCACATGATAGCAGCATCTTACCTTCTGACTGGCTCTTTGGTCCCAAACTTTTAAAGATTTTAAGTGAGGTCTCACTAGTATCTATTGATGTCTTACAATTTTTCAATTTCTTATACTTAAATGTATGGAACAATGTGTAGTAAAAATTGTCTTTGAATTGACCATGCCAGTAACTTGAATCTAAGGGTATGACTGCATATCTTTAGAGTTTGGCAGCTCTAGCAGGTAGCTAGTGAGGCTCTTTGGAATGAATATAGTTTGTTGTTTGGATCATGAAGCAATGCGGAGTAGCATAACGTCAGGGATTTCATTGACATTTAGGACCTTATTGTTTGGTTTTATTTTAGTGAAATACCTATATTCCACTTAACTAGACAAAATTGTAGCTAGAAAAAATTAATGGTCCATAGAGGAAGAAATGATATAGTACAAACTCTTACTTTAGTTGTTATTTTAAATCTAGATATTATTTTACGAGGATCAAAAAAGACTTTATAGCTTATTTTTACAGCATGTGAGGACCATACCACTCTCACACACATTCTCAGCCCAAAGCAATTGTCTCCTTAAGGTTTGTGAATGATGAATTCAGAATTTCAAAGGTCAATGAAGGGTTCTTTACTTACATGCCTGTGGCATAAAAGAAATAAGCTGGTTCCAACCACTTTTCAAGGTATGTTGGTTCCCAACCTGTATGAAACTTGAAACTGACCCTATATACTGAGTAGGAGAGACTTATTTTTTTATTTTTATTTTTTATTGAATCACAGTGATATACACAGTTACAAAACTGCTCATGGTTGGCTTTCAGTCATATTCAGTCATACAGTGATCAAACGCTCAGCCCCCTGGTGTACATTTCCCTCAAATCTCCCCCAGTTGCCCCCCCACCCCTCCCCTGCCACCCCCTTCAAACACAACAGCAAGCATCTATGAAGTCACTTTTCTTCTTTTCCTCTTTTGAGAAATGGCTTTAGAAAGAAGCAGGCAACTGTATATTGGTAGGTGGCAGTTTTATGAGCATGGGTACTTATACACAACCATTCTTGGATAGTTGTAAGATGAGTAGATTTTTCACACCCCCCCATCCAGAATTTTTTTTTTTTTGCTCGTTTTTGTACTATACTGGCAGTTAATAGAGGGACCATATGTGAACCAAACCTGGGTCAGCTGCTTGCAAGGCAAGTGTCCTGTCCATTGTATTACTGGCCCATCCAAAACCTTGAACTTCTATATAGGTTTTATTGGGGCTTCTATGATTTATGCATCCCAAAGGGTTCCAAGAATATATTACTCTCTAGGGTGTGTCTTTGAAGTAGCTTATAGTATGGAAACAGAGACTAAAGACCCATTATGAGAACAGGAAAAAGATGTAAGAAGTTTCCAATTGCCTAAGTCCAGCTCTATGGCCACCCACACTCACAGGGCACACTGGCAGACACTCTAATTGCAGTGTAAGCAAGGTCATTGACAGAGTTCTAATTGCAAATCATTTTGATCCTGTTCTCAAATTAGGGGTGCATTTTAGCAACAGTTGATTAACTTGCATCTAAAGAGAACATGCATTTGAATGTAGTAAAATTGCCTTTTCATTTTACTTTTGTAAAAAGTTATGTATTTTTGTAAACGCTAATGTACTTTTGCAACTCTAATTTATCTCATTTAACCAGAATCATTTGGGCAACTACTATGTATTAATACAATTTTTACTTTTACTACTCACACTTTAAATTTTTAAACTTCCCTTTGCTCTTGGTTCTTCAAATTACAACTTGGAAGCAAGCAGTTGTTTTTCAGCAGTCATTTGTAATCACCACTGATTACAAAATGATTAATGATCATCCTTCAGTTTAAATACTGTCTCTGGCATATACTAGTTATGGAATAGTGTCATCAAAGATAGGACTTTGGAGTTATCTAAGTGACCCACATTTAAACTTTATTGCATTTTGGCTTAGCAGACTCAAAGAGATTGATTTTGTGCATATCAATCTATGGATTGGATAATTGATTCCATTGTTACTGAAAGATAAGGCCTGTTTTTATGTAGATTTTTTCAATTTGTAAAATCACTGGGGATCCTTACGGGGAAGCTTAGTGCAATAACTTTCTTTCCAAGAATCTTTGATCTATGTTGATGATTAACAAGCTCCTAATAAAAGGATTGAGAATGGAAATTTATTTATTGTAAGTGAATAGTAAATAACAACTTTCTGATGTCAGATTAGTTAGGTTGATATGAAGCCAATTGAAGATGTCACCAAAGCCACTATCGATGGACCATAACAGACTTGTGTAAGCTCTTAAATAGAAATTATATTTTATATTACTTGATAGTTGGAAGAAATATTTAAAAAATAAAACAACCACAATCTCTAATGTCTTTTATAAAACTAATGTAATTCTTCTGCCTTCTTATAGCTGTGTCGTTCTATATATAATAGGTATGTCATTTTAGCCACCCATATATTTGTCTTTTAAAAATAGATGAGGGGCATTTTGACAAAAATGGCTTCTACAATAGTATACCTTGGAGACCTTCCCCAAACATCTTCCTATCACTCACCTTCATAGTGTCTAAAATGCAGTGTTCTTTCTACTTGTGCATTTAAAGGCTGCTAAACCTCTCCTACTCACAGTAGGTTAATTAGAGGAGGCACGCTTTGGGAATCAGGGAGGTAGACCACTCATTGTATACTGGCTGGGCATTTGTCTCCATTATAGCTGGTAAAAGATCGAAGGATGTAGTGTGGAAGTGAAGTACAGACACACAATGCATGGCATTCATTAGCCACAGTAGAAAAAAAGTAAGCAAAAGCTTTCAGATTTCTCTTTGAGCTGGGTTCCTTGAAGAAAGAGAAGTAAAAGCAAAACATTTCTAATGTCTAACTAGCACATCATATAATGGACTTGTTTGGAATATCTCAAATACAAGTTTCACTTATTTACTTTCATGTTTTAGTGCTTACTGTTTTTTAATGTTCTGAGTGAAATATAAGAGGATGATATGCCCTAGTAATATTTGAGAACAAGTTAGAAAATGGATCAGAAGTAGGACATATTGACAAAATTAATTTACTAAAGTCAAGAAAATCTAATAGTATCCTTATAGATTTATTATTGCTGGGGTCTCCAATTTGTTTATTAGCTGACTCGTACTTATTATGAAATATAGGAGTTGATTAGTAAGAATCACACTCTCCAGGACAGTATTTGGGGCTTTCTCCTGGTGCTGTGCTTAGGGATTACCCCTCACATTGCTTGGAGAACCATATTTGGTGCGAGCAGTTGACCTTAGGTTGTCACTATGCAAGATAAGGTTTCTTACTACTGCACTGTCCTACAGGCCACTAATATTTTTACCCATCTCAGTAAATGTGGGTATTATTTGATTCTTGAGAAAAGTTTTTGTTTGTTTGGTGGACACAACCAGCAGTGCTCCAGGGTCCTTCTTGCACTTAGGATCACTCCTGGCAGTGCTCAGGGGTCCACATGGATGCTGGGGAGCAAAGCTGAGTCAGCCGCATACAAGGCAAACACCTCTCCCACTGTAGTATGTCTCCAGCCCATGGGAAGTTATTTCCCCTTATCATTACCTCCCTGCAAGGCACTGGGGAGCAATGTCTGTATTAGTCCTATAATATTGCGAGACATTGCTTAGAGCTTTACATTTCTAATATTCTTCAGTGTGGATCATCATAGAGGTACGAGTGGTAAATACCTCAGAAGAACGAACCCAGCTATTCCAACTGAAGGGAAAGTTTGGTAACACAAAGGCAACTGGGGTTTGAGTTACCAGATATTACTAGAGTTTAGTTCCAGAGGAGTCAGGAAAAAATAATTTTCTAATTTGTCAAAATAGAATAATACTCTTATCAAGTAACAGATTATATGAAACATTAAAAGTTGATAAATGTGAATGCTTACCATTATGATGGGGACTAGGTATGTCTGTACCAGACCCTGCTGAGCAAGAGATGATGTCTGTGTGTATGTATGCATATGTATATATATATACACATATATAAAATATATCTTATATATAAGTATTTATATATTTATATAATATAATGCATTAATAATTATAAGACTATCATTACTATTTTAATACATGTGTTTATATAACATAAAGTGGTGTGTGATGAATCACAAAAAATCTGGGGCCGGAGTGATAGCCCAGCGGGTAGGGGCGTTTGCCTTGCACGCCGGCCGGCCCATGCCGGCCTGGGTTCGATCCCCGGCATCCCATATGGTCCCCCGAGCACCGCCGAGTCATTCCTGAGTGCAGAGCCAGGAGAAACCCCTGAGCATTGCCGGGTGTGACCCAAAAACCAAAAACCAAAAAAATATATATATACTAACTCTAATCGTGCCCTAACACCACTAGTATTATCACTTAACACCCATATTTCTCCTTAGTATAAATTTTGGACAGATACTCCTAGGTTGTTAGAGAAATGGAAGCTAAGAGAAGTAAAATGGTGTGTCTAAAAGCACATGGTAACTGAGCCACAGAGCAGTAAGTTGAAGACTAACACTAAATGATGGCAAATCTCCATATTTTTTCTCCTATGCGCAGTTCTGAATACCACATACAAGTCACTCCATGGAGTCTTTTAGACCTCAGGCAAAAGCTCATGAAAAGCCTTTAATGCATCTGTTGTTTTTCAGTCTTTATTCTCAAAATTGTCATGAAAAGTATTCGTGGCAGAGTTCAATGGTAGTAATTAGCCATTCGAAATATAAAGCACATAGCGTCCTTACATGAGATCTTTTGTAGCTATAGTTTTTTCTCCCAAACTCAGCACACTCTAGATTCCAGTCTCTAGTGTACAGCTACATATTTTTCCATATTTATTAATGAGATTTATTGAGATTCACAAAAGAAATAACAGAGCCTATTGAATCGCAATTATGAATCCTTCAGTAGTTCTTCCTTGTGAATGAGCCTGTGGCATCCTCGTGATTCCTGTTGCATTGCCAACAATTGTTCCATTGTTGGGTTATTGTGGGCATATGCTCCATCTGTCAGGTGTCATAGAAACCTAAGGACATAAAAAAAGTCCTTCTACCACCTAATGGTTTTTCATCTGTTTGGTGAATTCAAGAATTGACCCTTTAGAAGAAATATCTAACAAGGACACAGACCAGTTAATTTAGAAGGTTTACAAAGACAGGAAGCAAAACTGCCTATAAACAAATCAGAAGACTTTGGAAAGCGAAAGGAGAAGCTGTTAATGAAAGGGCTTGCTGTCAGGAAGACTTGGGACCAAATAGCTCTTTGACCCATTGTTGTCTTGAGAATTTAATGATCTGCCAAAAGATCTGACCTCAACAAATGTTATCATATTTCCTTCTTGCTCTCATTGTAGAATAGATTCCCTCTCTCTCCTCGGGATAATTCCAAGTCCCGAAAACTAAGCCTGTGGTTATTAGCTTGTGTGATTAGACTATGACTGGGGGAGTGCGCTATATCCCAGTTTTCCCACATATGTGTTAATGAGCAAACTGACAATTGACATGGGGAACCAGGGACATAGGATGGGGGCTCATGCTGTGCATGTGTGGGCCCCTACGTTCCATTCCTAGCCTCACATGGGCCCCGAGCACAACTGGTTGTGACCCTGGTGGTGTGTGGCAGCCCTTGAATTCTCAAGCTCAGGCATTGAACCATCTGGCCAGATTGGCCAAGTGTTAGCATGGAGTGTTCTCTTGGGCTCCTGAGCACTCATTGGGAGGCCCCACTACCCTTACCGCAAAATATGTTGGACTCTGAAGTTGAAGTGACAGAAGTTAACTAATTAGAACAGTATTTGGCGCTTACAGGTTCTCTGTGTGGGCACTCCGCTATGTTCATTTTGTTACCACATTCAGCTTAATCTGCTCCGCCCTCCCCTTATATTGATCAGAGTTGATTTTGAAACAATGATGTCAGACATTTTGTTGCTGTTTCTTCCTCCTTGCAGAAGCAAATCCTTAAGGAATCAAATTCCTTATTTACTGTGAATCTTGGTATATTTCTAGACACATATTCCTCTAAAAGAGCAGCATACTGTGCTTTTGGAGACTGCCTTAGTTTAAATCCTCTCAAAATTCGTGTTGCATGATGATTTGAAATAAATGCTGAGCAATTCCTCTCTAATTACACATGTTGCATTGATTATTTCTAATGGGTTCAAATGGAAAAAAAAACTAAAACAGTGCATTGTAATGTCACATTATTTTCTTTATCCAGCTTAAGCCGTCAAAAGACATCTACTGACAAGTAGAACAATGATTCTCCTACCATTATGCCTTAGTTTTAGTAAATGGCACCTTGAGCCTTTGAACTGTTCCCGCTAGATGTAACTATACAGTGTTTCATTGAACTAGAGTTTTGGCCAGAATAAGGAAAAACAGTATCACTATTTCCTTTAGCTCTTGAGGTGCCATTCAAACAAGCAGAGTTGGACACATTGGCTTGCATTTTGTCTTGCCTGTTGCTCCATCAGCTGGGCTGTGTCTGATAGGCTTTTGACAGTGTTGCTCTCCCTGGTCTCACCTACTTTATTTGGGCAATGGCAGTTTTCAATTAGTGTCAGTATGGCCTGTTGGATTGCCTCTGCAATTTCCCTCACACATATATTGTAATTATGTGTGTACCTCAATGTGTGAGACTATAAACATATGCTATATATTTGAATAAGAGTGCTGTCAACACTTTATTTTAGAAGTGTATTAATTATGACTGAATAATAATGTGAATGCTAATGCAGAGCAGTATCCAGGGCTTGGTTGATATTTACATTACCAAATGCATCTCATTGTCAGAAGAATGAATTTTAAAGTAAGGAACAATTAGCAACTCTGTGGAAATTGTATATTAAAAAATGTCGTACAAGTAATTCTCCTTCAGACAACTAACAGCTCTTTATTTTCAATTGTTTCTTTGCCCAAACAGGCAAAGAGATGTTATAAATAGAAGGTTACATTTTAGAGATGTTTCAGTGAAAGACAACTATGTGCTTGCATATATGATTTTACTTTAAATTATTGTATCTTTATTTCATTTGTTTTTTTTTTGTTTGTGGGCCCCACTTAGCAATGTTCAGGGGTTGCTCCTGGCTCAGCACTCAGGAATTATTCCTGGCAGTACCAAGGGGTGGATATGGAATGTATAGGGTAGACCCTGGGTCAGCTGTGTGCAAAGCATGTGCCCAAGGCCCCCTGGAATATTATTCCAGTCTTCTTTTTAAGTATTGTAGCTAGCTTTTTTAGAAAACAAGGCAGGGGGCCGGAGGAATAGCATAGCAGGTAGGGCGCTTTTCTTGCACGTGGCAACCTGGTTTCGATCCCCTGCATCCCATATGGTCCCACACGCAGTGCCAGGAGTAATTCCTGAGTGCAGAATCAGGAGTAACCCCTGAGCATTGCTGGGTGAGACCCAAAAAAAAGAAAGAAAGAAAAGAAAGTCAAACAATATCTTATGTTCATTTTCCTGATCTC
This sequence comes from Cryptotis parvus, assembly GCA_021461705.1. Taxonomy (NCBI): domain Eukaryota; kingdom Metazoa; phylum Chordata; class Mammalia; order Eulipotyphla; family Soricidae; genus Cryptotis; species Cryptotis parvus. Next base: position 60,989 of record JAJIBD010000875.1, read on the forward strand.
ATTGCTCCATCCATCACTCTCATCTTTTTTGTGTGTGAGGACAATTTTTGAGTCTAATGCTTTTATCGTTTACATGAGCCACACTGGTGATAACTAAGGTGTGGTGATTGTCGCTAATTTTCAGTAGTGAGGGTAGTAGACAAGGATGAGAGAGAGAATTTGTTTTTCTATATTTCAGGTATGGGAGGATCTGGGAGATTAGGAAACTTTCTCTTGTACTTTATCTTTTTAGGCAGCATGATAAACATGGATGATGAACATGGATGCTGATGATTTATCCATGATGAGCATGGATAGTCAGTTTCAGAAATTCCTGTTCCCACTCCAGACTCAAAACCAGTGTTAGTGTTTCTCCACTGATTTCTCCCCACCTGTTAGCATAGGCCTTCCTCTCTCTTCCTTTAAGATAGGCCTTTGAAAAAATTATTTATTTGAGTTTGGGGAAACATGCTTGCTATTATTTATTGTTGTGATTGTGGTATGTGTGATTATGTCACCTTTACATTGCTGAATGTCCTAATCCTTTGATCCATTATGTTATTGCCAGAGTAGGAGACATTGTCCAGTGTCCTAAGAGTGAATCACCAGGTTCTATAATCTGGGGAAGGGATGGGAATCTGAATACTTGGAATACAGTATCAATACTCTAAATATAAGATGACTAAAGTTGATCATAGTATATATTATATAAATATGAAAGAGCTATTTCTACATAAATGTTCTTGTATTTAAAAAATGAGTCCTTAAATGACCCAAACAAATGTTTAGAACCTAAAATTGATCACTTTATCTCAGAAACAAATCAACACATTTTTAAACAGTGACATTTGCTATTAATAAAACAATTCAATTTTATATATCACTGTATCACTGTATCACTGTCTTCCCATTGTTCATCGATTTGCTCGAGTGGTCACTAGTAACATCTCCATTAGTCCTGTCACAAGCAGGTGTAACCCAAGGACATCTGCTTGCTCCAGGGACAGGGAGGAGCCCGAAACCATTCTTCAGGTCATGGAACTGAGATCCATAATTGTTACTAGTTTTTGGCATAACAGGTAGTAAAACACTGGTAGCTTGCCAGGCTTTGTCGTGTAGCTGGTATCGTCTCAATAGAGGCTCTCATCTCGAGCATTTACTGATGAAACTTAAAGGGGCAGATCAGGTTTTCTCTTGGAAGGAGCTCTGAGGAACTATGGGAAGTCTGGATGTTGAGAATGACTGACTGCACGATGTGTGGTTTGCTCTGACTTCTTGCTAGGCTTACTGGTATCAGTTAGAACCTGTCTAGAACTGTATACAATGTATAAATGTGAAAGATCTTGGGAAGGATCTTATCCTAAGAATATTGCATGGCCACTTTGCGGCGCGTGCCAAGGGAGCTGTGGATCTGGCATGGGTGGGTCTCTCTCTCTTCTGGGGCAACTGACATGGAGGCGGAGGAAAGGGAAGGGCCCAAAACTCCACTCCGAGTCCGGCCAGCATGGTCTCTCCCACGCCCATGAGAGCAAACCCTTGCAGCAATGTTGGGCTCTGCCAGGGGCTGGCCGAGCCCCTTACTGGGAGTTCAACTCCATGGGTTGCTTCCACATGGGGCCGGCCGAGTAGCACAGCTGTGGGTCTGAAGTGGATGGGTCTGGATCTCTTCCGGGGTTGCAAATTAGCTGAGTCTGGCGTGGGTGGGTCTCTCTCTTCTGGGGCAACTGGCATGGATGTGGAGGAAAGGGCAGGGCCCAAAACTCCACTCTGAGTCCGGCCAGTGTGGTCTCTCCCTGCCCATCAGAGCAAACCCTTGGAGCAATGTTGGACTTGGCCAGGAGCTGGCAGAGCCCCTTACAGGGAGTTCAGCTCCATTGGTCGCTTCTGAGCCTTTTGGCTAAGATCAAGTGTGCAATTATATATATCAGGATTTTTTTTTAAATCACATAAAGAAATCATTTTTTGGTCTCAAAAATCTCTGATTCTCAAGATATAGTAGAGGCACTGACAATGTTCACAGCATCTAGGAGGCTTTTAGAAACACATTTGCTTGGATGCCACTCCAAATTGCTAGGTAGAGCCCAGAAATGTGTGTTTTTACTCGTGATTCAAATACTTACTAAAATTTATGCTGCTCTAGGCATACATATGAAAATGTGCTCATGCCTATTTCCTGCAGCCATCTCGATAGATTGCCAGGCCTTCTGAATAACCTGTGATCATATTCACCTATGATTTGAGACTGGAGCCCAGCGTCTCAGTAGAATTGCTGTAATGTGCAAATTATTGTTGCGTTAGCTTCAGAAAAAGAATGTTTGGAGCAGGAAGCTTTAATATGCTAGCTCTGTGTTTTGTAGTTGACACAGAGTATTTGTAAAACTTTCCTCAAATTGAAACAAGATGTTTGCCTTTTCTGGGTCATATATTGAAGCTTCCCAAATCTATCTTTCCTGGTGCTATCCCAATACTTTTAAATTCCAGACCCGCTGCTTATGTTTAAGTATTAAATTTTATTTAAACTAAACATCATTAAGATATGATTATTTTAAATTTAGGTAAAGCTCTTATTTTTTTCTTTTATTGAAGGTTTCAGAATACTCAAGGTCTTCTTTTATGGAAATTGTATATTTTTTTTGGCCACATCGGAAATTCAAGTGAGAAAAAAGTAAAGATTTATTAAAGTCACTTAAAAATAAAAATGAGGGGCAGCTATTTTGGCTCAAGTGATAGAGTATGGGCCTCCCATGTGTGAGACTCTTGGTTTGCTCTCAGGTATCACATAATCTCCACATACCACTTGGTGATATAGAGCACCATTGGGAGTGCCCTGGGGCTCCTGAACATGTTCATCTGAAGTTCCAAAATTCATTTATTCATTTATGCATTTTATTATGCCATAGGGCCTAAGGATTATATACAAATATCTGTGTTAATACATGTATATAAATTGTATACCACACATTACATAAATGTGTGGGCCCCCTGGGATGAACCCAGAGCCATGGCAGAGCCTGGCAAGCTACCCATGGTGAATTCTATATGCCAAAAACAGTAATAATAATGGACCTCATTCCCAATGAATGGAGATGCTACTGGCACCCACTTGGGCAAATTGATGAACAATGGGAAGATAAATGATACAAGTTATTATATAAATGCAATGCATACTGTAATACAAAGCACCTGGAAAATAGCTCAGTGGTTGAGTACATGCTGGCATCTGCAAAGCCCTGACTTTTATACCTGGTGCCACATTTCCACAATCTCTTCCCTAGCACTACTAGTTGTGGTATTGGTGGTCCCTGAGAACTGTGAGGTCAGAGAATCCAAACATCAGGCTGATAGCGCTGGGGCCAGTATGGCAGGTGTGGTTTGCCTATTCCCTCCCACCCTCATCCCAGCACCTCTGTGGTTTTTTTTTTTTTTTTTTGATCACACCCAACACTGCTCATGGGTTGCTCCTGGCTCTTTGCTCAGAAATTACTCCTGGCGGTGCTGGGGGCCATATGGGATCCAGGGATCGAACCCGGGTCAGCCGTATGCAAGGCAAATGCCCTCCCTGCTGTGCTATCGCTCTGGCCCCAGCACCTCTCTGCTTGACCTGATAGAAAACTTCAAAGAAATAATCAAATTTATAATGTTAAATATTACATGGACATGTAAATAAAAAAAACAGCTATACATTGCAAAACAAATAGTAATGAGAAGAGTATCGATGGCTTCAAGAAGAACTGGGTAGTCTTACTTTCTATTTTATTCTATCTGTTCCAATATACTATTTTCACCATAGCACATGGAGAAAATCCAGTCTCATAGAAACACATAGTTGCAAAAGGCTTAGGTGGTTTAATAACCTTCACAGAGTTTTGTTAATATTTTTCTTTAATACCACATCCAAATTTCCACAAATGGCAGTCTTTCTCTGTCTCTCTCTCTTTCTACATACACACAGACATGCATGTACAGGCACACAGCCACATACACACAAACAGTTCTTAGTGCTTAGCAGTTTCTTCTCATGCTGCTAAGAGGATCCTGGCATGCCTGAATGAACTGGGGGCTCGTGTATGCAAGGCATGTATTTTTGTTCCTTGAGCTATTTCCCAGTCCCACAAGTGGTAGTTTCTTAAAAAGGTAGTTTTGTGTGGAATCTGAAAGCAGAGTAATGCATTTTTTGTGCTCTGCTATATGAAATCCATTGGCAATCTGGCATTTTGAAAAGGTCTTTTGCTAGCTCATAATTTTCTAACAACATGCAATTGAAAATATTGTTTGACTGAGCTGTATAGATCTTTCCTATTTTATTAAAAATAATAAAAATTCATAGTAAATAATATCAATTCATTATTTTCACAGAATTCTTCACATATCTGAAACTTAAGTATCCGTGATGCAGATGTTTTGTTCAGTTCTAACATTAGTAGAAGGCTCAGAATTTTTTATGGACCATAGATACTATTTGTCATTTTTAAAAGAATAAGCTAAGTTTTTTTTTTGATTTGTTTAAACTATAATTATTATATTTTATAAATGGCATGTTTGGGATAAAATATGTTCACTATAGTCAGAATATTACAGTAAGATCAATCATAGTTTGTTACTTTACATTTTATGACATTCCCCTAAGTACATAGGTTATAGTTGTGGATGCCCTGGTGAGTAATACAACCAAGCGTGGAGTATCACCAGCAAGTTTGTGTTGCATATTATTCAATTCAGAGCTGAGATTTGGTATTAGGAAATCTTTATGTTTCATCAAAATGTTAATTAGTTCGGTGTTGTTGAGAGGAGTTTAGTGTGTTTGTGTCCCATACCTAATGGTGCTCAGGGGATACTGTTGGGCTCTGTGATTGGAGGATCTCATGGGGATTGAACTGGGGTCAACCACTTGCAAGATAAGCGCCTTCCTTCCACACCCACCCCACACCACCTCACACTATCTCTTAGCTTTATGGTTAGAGACTTGCTAAAGTGAAATAGTTTTGTTTTCTTTTATATCTTGATGGGTTGGGGACGTAACTTAGTGATAAAACACCTGGGGAGGGAAGGAGGCAGGGAGACAGAGAGAGAGGGAGAGAGCAGAGCAAGTGAGGGAGCAAGAGCGAGATTTAGAGAGAATGAGAGAGAGAACGAGAGAGAGAGATATTTAGAGAGAGAGAACGGGATTGGCTCAGTTGTGTGTGCTGGTTGGTTTTCAGAAGCACAGCTTTATCCACCATTACTGTGCAAATGTCACAAGGTGAGAAAAAGCAAAAGCCTTTGATCTTTTATATGCCCTGAAACGTACTTTCTCTTTCTCCCAGTGATTAGGCCTACCTTCTAGCAGAGATTAGTTTCCCTGAGAGGCAGAGCATCAATTTTGCAGCTTGTTTTTTTTTTTCAGAATTTTTTCTTATATCTGACAATAAAAGCTATGCATACCCCCAGCCCCATTTCAACTTAACTTTACTTGATTTAACTTAACCAGCATGACTATGGAAATATCCCTATTAATTTCGCTTCTCACCCACATTGTCCCAAATATCCAGGTCTTACACACACACGCACACACACACTACAATACAAACACACACTGCAACACACACATGCACATATGTACATACACTCCACACACTTGGACATGTAGGTGCATAACTTTATTAAGTCTTTTCCTTAGTATCTCATCAGCTTCAAAGACTTCTGAGTCTTATATTCTACTATATCCCACTGATCCAATTTGCCACTCTGTGTCTCTTAATTGGTGCATTTAGACAGTTGTCAGTGAGAGAGATTATTGTCATCGGATTTTGTGCCATCTTTCTATATAAGTTTGTTGTTCTTTTGGGTTTTGTCTTAGAGTAGCTCTCTCAGCCCTTCTTTTAAGGTTGGTTTTGAGTATGAAGTTCCCGAGCTGTTGTTTGTCCCAGAAACTGTGTACCTATCCTTCAATCTGAATGAAAATCTAACCGGGCAAAGAATTCTTGGTGAGGCCTTCATTTCATTGAATTTTTTCACTATATCCCGCCTGAGTCTTATATTCTAAAGTAGACATAGGACATGGAGATTCAGGAGGGCAGGGAGGGTGTCCACCATTCACTCTCTGACCCAGGAACCATCAAGGCACCCTCTGTGTTCCTCTAAGCTTCACTACAATCGATCCCTGAGTCAGGAGTAAGCTCTGAGCACTGTCCCCCAAAACAAACAAAATAAAAACCATAAAAGCGATCATAATGCAATACACTTCTTCAACTTAATCAGTCTGTAACATGCCAAAGTGAAGTCTATGTTTTGATTTGTTCAGCGACTCTCTTAGAAATGCTTCTTGTCTTGAATCTATGCATGAACAATCAGATTCTTAGTTACCCCCCAAATTTCTTTTCTTCAAGCACTAATATAGAAAGTTAAATAGCTACTATACCAAAAAAAAAACAAATCTTTTCTGCCATGAAAAGGTGTACCATTTTTTATCCCTTGTCCTTTTTTTCACATGTTGATTAGTTTCTAAATAACTTTTGGAATTGTTATCCAAAATAAAATTAGCATCTCTGATGAATATGAAGAGGATTAAAGATATCATTTAATATGTTTTCTTATGGGTAAGAGACCACCAAGTCAGAAAGAACAGTTTCTTGTTATTAGAGTGGATGAAGAAATTGAGAATCAATTTCTTCGATTCATAGATTTCTCCTGAATCATAGCCACTTATTCATAGGTTTTTACCACAAGTAAATAGAAATGTGGCTCGGAAGTGTCCTCATGCCCATATTCAAAATTACATATGCACAATCAATGTTGTTATTTTCTTAGTGTTTTTTAGGGCACAAATAGAGTTGTATTTGTGTGTTTTTAGAGACGGTATCAATATAGACCCAGTTTGACTTTATATTCCCCATTGGTAGATTGTGATTTGCAAACTCTTAAAGTTTTCTTGCTTTCCAAGTTTTCTCTTCATTCTATACCTTCTTTGCCTTTTGTCTCCTAAGTTTGCTAGATTTCCCCAAAGCCTTCTCTACTGGTAAGGCCAAAGTCTCGCTTGCCCTTCTCCTACCCTCCACTCCAGAGATTTCTGTCATTAAGCTCCTCCCACAGGGGAGTTTGAGGACCTGGACTCTGAGGTGCTAATTAGCTGCTGCAGGTTTTCAGAGGTCGTTAGATGTAGGACTCTGCCTTCTTTGGGTTACAGGGAAGCTGTCTCTTCCCTTGACCACCTTTCTCACGAGGCACCAATTAAGCAAACAAGGTATTTGTGAGAGTTTCTAAGGCTCTTGCTTTATGGACACTGATGTCATTGGCTTCAGATTCTTTTCTTTTACTCTCCCCCATGTTTGGTCCAGACATATAACATTGGGATAAAAGAAAACAGGTACTTGGGAGGTAGATTTGAATTTGAACTCCATGACTCCTGCTGTTTCTAATAGCCAGCAGTTGTTTCCATAGTCTGTAAAAGGCAGAGACTAGTGTGTGACATAGAGTAGTTCCTCTGATGCTTAAATGAAAGAGGAAATGAATAGATGTATATGAGGAAAGTACATTCTTGAAGAAACACCCAGAGAAGTGAATTGTTAATTTATCACTTGTGCCTGGATGGTTGTCCTAAATCTCTCTCTCTCTCTGTATGTTGAGTGTGTGTGTGTGTGTGTGTGTGTGTGTGTGTGTGTGTAGTTTCTTAATCAGTGTTTAGGGATTAGGTTACACTTCGTCAACCAGGCCAGCAGTTTGGTACTAGAGCTTGAAAATGTGACATCTTTTCAGGCTCTGTGGTGCTGAGTTGATTTTTTACAGTTGAGAGTCCAAAGACCAAGTCTGTCTTTTCCTGAGACCTCTCCCTAGGATTATGGATGCCCAACTTCTCACTGTGCCTTCACAGTTCTTCCTTCTGCATATCTGTATCTGCGTTTTCTTTGCACATCCAATTCACCAGGCAGTGACCAGAAGGCTGTGTGGTTTTGGAGATAGATTAGACCAGGAATGCTCCCTAGCCCCTGTTTGATTTCCCTGGCCCCTGTAGTACAGTTTTTGAGCAAGTATCCTTGATAATATGGTGAAATGTAAAATAGCTATACAAAAGAGGACACTATTGTCTAATTCATGGGCCTTTTATATTCTAAAATATCTGAAAATAATTTAACATCCTTCCTGTTATTTTATAAATTAAGAAGCATGCAATTACAAAAGAGACAAGGTCACTGGTTACCTGATATGTACATTTATTAACATTTAAATAATTCTATAATTATATTGAAAAAGTGTTGGTTTTCGGTTGTTGCTATGACAAATGATCAAAAAACATAGTGGCTAAAATAGCATGAATTCAGTGAATGAGAATTATGGAACCTAGCTATCGTTAGGCTTAGTGAAAGCTTCTGGACTGTGTTCATTTCTTCTATCTTCTAGAAACTACCCACAACTTTTGTTTAGTTATTCTCTTCTTGAATTTTTTAAATTAGTAAGTTTGTATGTCTGGTCATTTTTATGTTGTCATAAATCCCTCTCACCATGGGTATAGACGGCTTTTTAAAGTAAGGATCAATTCCATTAGGTTAGGTGTAACTGGATGTTATAAAATAATTTCCACATCTCAAGATTTTATTCTCACTTATACGAGACCCTTCTGACAGGTAATGTTTACATTTATATGTTCTGGAAATGAGGACATGAATATTCTTGGAGAATTATTCTGTCTCCCACCCATAGAATCATAACTCATTAACATCATTGCTAGGTGTAGGACTCCGTTTGCTTAAGCTATCAGTATTGATCTATAAGTAGTTACTATGCTTGAGTAGTATGTCGTAGTTTAATACGGACCGCACAATATACTACAATGTATTTCATGGCTTAAACTACAGAAATTTGACTCTTTATACTTCAGGAGGCTTAGCGTCCAAAGTCAAGGTATAGCCAAGTATGTCTTTTCCTGAGAGCTCTCCCACAGGATTACTGATGCCCAACTTCTCGCTGTGTCTTCAAAGTTCTTCTTTCTGCGTGATTCACATCCAAATTCTTCTTATGATGGCACTGGCCAGATTAGATTCAGATGCATCATGGTTTTCTTTTAACTTAATCCCCTATTTTATGGTGCTGTCTCTATAATAGTAATAATAGTTTTACTTTGAGGTCATGGGAATCTGGACTTCAACATATGAGTTTTGCGGGCAACAATTCAACTCTTGTTAGAGGACTCTAATGGAATTTTTTATTCATATATAGGTCAGAATGCCATATTTATTATCATGGAATTGCTTTCACTTTAATTGTTTTTGAAGTAAAAGATGTGTCGACTTCCAGCAGGTATATAGACTTATAATGTGAAAAGCAAGGTTATCTTGAATTCTCAGGTTTTCCTTGAAGTTTTGATGGTATGTTTGCTATTTTTCTCCATTTTCAATCACTTGCTAGGTTTCATTGGATGGAGATGGAGGGAAAAAAAACTGATATAAACACAAACACGTATGGCTTTGTTAGCTATATTATTAACATCTGATTATAACAAATTTAGATTCAATATCCAAACCTTGTGGAAATAGAAAATCAAAACCAGAGCCTCATATACATGCCATTTAAAAATAACAGATAATTTATATAGATAGTCTTGCTAGTAACACTGAGGGAAGGGGTTGTTGGGGGCCACACTTGGCAGTGCTCAATACTTAGTCCTGGTTCTGCACTTTGGTATCACACCTTGTAGATCCCAAGTCTCAGGGTCCATGTGGGGTGCTTGAGAAGCAACCCAGGTCAGCTGCATACAGGGCAAGCACCTTACCCACTGTACATACTTTTGTTCCTTTAAGTATCATTTTAATAAGAGAAAACTAAAGTAAGAAATATTTAAGTGACTTATCTAGGATTATATCTGTGGGCTTAATCCAAAATAGTTGTTTTGATTCTCATTTATTTTCATTTATCTAAAAGGATGTTAATCAGTCTCTTGAGTATCATTATCTCACTCACTCTTTACTGCACCTATATGTTCTTCTATAAAACCATTTACATACCATTCATAGTCCTCTTAGAAACACTCTCATTCATTCAACCACCCAGCCATCAACCGACTTTTCCTTTCACTGAATCTTCGTGGCTGGAGCTTGAGAAATATGATTCTTTCTGTTCGATCAGGGCTCTGGGCATGACCCTCTGCATTTTTACAGGAATTTGAATGAGTCCATTTATAATGCTCCAAGATTCAGTGTGGATATAACAGCTAAGGATCTAGCTTTTTTGCTCATAGAAGCAAAGATGATTTGCCAATGCCATGCTTTATTCCATGGCACAAACCAAATCCCAGGTTTATCGGTTTCATTTTTACCTTCAATTGCAATGTTCTTTCCAAGCTTAGTGCATTTTTATCATCCCACTGTATCACTGTCTTCCTGTTGATCATCGTTTGGCTCGAGCGGGCACCAGTAACATCTCCATATGTCCTGTCTCATGCGAGTAGACACAAGGGCACCTGCCTGCTCCAGGAACATAAACAGTCTCAAACCATTCCATCAGGTCATGGGAATGAGGTCTATAATTGTTACTGGTAGGTATTTGGCATATCAAATATGACACGGGCAGCTTGCCAGGCTCTGTCGTGCAGGTGGCATAGTCTTGCAGTCACCTCTGATGTCCAGCATTTATTTATGAACCGCACCGCTGCTTGTGGTTGTGTGAGCTGGGCTGTGATAGGCTGGTCTGCTGGTTGGAGTTCGATCATCCCACAGTTCCTTTATAAATACAGAATTTCAAAGAGAATAGATGACTGTCATCTGGTTATTCAGGTATTCTTTTCCACTGTGCTTTTCTCAGTTATTTGGGTAGCAGGATACATCCTGTCTAGCACGCCATTGTCATGAGCACCGGAAATCTATCATGTATTTTCTTCTCCTGTTAGTATTCTGATTAATCAACTTTTTTTGAAGCATAAAGACTTGTTGACCTAATGTTCTCTTACTATTAAGCATTTCCCTCTGTAGAATTGAACGTTTCACTATAAATTGACTTGAAAAATTCCTTTATGTATGTTCTAAATATTCAATGTTAAAAAGTCTCTTTTTTTCCTTTTTTGTCTAAATAACTGAGTTTCTCTGTCCTATTCTCTTTGTTTACTGTATCTATACACGGCACTTTATACTTATGTGGCACATATTCCCTTCTTGTGTCTGTCTGTATCATCTAAATCTATGATGAGAAATAATGAAGTATTTTTCTTTTACAATTTTATTTAGATATCCTGATTTACACAAATGTCAAAAGCAGTTGTGCACATAGGTCATTCCAACTCTAAACCTGCCACAACTGTCAGATTCTAACTATACCCCAACGTTTTCTTTCATATCCTTAGCAAACTAATTCAATTTTTTGTTTATTATAGTTTGACTCACGTTATTGTTGACTTTTGTGATTTTGATGTACACAGTTACCTTACTTCTACATAATCAAAGTGTCTAAGACTTGTTACCTTTATCAGACCTACAGTTTGCCTTATCTCTTCCCTTTTAACTTTTACCCACTTACAGCATTCTCATTTCTGTAGGCCAGGGCCAAAGGTTTGCCATTGTTTTGTACCTTTCATGCTTCTGTTACTCTGTATGTCATAGGTAAGCTAAAACATCAATTATTTGCCTTCTTTTTTTTTTCTTTTTTTGGGTCACACCCGGCGATGCTCAGGGGTTTCTCCCTGGGTTCACACTCAGAAATTACTCCTGGCAGAGCTTGGGGGGCCATATGGGATGCCGGGGATTGAACCTGGGCCGGCATGGGCTGGCTGCGTGCAAAGGCAAGCGCCCTACCCACTGGACTATCGCTCCTGCCCTTGCCTTCTCCTAACTGGCAATGCTTAATTAACATGGTAGCTTTAAATTCCTGTCTCATCGCAACAAACTGGATGATTTAATCTATGGCTGCATAGTATTCCACTGTGTATATATAGCAAACTTCTTTATCCAATTATCTGTCATTGGACATTTGGTTTCATATTCTGGCTATTGTATTATTTTCTTCAGTGAACAGCACATAAGTGTACATATATCTTTGTGAAGCAATTTTCCTCAATGTAAGATTTTTGTGTCTGGAGGGTAGATACCAAGAAGCAGGATCATATGGGAGATCTATTATTTTTTATTTCTTTGGTTTTTGGTCCCTCTGACTGTGCTGAAGACTTATTCCTAACTCACTTTGTGATCAAAATTGCTTAAAATAGATACAAAACTGAGGGACTGGGCAGACAGCTCAAGTAGTGGAGCAAATACTTAGCATTTGTGAGGCCCCAAATTTAACCTCAGCATTTCATGTTTCTCTACATCCCTCTCCCAGCAGTGCAGGGGGTTAGCCTTGGGGCTCTGTGCATAGAACCTGATGAGGACTGGACCGTCAGCAAACCTGTCTCATGCCTCTAGGTTGAGTATCACTAGGAGTAGCCTTATTCCCATCCCTGATAGTTTAACCACTATTAAAATTTAAGATTAAAAGCAAGTTTAAAAACTGGTTTGGAGAGGTTAAGCAAGTTTTTGATATCTAATAATTTGTTCCAATTAGATCTGTGTAGTATTAGACTCTTATTTTCTGTTCTATAATCTGAACTACTGCTCTATAAATCTTGGCTGCTTTAGAGAAATATATTTTATATGATTTCCCAGCCCATACGATTTAATATATTAATAAAGCTTTTAGCAGCTTACATGAGAAAAGAGGTAGCTATTAGAAGGCATGTATTGCCTGCTTTTTATATATATGTATTTATTTATTTTTAATGATTGGTTAGCTATTGGAATCTGCACTTCAGAATTAAAGGGGGAAAGGGAATCTGAGACTATGAAACTAAGCACTCCTGGAGCATTGTAAAGGCTCCTTTTGTAATACTGGCACATACTCATGCTGCTTTTTCTGTGGCATTGCTATAGAATTAAACTCCATGATTCTTGTCTTTGAAGGATGACTTGGCTTCATTTCCATTTGGTTCCTTATAGAAAAGATTTTGCTCATCCTTAAACTTAAATATCTGACATGCTATCATCAATATATTTTTATATTTAAAAATAGACTTGATAACTTTCTTTGTTCCAGTCTGGGTCAGGGAGATGGATTCACTACGGAGCTGACACATCATGTTTCTATCCGTGTCCAGAATTGTGGTCCAGACTGAAGATGGTAGTGAATTTGTAAGGTCATGAACGTGGTCTTGGGAAGTCTCTTGGGGAAAGTCTGCAACCACCTGTCAGTATTTCTTCTATGGATTCTTATTAGCTGAATCTACCACCCACTTTTATTCTATTTCAAAGTTTTGTAGAATGAGTTGGCTCACAAAGTGTGACTCTGCAATATGATTTTATTCATGGCTTCTTAATATATCTTCATATGTATTTATTGCCAGTTGGGACAGCTAGAAAATTTCTCACCTTTTCTATTTTTCACACAGAAAAACAGGAGGTTCCCCAGCTACATCTTAGGCTTTCCTGAGGGTCTCTATAGAATTATGTTAGTCGATGCCCCTATAATCTGATTTCCTTGTCTACATTTGATTTTGCCATTTGTTAGTTGGGTGAGTTTGAGAAAGTCAATGTATTTATTAAACGAGGAGCCACTCATCCATGTAAAATTACCAACAAAGTGTAGGACATTATATAGGAATTGTATAGATACTACCCCCAAAAGACTTTAATGAGCATTTACTTTGTGCCAAGTACAATGCTTACTGGAAGGAGTGTTGAATAAAGCGCCTAGAGGCTTGGCCTTTGCTGTATTTACCATTTAACAGAGTAGCACAAGCAACACATTTCATACACTGACTGTATTTCCAGAACCCTGTGGTTCCAAGCAGCAGTTCATTCAGACTTGCTTCCAATTTTCTGTTTCTTTAGGCAATAGTCTGCATATCAGGTCAATCTGTTCAATACTCACATTAGCAGCTGACATGGAATGCAGAGAACACATGTTTGAGATATCGAAGTGCGACATGCTTTACCTACCAGAAACCATGAGAAAACATTCTCTTGTTTTGTAATGCAGAAGTCCTTGGCAGTGTGGGAGGCTATGTTCTTTTTCTTTACATGAAGAATTGTTTCTCCTTTATTATTTCATGCACTAAGACACATTCAGTGATTTCTTGGTATATACGAACTTGTTGGGAACTATGATTACTTCACTGAATTATTGTTTCCTTTGAGTGTTTGATGGCAAAAATAAATGCATAGTTTCAATGTAATCTTGCAGTAGAAGATTTTTTTTAAGGTGAGAGTTTTTTATGCCTACTATCTACCTTTAGATTTATGATGTACTTTGTTTTTTAAACTTAAGAATGGATGAAAGATATAATGGAATTATTTTGTTTTATTGTACTGGCGTACTGTTCAAATATAAAAGCATCTTCTAAGTGATATGGTCCATTATGACCTCCACAGACCTCCTCACCTTTCACACCCTGTTTTCCAACATTGTTTGTCTAATCTGCAGCACCGAGCATGAGTAGCTGCCTTGCTCTGCTTGAAGAGTAATGATTGAACCTAACTCTTGAGATCATCATTTGAGGCTGGTTCAGTATCTTTTTTGAGATAGTCTGTCATGTCCAAGATGACAGCTGTCACTGTCACTGTCTTCCTGTTCATCATCAATTTGCTCAAGCAGGCACCAGTAACATCTCCATCTGTCCTGTCTCGTGCAAGTAGAGCCTAATGGCACCTGCTTGCTCCAGAAACATAAAGAACCTCAAACCATTCCATCAGGTCATGGGAATGAGGTCTATAATTGTTACAGGTATTTGGCATATCAAATATGACACGGGTAGCTTGCCAGGCTCTGCTGTGCGGGTAGCATATCTTGTAGTCATCTCTAAATCCAGCATTTATTGCTGAACCGGGCTGTGACAGGCGTGAGCTGGGCTGTGACAAGCTGGTCTGCTGGGTGGAGTTCTGACGAGGGGGAAGTCCGGATGTGGAAAATGGAGGCTCTCATGGAGTGGGGGTCGTCTGGCTTGTTGCGAGGCTCTGCTGGGGTGGGAGGCCAGGGCTAGAACCTGCTATCCCTCTTGGGTGCCTCGTGAGCGGCTGGGCATAGGGAGAGCAAGTAGCAGCTCTGCCCCATGCCTGTGAGTCTCTCACAGATGAGATGACAGCTCTATAAGTTAAAGAAAACAGATATCAAGTTTTCTTGTTGGATCAGGGGAAAACACTTTAGAAATATTACTATAATTCTCTGTCTTTCTCTTTGCTGGACTTCACTCCGCTGGGACTCTTGCTCTATGCCTAGTCTATACTGAAACCAACCGTTCTATGATCTTTGAGACTGAAGCCTAGTGCTTATGTTCTGCCAAGGTCTCTGTGACAATTGCTTTTGCATTTAATTCATATGACTGAAGGGCTTCATTATCAGTCCATTCACTAAAGGCTGGATACAGGAATGAGAAATTCACGGTTCCCTCCCAGACTGAGCAGATTCACCAATCAGTGGGATCAGAGATCCATGTTGTCAAATAATTTAGTTGCAAACAATGCAGATTCTCTCTTAGTAATGTAGATATTTCTCTAGAGGAAGAAAAGACATTTGAGAGCTTCTATAATATTCCCCTGGATATAGTGGAACTTCAAAGTTCAGATATCCTGAGTGACCTGATTTTCTGATTGGGGAGCAATTTCCTTTGTGGTCCTGGTCTTTTCTACATTACTCATTCTAGATGTAAATAATGATGAGCGGAATGTCCCCAGACTGATCATTGCTGGGGATTTAAATCACTCTAAGTCTGAAAATTGAGGAAACTGCACTTCCAGACTTTGTCATTCTAGAAATGCCTTCGTTATCTGCAGGGTCTTGTTGTGCTTTTACCTACTGGAGAACATGAGGAATATAAGGTGCTTGAAACTGAAGACGGGTGTGGATTGTGGAGATCTTGTTAGAAGATCAATGAAGTCTCTCAGATAATTACTACCAGCTACCTACATGTCATTCATCTATTACCCCTCTATTCATTCATTCTCTTGCAGCCCCCCCCCCCCCCCATTTGCTATTTTGTCTTATATTGGTTGTCTGTGATATCTACCTGTTTGGGGAGACCACATAGGCTTTCTTTGAGTGGATAGTCTTTAGTGGGTAGTAGGGCACGTGCCTTGAACACTGCTGACTTGGATTTGGTCACCAGCACCCCATATAATCAGTCCCTTGAACACTGCCATGGGTGACTCATGAAGTAAGTTCTGAGCACAGCTTGGTGTAGCCCAAGTCCCTCCCTCAAAGATGCCTTTGCTCTATTTAAAAAAAAATTATCGTTTTCTGCACGAAATCAGAAATATTCTTCCACAAATCTCCCCACCCCCTCCTTGAGGTTCCAACAGTGTGACAGATGCCTTAGTAGGCTATGGGAATACAAAGGAGAGCGTGCATACAAAATGCTTCTCGTGACTTTTATAGTATAAACTGGTGTTTTAATTGGGGAGTATTATGCAAATTATGGTCGATGGCAAGGGTGTAATTATACAGATCCCTCACAATTCAGCTCAATTTTTATAGCAGACTTGTTATGCTGCCTGAAATCAGAGACCTCGTGTGAAGGACTGGAATCCTTCAGTGTACCCGCAACCATGCTGATCCGAGCAGGCTGTGCCGTGACCTGTGGAGAGGGAGATGCGTCTGTTTGTAGATGTGATAGATCACAGATGCGGGGCTGAGCTTGAGACCCATAATCATAGCAGCTTTGTGAATTGGTTGTGTCAGTGTCCTCTCTCCTCTTTTCCCCCTTAGCCTGCAGCGTTTGTGCTTCGAGGTACCCACCAACCACAGAAGCGATGCTGCTGAACCGTGAGCTAAATTGTGATGTCGAGCTCACAACTGAAGCTCCATGTGTTCTGGATCCTGGTTGCTTTTTTAGTCACATCCAAACTTTTGATCTTCACTTTGAAGCACTTCCTAATCTAGCTCTTTCTTGCCTTTGGCCTCTCTTTCCTGGACAGTTCCCTTATCCTTAACTTCTATTAGCCTTCTTTGATGGTATTGCATTTTCTCTCACATGTTTATTCTTGTGTCTGGATCAAGACCCAGGCTACCCCAGTGCCTGTTACTCAATGCCCTTTCTTTGAGAACTGAAGTCTCAGCTATTATTTATTGGGGGACTCCTATTCTGTCCCTCTCTACTTCACTTTCTGGAGGTCAGCTAAATGTTCAGACCCTTCTTTCTTCTGATATCAGAGCATTTCAAACATTCATTTGAATCTCAGATCTTTCTCATAAAACTTAGGCTGTTAAGATTACTTTTGCTGAGGTATGCATCATGGCCCAGTTCTCTACAATTATTTATGGCCCAGTTCTCTATAATTCTCTTGTTTCTTTGGTGAAGTGAAAAATTATCTGTAGATGACTCTTCTCATAATTCTAACACTAGACTTGTACATATAAAAATGTACATGTAGGGATTGGAGCGATAGCACAGCAGGTAAGGTATTTGCCTTTCATGCGGCAGACTCGGGTTCGATCCCCAGCATCCCATATGGTCCCCTGAGTGCCGCTAGGAGTAAATCCTGAGTGTAGAGCCAAGAGTAACTCCTGAGCATTGCTGAATGTGACCCCAAAAGAAAAAAAAAGTACATGTAAAATGCTTAGCAGATGATAAGTACTCAATCCATGTGTAGTATACTAGTAATACTAATCAGTAGCTATACTTCCTCTAATTTATCTGCATGTGCTTGTCTCTCACTAATCAGTAGGGCTGTGAGAGCAGAAGCCATGTCTCTGTTGGTTATAAACCTGTTCTGTGAACATTTAATAAAGAAAGGACAAGGTCTTTTGGTACAGTCATAAGACCAACACCCTCACGCAAATTTGTATGCTAATCTGCAGAAGCAGCCCTTGGGAGGTGTGGTCCACCATACTTCCAGAGGATGAGTGAAAATGAGCCATTGGGTATTTTTGATATCCTTGGCCCAGTAATCTGCAGAAAGGCTGCGGCATGAGATAAATGGATAAGAGCAGTGGTGTCACATAGACATCGATGGAAGGACATGCAGACTCTTCAGTTTAGGGATCTGACTTTTGATGATATCTATTAAATGTGTATTTCTTGAAAATGAAAAAAAATAGAGGAGGTGCCATCCTCTAATTTTTTTCAGGATAGAGTAGTACAAACTGACTTTCAACCAAGTTGCAACTGAATCTATCACAGTATTTTCAGACACTGTATATGGTTAAATGTGATATGAAATAGAAATTGATTTGTCTATTGCATATTTAATGTGCCCACTTCTGTTTCATCTGTTTTTTATGGATTATCTTAGCATCTAATGTTAATTATAAAGAATAGATTTTTATCCGCCTATTATAGGCAGAGTGACTGGAACCTCAGTTAATATTTGTTTCCTTTCTCCTCCTGTTAGGATTAAATCCTAACTTTGTGTTTGGACCTTTTTGAAAAATTTTAGTGCAGTTTAACAATCAGATATTGATGGCTATAAGGAAAACATGACAAGTCATTATATAAATGATATCATTTGAATGGCTTACTATTGAAGAACAAAAAATATTGTAAGAGTGAAACCTTCTGAAACTCAGGAAACCCTAGCCCATGAATGAAACCTCCATGAATGATGTATTATTTAAATTACATTTTTAAAATAAAAATGCTAATGGAAATGTACAAATACACATAAATTAAAATTGACATGAATTAGGATTAATATATCCTCAATGAACTATAGTCTCACATTCATTATGATAAAGTGGCATTTAAGTATTTGCTCTGGTTAATACATTTAATATAATAAATTAAAGAGATATAATTTGAGATGCACTAAATATTTTATATAACTCTCTGCTTTTTTTTAAATATCAAAAGTAAACTAGGATATCTATATGCATTTGAAGTCTTTCTTGCTACCTTATGTCTTTTTAAAAATATAATCCTTTCATTTATTGAAGCACTAAATACAATTTAAATTGGCAAAGAAAGCTAGCAAGGCTGTTCTGAATAAAAGTGATCCCAAGAGAACATAATGTATTTTTGAGTTTCTGGGAGTTTCTTTCCATAAGATAATTTTTAAAAAAAAGAAATAAGTATTTGAAATCTCATGATGCAATAACAGGAACTATATTGGCATTTAAGTGAGCTGAACTGAAAATATGTGCATTTTAGCAGTCCTTTCCAACTATATTTCAATGAATTTTTTAATGCAAACTGAGAAAATATATTCTTGTTTTATTTTAGTTTTTGCAAGAATCAACACAGTCAAAGGAAAGTGATGCCATTTAGCAGAACAATCCTACTTTCTCTTTAGAATGAATTGAGCATCTGAAATTCAGTACCTTTCTTTACCCTATTCCACCCAAATATTTCAGGTAGACTAGGCATTCAATATATTTTTTCTTGCCATGCCCTGTGATGTAACTGAACTCCATTGGACAAAATAGTACCATTGCTGAAAAACGCGATCTCATATTCTCCTCTTAGTGCTCTTTGTAAAAGGAAATGCTCTTTCTGATCCAGATAATTAGTGGATCAAACTTTCAGAAAAGTCCTACAAAATATAAGACATTTATTGATATGAAATTATTCATTTCTTTAAGTTTTGATTTTGTAGCCATATTTGGCAGTGTTCAAGGGTACTCCCAGCTCAGGGGAGCCCATAAGGAGTATTGGAGACTGAACTTGTCTTCCTGTGTGCCAAGCCTGTGTTCAGTCTATGGAGCTATCTCTCAGGCTTTAGAAACACTTTTCTTTTCACAGCATTTCTGTGTTGAATTCTGGATCTATCACCTATAGACCCCCAGGAAGAACCTTAGAGAGGTTTTTATGCATTGTTGGCTATCAGTTCTCTCATATTTTACATGAAAAGTTTTAACTCCTTGTCTGTTGGAGATATATAAGAATTACCACTTGAGAAGCAGTTAACTTAGTTTTTTGACTCATTGATCTATAAAAGGTGGCTAATAATAACTTTACATAAATGTGTTAATAAATGAGAGATATTTTGTTTCCCCTGATCTTATATTTTATTATTCTAAAGGCATGTCAGTGTATAATAAACAGCTCAGAATCTTTCTTTAATGTTCTAACTTATTTATAAGAATTCCATTATATTTTATTTTGATCGACAAGCATTCAGTTGCATAGACTTTTGCACTTTTGCTATTAGCAGGAATTGGTGACTTTACAAATAACATAAAAAAAAGACAAGTTGAGTTTCAAGCAGCACGTTAAACAATAGTTTTGCAGATTTCCCCGTCACTAACCAGTGCCACTTTTCATTTTAGCTACACACAGACCTGGATCCTGGGAGCAAAAAAATCAAGTATATCCTATCAGGTGATGGAGCTGGGACAATCTTTCAGATAAATGACCTAACGGGAGATATCCATGCTATAAAAAGACTTGACCGAGAGGAAAAGGCTGAGTACACCCTAACAGCTCAGGCAGTGGACTGGGAGACCAACAAACCTCTTGAGCCTCCTTCTGAATTTATTATTAAAGTTCAAGACATCAACGACAATGCACCAGAGTTTCTTAATGGACCCTATCATGCTACTGTGCCAGAGATGTCCATTTTAGGTATGTATCCTTCCAATTTCACAGATCTATTAAGACTCATCTTTAAAATAGCTCCTGGCATCCGGGATGGCGTGTTGCTGAATAAAAGACATTTCTTACCATCTTATCTCTAATTTGCATTTCCAAATCACCCTTTTTTGGCCTAAGTTCCACAGCTCAATAGCTTTAGTCCCTTAGTAATAGGAACTGACGAAGCAGTTCTATTAAAATATCTCCCCTTCCACGACAGTCCTTCAATAGGCTGAATTTGTATTCCTCTCATAGACTCGTAGTTCTAGTATTGTTACTGAGGCGGATTTATCAAGATTTGTTCCAACATGCCAGACTAATCCTATTGATATTTGCTTGATGTTTAATTATTTGTTTGTGTATATTCACATGCAGATGTAGAGCATAGAGAATTAGAAAATCATCTAGGTCTGTAGTCAGCCAGATATTGGATTGAGCTGGTGGATCCAGTCTAGAGTGGATTAAAAACTCAGTTTCCAAAGGGGCTTCTGTGCTATGGTCATTGGACCTTAACTGAATCTTTAAAGCAACTCTGCTGTCACTGACAGTCTTTTCCCACTTTCTCTAAGCCATCAGTATCTCACCACATACTACAGGGAAGCATATATTTCAAAACATGATTTACCATCTCTCTGTTTTCCTCCTTTGTCGGAATCTACTTATCAATCCCCCAAACCTTGACTTTGGATCAAGACTTAACAGTGTAAGAGCATTTTAGAACTCTTCTTCCCTGACAAATAAAGTGAGCAGGATCCCAAATGCATGAGGACTGAGTGCAAAAGGCAATTTTATGACAGTACTGTACGCACTAGTTTCACATTGTATGTGAGTACAACCTACCAGAATGCTGGGCTGGAGAGATAGTATAGGAGGTAAGGCACTTGCCATCATGCCCCTGACCCCTGTTTAGCCTCCCTGCACCACATAAGCACCTCCTTAGCACCACCAGGGGTCACTCCTGAGCACAGAGACAACGCCCCATGAGCACCACCAGGTCTAGCCTCCTTAAACAATGTTTGAAAAATAAATTTCCACTTTTGGTAAGACCACCTGATATATTTATGTCATGCAAATAAATGCAGTCATTCTATATCTCTCTCTTTCCTTCTGACTAATTTCACTCAACATGATCCTTTCCATGTCCATTTATAGGCAAATTTCATAACTTCATTTTTCCTAACAGCTGCATAGTATTCCATTCTGTAGATGTACCACAGTTTCTTTATCCCGGGGTGCTGGAACACTATGTGACCGAAACCTCTAAACATGAACAACGTTATAATTGTATATCTCAAGGTGGTATAATAAAATGTTTAATTAAAAAAATCTGTGGCAAGCAAAAAAAATAAATAAAAGTTCTACACAGCAAAATTATATAAATTACAAACAGGTGAATAGAACCAGACAACACAAGCAGAGGAGTGAATCCAAAGTGTACTTGGCTTAGTCTGAGCTCCTTTCCTCCCTCCCCTCAATATAACTATTGTAGACATAACCATTGTCGCAGCAACTCAGGGCTAATTCTATATCTTCACTTTGTACTTTACCATGCACCCAGGTCTTTCTCTGTCAGGAATTCATCTGTCAGCCTCTTGTACAAAGAATTCCACATTAATATGTTTCTATCTCATCAACATTAATTTTCACTCTGTCCAACTGAAATCTCACCTTTTCTGGCAGGAGGTTCACTCTCTACCATCACTGGCCCTTCAAGGAAAACCCACAAAAGCATTTTGATTCTGGCACATCAACAGGTGCCTTGAAACATGATGCAATTTTCTCTTTCACTTTTTTTCCTTCAAATATGATCAGCTTGTATTTAGGGCAGGCCCTTTGCCTAATTAATCTCTTCATCCATATTAGAGTAGATCTTTGAGGGGACTGTTAGTACCTAACAGTTTGTGCATACAGAAAACTTGAATATTATTGTTCCTAAATAATGAACCAAAAATGGTTACTTTTACCTCATTAGTATGACTTCTACAATTTAATGGCCACGTATCTATTATAAATGTGTCAGGAGGCTTCCTTTGCTGGATACATGAGTCATATGCCCGATGAAAGCATTGATAAGGAAAGTCCTCTTTAGGGGACTGAAACATAGTACAGTGGGCAGCACTTGCCTCCATGAAGTTCACCCATATCGGATCTCAGCAAATCACATGGTTCCCCAAATGCCACCGGCCGTCATCCTCAAGGAGTAAGCCGGCAGCATAACCAGGTGTGGCCCCAAAACAAAGACAAAAAATTCCCCCTCCAAACTCTACAGTGTCAGTTTCAGCTAAAGAAAGCATTTAAAAGACAATAGATAATCTGCCTATAAATAAATATGCATATTTTGCCTTTAAGATATTTTTTCTTTTAAGAAAAAATAAGGGAATGGGGACTCAAGATCAGTATTAATAGGGTTCT
This sequence comes from Cryptotis parvus, assembly GCA_021461705.1. Lineage (NCBI taxonomy): Eukaryota > Metazoa > Chordata > Mammalia > Eulipotyphla > Soricidae > Cryptotis > Cryptotis parvus. The sequence continues at coordinate 83,871 of JAJIBD010000875.1, forward strand.
TTTAAAAACAACGTTATGGCATCTCTTCCATGGGTTGTACTGCTTGGGACGTGGGTTCTGAATTAGATGGGGTTTTGAAATCTGCTTCCCTCACATATGAATAGTTGCTTTGTAAGTTCAGAAAAGATCCATTTATTCTTTATGCTCCTGACTACAATGCAAAGATGACCATTTCTGTCTTGCTTTCCTTGGGTGGTAACTGGATAAATGAAAGAGTAACCCTTTACCACAATGTAAATGAATTCTCATTAGTCAGAGTGTTTGCGGTTTTATAAAATGATCTTTCTTACCCCCTTTCCCACTTTGCCTTTGTATTGATCTTCTGGGTTGGGTATCTTCTTTCTGTGTGACTCCAGTCTTTCTGGTTATAGGAAGCAGAGGCAGCTCCACTATTCTATTGTCATATGTGAATTATTCCCTTCATTTCTCTTGAAGGTGAATATGAGAATGAAGGTCAGCTCCTATCTCCTTTCTCTCCCCATTACCTTAGTTCTCTCTCAGTCCGCTCCTTCCCCCTCCCTTCCTTCATTTTTTCTTCCTTTGCTATTGCAGAAATGCCAGCACCTGCACCTGTATGCCCTGAGGAATGCCAGCAAGGACAGGGGGGATTTCATTGTGCAGAAAGTGAAAAATAGAATTCTAATTGAGAAATTTACGGATATTAAATTGAAATGAATGTGATGTTCAAGAACTGTCTGCCAGTTGACAAGCTGTCAAGACAACACACACACATATATATTTGCCCAAATGGAAGCCACATTATTTTAGAAATATCTTATTTGGAAGCTAGAGATACAGGTCTTTCATAATGTACTGTGAGTTTCAGAACTTGATGAGAATTCTTTTATAGAGCAGTACCACAAAAAAGAATGACGCGCTAGCTCATCTGATTTTAACTGTGGAATTCAAACTGGCATCATTGAAGTAATTTTTTTTCAGTGAAAATTTGCCTGCAGTTGTTGAGTCACAAATTGTACAATTAAAAAATTCTATTGAAGTCACATTAATTTGTAACATTATATCACTTTGGTTTCAGCAGTTATAACTTGATGTAGATGGTACTTGATACTCCATCATACAGTTGATTCATTAAGTTAACATTTGAAAAATTCTATTATGTATTGAGATTGAGGTGTTTATTTACCTTTGATTTCAGATAAAAATAGCTTATTTTTGGAAATAGAATTTTAAGTTATTTGGCTTCAGATTTACCTAGTACTTTTCTAATTGACATTAATTTACCCCCTCTAAGTCTCATTTTATCTCATTGTATAGTATGCACAAGAAACTGTACCTTGAAAGTATCAGAAATATCCAGTTAAAGTACTCGGCATAGGACTTGTCAGCAGCCATTTATGAGTTTCTTCTACTAGTATGATTCCAGATTGCTAATATAATATGAATGCTTATTCATGGAAATGGGCTTAGCAAGTCTTTCTGTAAAAACATTGTACATGGAAGTGAGAAATTTTTAAAGGATGTTTTAGTTATAGTGAGGTAAAAGACACAAAGCCAAGCAGGGCTTAAGCTGATAGGCATAACTGCACAGTGGAGTTGTTGGAAATATGATGCCATATTGGAAGGCTGCTAATGCTGAAAAATGTGTTAAATTCTCCTAATTTTAATTCTTCTAGTTTCAGCAATTGTACAGTGTTGGGACTCATTTTTACTTCCCTGCTACTCACTATTTTAATAAGAAAAATGAAGGAAGATGTACAATTAAAATTCTACTGAAGTAGCATTAGTTTGTAACATTATATCACTTTGGTTTGAGCAGTTAAAACTTGATGTCCAAAGCCAGCTATTACGTGGAGGAGCTGGATTTAAATCCAGACATCTGTTCTACTTCCCAGGGGTTTCTCCAGAAAGCTTTCCTAATCTTTGATAATACTTCCAGAGACGTATATACATGTGGACTCTATGATTATATTTCATATTTATAATATGCTTCTTTTTGAAAGTGGGAAAATATCTCTTCAGATAAACATACTTTGCAAGATAAAGAACTGAGATAATAGTGGGGGAAAGAGAAGTTTGTCCGAATATTATACAACTTTCAAAATAGGAATATAAGCAGTTTCAACATGTCACGATAACATATTAGGAATTCAAATAATACTGAAATGGGTGATCCCTACAGTGAACAGTGAACGGAGGTGATGTTAATTAACCAAGATCATGACTGATAAAGGAACAAGAATGGATTTGGGATCTTCAAGTGGTACTTGCAAAAGCAGATTATCTATCCATGCCTCCCAAATTAAAAAAAATAAATATAGAAGGTCAAAAGAAAACTGAATAAAAATATTTTTAAAAAGGCAAATTTCACTGCTTTCCAGAAACTTGGAACTGAAGAGGTTATGAATGCCATGCACAGTGAACTTACTCATCTCTTGAATAATGTAATTCAGCCCAAAGGAAAATGGGAAAGTTGAAAATTATTTCAGTCTTTTACTTTCTGAAAGTCATAATTGTCTTTTTTCTCATTCGCCTCTATTCTTTGCCCAATCAGATCAGACCTTTTCTTTGTAACTATACAGTTATGTTCTGATTTGTGGTCACACCTAGTGGTGCTCAGAGACTATTCCTGACTCTGTGCTCAGTAGTGACCTCTGGTGGTAGACCATATTTGATGCTGAGGAAGGAACCTTGGGGTTGCTATAACTTGAAGCAAACGTTTAACACTGTACTATCTCCCTGACCCTGTAACTCTTTTAGTGGTCAGCATCCTAAAATCCTCTTTTGAAGGAAGACCCATTCAAAATACATTGCATACTTTTGGTGTTTCTCTTTATTCAGAAGAAACTAAATTTTATACACATTTTGCTAATGTCCCTAAACTATTTGAGAGTAACTTGTCTGATATCCCTCCCACCATAGGCTGCTTTGTTGAAGTCCTTCCCACTTGGACACAAGCACAGCACAATTATCACAACTGGAACTTGATGCTGGCATGCCACTGCGGGTGAATGCACAACCTCAGTCCAAGCATCTTATGTTCCATTTTAACCAAAAGGGATCAAATTAGAAAACATTAAAAAACATTAGAAAAATTTCCTCTCCCTATCTAAAGTTGGTTTTTCCAATCTTTTTCTTCACTATTTTATTTTACCTTTAGGCCTGAGAACATATACAATTATTGTGTAGGTTTCCCTTGTTTGGATTAGTTTGTCCTGAGAGAACTTCAGAACATACATTTTCAGCAGTGCCATCCCAGAGGGTTTCTTATTGATTTGTATGAGGTAGTATATATTTTAAAAATTGATTTTACTCTTGATGTGACCATAACATTTTATCAGTTCTTTAAATTATACTCACAATGTGTAGTATTGTAGTTTTTTTTTCATTTTTGTACTGTTTGTACCTAGTACTTTGAAGTCTGAAATTATGATCTTGACTATATATCTTGTTCTTCGTCAAATTGCTATACCTGTATTGTAGCATTTATCAAATTCTCTTAAGTAAATTATTTCTGTAATGACTGTAAAGGATAATTTTATTCCATTATTTATTTGCATTTATTACTTGGCATTATCACTGTATCACTGTATCACTGTCTTCCCGTTCATCATCGATTTGCTCAAGCATGCACCAGTAACATCTCCATATGTCCTGTCTCACACAAGTAGAGCCCAAGGGCACCTGCTTGCTCCAGGAACATAAAGAGCCTCAAACCATTCATCAGGTCATGGGAGAGACGTCTATAATTGTTACTGGTATTTGGCATATCAAATACGACATGGGTAGCTTGCCAGGCTCTGCAGGTAGCATACTCTTGTAGTTATCTCTAAATCCAGCATTTATTGATGAAATGTGCAGCCGCACAGCCAGGCTGTGATAGGCTGGTCTGCTGGGTGGAGTTCTGACGAGGGGGACGTCTGGATGTGGAAAATGGAGGCCCTCATGGAGTGGGTGGTCGTCTGGCTTGTTGCGAGGCTCTGCTGTGGTGGCGGGCCAGGGCTAGAACCCGCCATCCCTCCCGGGCGCCTCATGAGTGGCTGGGCACAGGGAGAGCCAGTAGCAGCTCTGCCCCAAGTCTGTGAGTCTCTGGATCAGCATACCTGGGCCGGATTTAAAAAAAGACTGCTTTAGGGTGGGTCTCGATGAGCCAGGCTGTGATAGGCTAGTCTGCTGGGTGGAATTCTGACGAGGGGGAAGTCCGGATGTGGAAAATGGAGGCCCCTCATGGAGTGGGGAGTCGTCTGGCTTGTTGCAAGGCTCCGCTGGGGTGGTGGGGCCAGGGCTACCACCCGCCATCCCTCCTGGGTGCCTCGTGAGTGGCTGGGCACAGGGAGAGCCAGTAGCAGCTCTGCCCTATGTCTGTGAGTCAATTAATTAATTAATTGATCACTTGGCATTATCTGCGTGGAAAAACCTTTTATTGTCTTTTTTATTTGCTCTTGTATTTGTTGATATGGATTTGACTTAGATTTTTTAATTTAATGAATTCAATGTTCTATTATTGATACTTCTGTGCCAAATATACATCGATATTTATATTATACTTGGTCTTGATAATCTCTCGAGGATGAGTATGTGGTGATTTACTTACCCACGTTATACTTTGGGTGCATTTTTATTTCTAATTCAACAAATTATTCTAGACTCATTTTATACTTTGCCTGACATAGTTCTGTAGTTAGCCATTTATACAAATAGATCTCTTGAGACTGAGTATGTGCTGATTTATTTATCTCCATCATACTTTGGGTACATTCTTATCTCTGCTCTAACAAGACTCATTTTATACTTTGCATAATGCAATTCTGAAATTACCTATATACAAATAGACAGGGTCCCTATAAGAGATGGTATTTGGTACTTACTGTGGAGGTTAATTCTTTTCATTGCTATTTGGGGGTATAGCTACCCCGGATTCCTAACATACATGTTTTGGTTTATCTCTACTATTGTTTCCTTCTAATTTGGTTCACCAAGAACTTTAGCATGCAGCCTTCTTTGGAAATAGGACCTTTGCTGATGTAATTAGTTAAATTAGTGTCTTTAGTTAAATGAAGGCAGAGACAGAAATCCAGGCTGCTGCCATGGAATGCCAAGATCTCCTCGTGCTGGAGGGGCTAGGAAGCATGCCACACAACAACGGTGCTCTTGTCAGTGCCTTGGCTGGGGATTCCAGAATAATGAGGGGATAGGTTCCTCTTATTGTTAACTATCCAATTTGTGATCATTTGTTCCAGTAGCCCTAGAAAACTAACATGTAATATATTTATTGAAAACCATTAGTCCACCTCTCTTGAACCCCAAGTGTTAAGCAACACCACAGGTTCATTTCTTTGTCCAACAGAGAGAGACCTGGGCTCCTTGATTTTCCAGTCCCCATTAGACATACTTTCCATTTCCTCACTATGTTCCCCAGTTCCCTCTCCACATCAACATTTTCCTCTTAAATCCTCTCTCCCCTTGTCCTACCTTTACATGGATCCCACCAAAATGTGTTTTGGAATGAACTTTTTAGATGGGCTACAAAAGTCTAGGAATGGAGGCAGGAAACTCTGTAATACTATTCAGTTCTATTATCCTATATATTAAATTGATGATGAACAGGAAGATAGTGATAGTGATCATAATTATTTCTTATAGTATAATAGATCTGATCTGATGGCACACTTTCCAGTCTGTATTCAAAACAGAACAAATTTAATTGAAATAAACTGAATAACTAAAGTAAGTAAAATACTCTCATGCTTCTGTGTTTGAAGTATCAGTATACTTTGATAAAAATCCTTTATGTGATAGATGTCTTAGAGATGCATTTATACTGTGCCATAGTTTACAAATGCATATTTCTTTGTCTGTGTGTTGTGGTGGCGGTGTGTTGTGGTTGCCAGGGATTGCACCTGGCAGTACCAGAGATTGCACTCGGCCATGTGGATATGGCTGGGGAGAGGGACCTCATGCCTGCAGGCAGGTGCTATGCTCTTGAGTTACGTTCCTAGGACACCAGAAATATTTTATTTTAAAGAAATACCTTGCAGCACCATATAATTTAAGATCACATACATATGAATATTTTATGAGAATAAAATGTTGGTTCTATGCAAAACCACCTGTTAAGTTAGCTACTTGTTAACTAACAAATAGTTATAAAAGTTTGTTATTTGTAAAATAGTAAAAGTTGCCATTTTAAAAGAATTGAAAATTGTGTTGACTCTAGCTTGTTAATGGATTAATTTGTTATTCTTGTCCATTAGTGCACTATAGTGGCAGATAAAGATGATTCCCAAAGTGAAAATTAAAAATATTTGTTTTTACATGTACTATAGTTAATAATTGTGATGCTGGGGATCAAACCATTCCTCACACTTAAAAAAAATATGTGCTAATCACTGATCACTTCCATGGCTCTATACTTTTTTATTAAAGTAAAAAATCAGTGTCACATATGTCTGAAAGATCAAAGAATGTTCATACTGGTAAATTGTCATAAATCCAATGTGCTTCTTATAATTTAGAGGTTATGTTTCGTATTCTCTCTCTTGGTGAGATTTGAAAATGATTCAGCAAGATTTCACTCCTTTAAAGCATTGCAAAGTGAGAAAGGGAAAACATATCTTGATGGATTTGATTATTTTTTATCTTGTTTGATTCAGAGTGACGAGCAAAATTTGAATTCCTTAGAAAAACATGGGCGGGAAATCATGAGGATTGAACTAAACACTCTCAAAGGAAGTCCAGCTGCTGTACCTGATATGAATGCCCAGGACAGCTGTGGTTCAAAAACAAAAAAGGGGGGGATTGTGTAGTTTTTTTGTGGGTAGAAAACAAAGTTTTGGGGGTTTTTTTTGTTTTTTTTTTGGGGTTTTTTTTTTTTTTTTTGTTTTTTTTTTTTATTTTTCATTAGTCTTTTGTGAAATTAATTGAGGTAATAAAATAGAAAAAGTTATTGTAGCTTAATGTGAGAGATAATCTCCTAACAACAGCTAGTAATCTTTCACATGGTATTTCACACTGTACAGGAACAAGCTTGGTGTATAGTGATGGGTATTTAAATGTCTTCTATAATGGGGAAACATCTTTCTGTAAATTTTTCTTTGTTTACTTTATATACTCCTTAAATTAAAAGTTATATCTTAATTGACAATATCATATATATATATATTTTTTTTTCTGCATCATCCTAATCAGATTCCAATTCTTTGTAGGACTTTACATTGGTCAACTCATATCCTAAGACTTACTTTAATTTTAATGGTTTTTATAAAGCATATTTTCCCATTTTAGTTTTACCCAATTTATTTTGCCCCTCTCATATCACAGTAACCGGGTTTGGTTGAGTATGTGAAATGGGTCAAATATGCTTGCTTATTGTGTTCCACACACTTGGTTGTGGCAACCAGGAATCCAAAATGGTAGAATTGTGCCACTGGGTTATCACTTAGAGTGGCTAACTCAGGATAAAGGCTCATACGCTCTGCTCTTGACAGTAAAAAAGGTTCCATAGTGCTGAGTATAGATATATTAAAAATACATATAGCCCCAACAAAGTGTAAAGAGAAGAGAAAGTGAGACAGGGGGGGGCGCAGCTAGGGGTTGAAAGAGGAAGAGAGGGCCTGTTTAGGGCATTGGTGGTGGGATGGGAGGCATTGGTGGAGGGATGTGGGTGCTGTAACTCTGCATGTCAGAGACTCAATTATGAACATCCTTGTAATTGTATATCACGTTGGTATAATAAAAATTAAGGGAAAAAAAGAAGATTGAGTGATAACCAATGAGAAGTACTACTGAATTAAACTTCCTGACTGAGCTTAACACACACACACACACACACACAAAGTACATATAGCTCCAACTTAGTCTATGGATATATTATAGCACAAGTAGAATGGTGAATGAATATTATTACTTTATAATTAATTATAGAATGAATATTATTACTTTATAATTAATTATAGATTCCATTTCTTTTTAAGAGTCAAAATTACATAATTGACAATATAATGTAACACCATTACTCACATAATCCACGTGTTTTCATTAGTTTTTTGTGAAATTAGGTAATAAATTAGAAATTTTCAAGATGTAGAGATAATCTCCCTATGAACAGCTAGTAATCATAATGGTAACAATTACAGGAAAATTTGATGACCAAAGCATTAATCTTAAGACACATACACACACTCCTGTGTTTATTGCAGCACTATTTATAATACAATAGCCATGATTTTCAACAACTCATGTGCCCAGCATCAGATGTGTGGATAAAAAGTTATAGTATTTATAGTATGAATAAATACACACATTTTGGAAAAAGATGAAAATTTGCAGTTTTCTGCAACTTTGATAGAATTGCAGGCGTCATGCTGAGTGAGTCATAAAAGTAAAAAATAAATACCAGATAATTTAGATAACAACCCTCATATGTGGAATACAAAGAAACGAAGAGATAAAACAATCCAGAAAGGAAATGAACCTAAGCCCACATCGGTAGAACCTGGAATGGAGTTGGGGGTGGGTGGGGTTGGGGTTGTCAGGGGGAGAAGGAGATGGAGAATGAACCAGGGGAAGATAGTGGGGAGGGTTTGAAATATTCGTGGAGCTATTGGTGTAGTATTCTGAATGATAAATAATGACTCAAATATTATTGTAATTATGATGTCTCAAAAACGAAATTAAAACAAAAAAATGTGGTGGTAACAGCTCATTTGATTTTACAAGTTGTCATTAATAATATCATTTTTGTTTTATGTAATAGAATATTACATAAAATATATTCCAACAATCACATAAATGCCCGAAATTTGACCTTGCTAGAAGCAAATGTGATTAGATCTGAATCTCACCCCAACTCTACAAATAAGCAGAGCCATTTCTGGTGAAATAAAATTTATTACCACTGTTTAATTCAGAACCAGCCCACACCCAACACATACACAATTACAGGTATCTCAATTTTTGCTTTTAGGGTAACACCCAGCTATGCTCAGGGGTTCCTCCTGGTAGTGCATGGGGGACCATATGGGATGCCAGAGATCGAACCTTGGTTGGCTGCATGCAAGACAAATGTCCTACTTTTGTGCTATCGCTCCAGCCCCAGATCTGTATCCTCTAAAGAGGTCAAGGCCAAGACATTTATTAGCAACCCAAAAAATGGTTTTCAGAACCATTCATAGCAGTAGTTAATATTAAAGCATGTTTCTTTTCCCATTATTTTACTATATTTTTAATTTTTTGTCTACTTATTCACTGAATCAAACATTTTAATTACATTGCAATTTGATGGCCAAATTAAATTTGATTATTCCTTTTTTTCTCTGTTATCTTTTTGGGTCACACTCAGCAATACTCAAGGCTTAAGCCTGTCTCTGCATTCAGAAGTTACTCCTGGCAGGGCCTCAGGGGACCATATGGGATGCTGGGAATTGAACCCGGGTTAGCTGCGTGCAAGCCAAATGCCCTACCCACTGTACTATAGCTCTGGCCCCTGATTATTCTTTAAGTTCTTGCAAACTGTAAATTCTTCAGACATCAGCATTCTATTTAATGACATTCTGACTCTTCCAATTTGCGGCTATATTGGTTAATGTCTCTGAAAATTATACTCTGTTTCCTGTCCATCAGGAAATATTCCATGACCAAAACTGCATTCATGCCTCTCTTGAGCCCTGCTGAGAAAATAAGACATCTACTACTTTCTATTCAGGTCATCTTCTAGTACTTGAAATGCTGGAAATATTCTCATATCAGTAAGTCTGCACTTATCATAACGAAAATCAAAACACTCAAGAAAAACTTTGTATTATAGATGAAAGGTTGAGAAGGCAATGTAGGATTGTACCCAGGCAATCCCCTGATCCTGTTGTCTTACTTGCTTCTCTGTCCTCAGATGAAAATTAATATTTTAGGATTCAACGTATTTATTGATTCTGGAGACAAAAAAGGGCACCTTTTCCTTAAGTTATTCAAGCCATGTTTGCATGAGAGCTCTGTGAATTAGCATCAACACTGAATTTAGATTTTTTTGGTATGTAGTCAATCCGGGAAATCATGAATTAAAAGAGGAAGGATACGAAAGACAGATAGAGTTCAGCCTCTGCCCACATTTGCCTGGCAGAGAAGTGAATCAACTGCATGTCAGGGCAGCTCCCAAACTTGCCTCTGTGAAATTCTGAAGCCTTAGCTGAAAATGAATGTGGGACACCTTTGTATATATTTTTTGGTATGTGTCATGATCTTCTTAGAACCTTGCCTTTCAGACCTGTGGGGGTTCATAGTTTCTATGCATGCCTGAATATTATTTCTTAACTTTTATATCTGTTAAGCCCAAATTCTGGGCTTATTAATTGCACATTCCTGACTTATCAAAATTTGAAGTTGTCATTTCATTTTCAGACCCAAATTCTTTCTTTTAATTCTTTAGATTTTATTAGAAACCTGACAATTCTCTGTATTGTTCTTACCTATATCTTCACCTATAGAGAGCACTATAAAAGTTGTTTTAAAAATCCACAGGATAGGGGCCGGAGAGATAGCCCAGTGGGTAGGGCATTTGCCTTGCACACGGCCAGCCCATACTGGACCGGGTTCAATCCCCAGCATCCCATATGGTCCCCCAAGCACCGCCAGGAGTAATTCCTGAATGCAGAGCCAGGAGAAACCCCTGAGCATTGCCGGGTGTGACCCAAAAAGCAAAAAAAAAAAATCCACAGGATAAAATATATGAGTATATTCTATATAGAAAGTTGTGTAAGATAGTTCAATATGTAATTATATATCCTTAAAATATAACAATTACACACAGAACATAGGGATTATTTCAGATAAATTTAACATCTAAGAAAACAGTTCTATCTCTACATCTGTACTTTAAAATCAATGTAACACTATTTGTAAACTATTGAAGATACATTTTTGTTTATTTTCTTTTTTATTAATTTTGGATCTGGGAGTTTGATCCAAGAATGGTTCTAGAGCTATGTCAGATTCCATAGACATCATTATTTTCTACAAAGTATAAATCTTTGCAAGTTGTAAGAGTAGTTTCAGTTTAAGCAAAACAGTGCTGGAGACGTTGGGAGTTCATCCCACATAGAGGGCTTTGAGACGTGTGCTGACAAGCCTAACCGCATTGCTTATGAAATCCAAGCTAATGTTATTAGCTACCATAATGAATATTGCTATATTATTAACAGAGATTAACACTTAGTATGTATTCATACCACTTTTCATGTATTTTCACTTGGACCTAACCAAAATCTGTTGTTAGTATTTTTCTTAATTGATAAGAATGGAAAGTGAAACATACAAGTCAAGGTCATCTTTAGCTAAATAATAGTTCCCATCAGACAGTGGACCCAACACAACAGAGCGAGAGAACTATTTTAGAAATAACACTAATTGACTTAACGGAAATACTACTAAATCCAATAAATAAGATTATAGACTGAGAGTAATTTATTTTGCACTTTAAGTTATCATATAATGCAAATATTATTTTCATGTCCAAGAGATTTTCTACTTTCCAGAGGTCTCAGGGACCTCTTTCAGTTGACCCCTGATGTTTTTCCAGGAAGAATACTAATTTGCTTTTCTTAGTATTGTGTCCCAGCTTCCAAATTCATCCTCAGTTACTTCCATGGAGTGGTAGATATCGGATCTGAGTGACTTGGGCACTTTTTTGCTCCTGTATGACCCCACATCTAAGCCCAACTATCAGACAGAGAAAGAGCAAATACAATTTGGCATCCACGTAAATGTACAAGTAAATGAGTGTGTGCATTATATATGTGTGTGTATGCCTATATGTATTTTGAAGTTCAGCTTAATAAGGTCCTACTCTAGTGGCATATGGATTACCAGGTCTTATTCCCTTGCTTGCTTGTAACCTCCCACTCAGAGGTGAGAAACCTGGATTCCACTTTGTGCCATCTAGGTTCATGGTTGGTTAATTGCACTGGGCATGCAAGGCTCCTCCCGGGGAACAGCTTTGCTCTCTAGAGGACGATACTTGTGTGTATTTATATTTGGCTTTATTTTTGCATACTTCATTAATTTTAAAGTTTGTTAGGTCTGTTATTCTCTTTAAGTTTGTGATTTAGTTACATTTGCAGTTTAGATACATTTTGTCAGCATTTCATTCCATATTAAGAAACTAGTTTAATATCTTTATAGATTAATGAAAGAAAAAAAATAGACGAAAAATATCTTTTTGTGGTACAGGGTGGTGTGAGGAAGGGGGTTTTCTGTGGTTATTCTGGGAACCAGCAGGTCTCTTGGTGGCCAGTGGTGCTAGGGAAGTCATGCATTGTGGCTGGTCAGATTCGGGGGGTCTTATACATGCCAGGCATGTGCTCAGCCCGTTTGAAATATATCACTGGCTCAAAGCAATAATGTTTTTACTTGTATGTGTTAAGGTTTACATATGCTGTAAAGTTATATGTTTCTTGTAGATAAAAGTATATTGTGCCAAGTGTCTATCTTTGCAGTAGTTTTACTACCTTTAAAATTACCTTGAGTTTCACCTATTAACTATCCTTACTGGATAAGCATGATAACCCCTCAGTGTATGCATTGCAAACCACAATGAGCAAAAGAAGAGAGAGAGTGAAGAAAAGTACCTGCCATAGAGGCAGACGGGAGGTGGGGTGAGGGAGGGGAAGTGGGGACGTTGGTGGTGGGAAATATTCACGGGTATAGGGATGGGTGTTGTGAACATTGTATGACTGAAACCCAATCACGAACAGTTTTGTAATTGTATACCTCATGGTAATATAATAAATTTTTAAAGCCCCAAAAAAAAAACTATCCTTACTCTCTGAACCCCTAGCAACCACTGATCCATTTACTATAATGTTCATCTTTTCTAGAGTATCATATAAAAGATATGATTACACAGTGCCTATTGTGATAGGCATTTGTGATTCTCTTAGATTGGGAGGGACTTTTAATCACTAAGTGTATTCAGATATGAGAAGTGCCGTTTTATATCTTCACCCGTTGCAGGATATTTTGATTGCTTTCAGTTTTATGTCATTATAAATAAAGCTGCTGTAAATATTCACTTGGAGATTTTTGGTTAGAAGTAAATTTTCATTTCATATGAGTAAATACCAAGGTATGGGATCACTGGATCCAATGGTGGGGTTATATTTAGCTTTGTTAATTGACTTAGCAGAGATGCTACTAAGCCCAATCAATAATCCATAAAACACTATGAAACTTTCCCACATTGTATATTAGACATTACCAATCTGGAACCCAGGAAGGCATTTGGCCCACTCCGGTGCAATCCGTCTCACCCCTGGGTATTTGCCACAAGAATTGTAAATTTAGAATATAGCAGGTGGAGATTTTTTTATGGTATATAATAAATAAGAGAAAACTTTACTTCAAAAGGGGAATTCTGTAACAAGAGTAAATAAGAGATAGTACAATAAAAGATGCAAGGATTGTGTTTCATAATCCCTTATACTAGAAACATAATTGAGTCTCAAGTTCTGCCTTTGGCACTTATGAAACTTCCTCCAATTTGTATATGACAGATCAAAGGGGAGGGCATATTTTATCATTGGCCCTTGAAATACACAGGTTTAACTGGATTGCATCCACTTAAATTGTACCTTTCAGCCATTCTAGTAAATGGTGTAAACTTATAAATGTTTGCAGTATCTTAAATGCATTTTCCCTTAAATTTTTTCTTAACATTGTTACTCTAGCATCTGCAATTATAATAATACTGTGTGTAAGTATTGACACAGTACTTCGTCAGAGGTCCACCCAAGAGAAAAACCGATCTCTCTTTGGTGCTTCAGTTCATCATTAAATGAAGGAGATGAGAGCCTACTACTGAGAGTATACCACCCTCACAGCAGAGCCTGGCAAGCTACCTGTATCGTATTTGATATGCTAAAAACCAGTAACAATTATAGACCTCATTCCCATGACCTGATGAAATGGTTTGAGGTTCTTCGTGTTCCTGGAGCAAGCAGATGCCCTTGGGCTACACAAGCATGTGACATATGGAGATGTTACTGGTGCCCTCTTGAGCAAATCAATGAACAATGGGAAGACAAGTGACGCAAGTAAGTATTGACAAGGCTTTTGGTGTACAAAAGGTGATTGGTGAAGTTCAGAGGAAGTCAGAATTTCTCTGGATTTGAACTGTGTGTAGGAATATCACTATCACTATCTATCACTATCTTCCCGTTCATCATCTATTTGCTCTAGCAGGCACCAGTAATATCTCCATCTGTCCTGTCTCATGCTACTAGAGCCCAAGGGCATCTGCTTGCTCCAGGAACATAATGAGCCTCAGACAATTATATTAGGTCATGGGAATGACCTAATCTAATTGTTACTGGTATTTGGCATATCAAATACAACACGGGCAGCTTGCCAGGCTTGCCGCGTGGGTGGCATACTCTTGTAGTCACCTCTAAATAAGGCATTTATTGATGAACCACGCGGCCGCCTGCTGGACTGTGATAGGCTCGTCTGCTGCTGGGTGGAGTTCTGACGAGAGGGAAGTCCAATGTGGAAGATGGCGGCCCTCATGGAGTGGGTGGGGGGGTCGTCTGGCTTGTTGTGAGGCCCTGCTGGGTGGCGAGGCAGGGCTAGAATCCACCATCCCTCCTGGGCACCTCTTGAGCGGCTGGGCACAGGGAGAGCAAGTAGCAGCTCTGCCCCATGTCTGTAAGTCTCTGGATCAGCATACCTGGGCCGGATTGAAAAACAAATTGCTGCAGGGTGGGTGTCGATGATCCGGGCTGTGATAGGCTCATCTGCTGCTGGTGGAGTTCTGCCGAGAGGGAAGTCGATGTGGAAGATGGCGGCCCTCATGGAGTGGAATATTATTCCACATCATTCCAGGAACAAGTAAAGACCGGAATTGTTGAAGAAATATGAAACTTTTGCTGAACACTGTGGGAACCAATGGATGGCAGTTATTCAAAGGAAATCTGGTGTATTAGAGAAGATGTAGTAAAGTATCTTTCTTCCTGACTGTGTAAACAGTGTGCAGAGATGATAAATATCTGTATTAGGGGATCGGTCAGGTGACTCAAATGCATGACTAGTGTTGTGAGACCCCCAGGTCCACATGGTTATTGATTCCTGCTGTTTGTGGCCCTTTGATCCCCCAGAACCACTAGGACTAAACAATAAACTGCCCAGCCTGGTTTGCCAAGTACTTCTGGGAGTGGTCCTCCAAGCCCTCTGAGCATTGCTTGGGTGGGAGTCTCTCAAAAAATTTTAAATGAAAATGTTCATTCTTGTTCTAGAAACGTACAGCTTTCCCATTTGATGCACTCAGCGAACACTTTCTTACCAGAAGCCGTGCTGTGGGGATTAGTCATATGTCGGATTCATATTTATAAAATAATAACAATACTAGAGGAAGGTTTTTCCTCCTTCCACATACCGACACCCTTAGAAAAGCAATACACTGAAATTTTAAACACCTGGGCACATTGGAAGTAGAATGGGGCCGGGAGAGCCCTCTACCCAGGCTTCCGAGAGAGTCATGCAGCCCTTCAACTTGACAAGAACGAAAATGGCAAGAAAAGAATCTTCTCCATTCTGCATATATCTTTTTTGACTTCAAACTGAGCCCATGTCACTCTTCCATCCATTTGTACTCACAAATCCTATTAATGAATGTAAGAGATCATAAGTCTTCTGTGCTTTGTTCTCGGTAAAATTGCTATTAAAGGAAAAGTAGATGATCGATCAAGGTGAAAAACAAAAGGCAAAATTCAAAATTCATTTCTGAGCTTGTCTTTATTGTCCTTTTTTCTCACCTTGACAGAATCGTCTGAATAATGACAGTTACCCCAGGAATATCAAATATCTCTCTCTCTTTCTTTCTCTCTCTCTTTCTCTCTCTCTTACTCTTTCTCTCAGTCTGTCTCTCTGTGTCTCACTCTCTTCCTCTGGGCTAATGCTACTCCTTTATAATTTTTAGGCCTGCAGTTGCCCTTAGGTAACTGAGATTCTACCAAACAATCCCTACACCTTTACGTATATGTGTTACAGTGTCAAAATCTATCTTAAGAGCTGCTCTTCCCAAGGCCCACGGCTCTTGGCACAAGTGCACGGGGAGACCTCTCCGGGGGCTGAGCAAGGTGAGCAGAAGTGAGCCAGCATTGTCTCCGCAGCTCCGTTTCGCATTGGGCTCTGGAGGCTGAGCTTTTTCGCAGGCAGAGAGCACTTTGTGTTCCTGTGCAGACTTTTCTAAGTTTTCGCCTTTACTTGTCCCCCATTCACATTTGTAAATTATTCATTGAAGTGTAATATCCACAGAGTAAACTACATATATAATAAGAACACCAGCGTGGCAGCTGAACAGACTTAATCAGCACGGAAACTACACGTCAGAAAAGGACTAGCCTGACAAAAAGTCCTTTGTGTGCCCTTTGGATTGTCACTGTCGCCACAGGAGTGACCTATGTGGATCCACACTGCTAGGCACAGGTAGCTTTACCTCC
Organism: Cryptotis parvus; assembly: GCA_021461705.1. Classification (NCBI taxonomy): domain Eukaryota; kingdom Metazoa; phylum Chordata; class Mammalia; order Eulipotyphla; family Soricidae; genus Cryptotis; species Cryptotis parvus. The sequence goes on from JAJIBD010000875.1 coordinate 100,313, forward strand.
TTGATGCTTTGTACAGGTGGACTTGGACAACATTTTGGCTTTTGTGTTTGGTTTTTTTGTCTCTGTAGATCTCAAAGAGGCTTAGCACCAGGGAGGTATTTATAAGATATTTGAATGATTTGTTAATATATTGGTTTTTATGTTGTTATCTTGGTTTTCTGCCAGGGGTAATCTTCACCCATGGGACATTTGAAACATTCTCTAATCTGTCATGATCTCTTTCCTACCAGGAACTCACTTATTAAAATGACGTTCATTGCAGAGTAAAGAAATCAAAATGATTGGTCTTTCTCTTTCACTTAATTTCTTTTCAGGTAGGGGGTGGCCTGTTCCAATGACACTTTCCCTATATTTACTCTCGTGTTAACAAATGCATTCAGCAAATTTTCTTGAGACCCTGTTTCTAAGGACATAAAGTAAAGCAGGAAGGCGGTATTAGCAGTAGGAAAGTCTTTGGGAGTTAAGAGCTCTATGAAGTCAGTAGCCTTGTGCAGATCCCTTCAATTTCCTTATATTGAGTCCATGTTTAGTATCACATTTCTTTTGCCCAGTATCAAATATTCCGTTAGTTTACAAAAAAACATGTCAAGGCATCAAAAGGTATAATATTTGTTTATGTAAGTTGTTTGAAAAGAAAACTATCTCATCAATAGCAGCAGTTGGCCTGATAAATATAATAGTAGATAAGGAAAATAAAAACAAATACAATATAAAATATATATGAATGTATAAAAGTCATTGGCTACTTTATATAGACTGTTTCTTGGAAAGGGTCTTATCCCCAGACCTTATTCCTTGCAGTAAAAGGGATATTTGCAAATAGCAAAAGAGAAAGGTTTTAATTCAAGGTGTGTACTACCATAAAGCTGATGAATTGTCATCAACATAGTAAGATTTTCTGTACTCTAAAAAGGGCATAAAATTAGTATAGATCATCTGTCGTTGTGGTTTTGGATGGTCTTTCATTTGTTTGCCTGGTGTGCCAAGATAGAATGTTTCTTGGATCTTGAAGAACTGTGTTAAACAAAATGTGTGTCTATATTTTTATATATGCTAAAAAATTATGTATAGTGAATCACTTGTCACTTGTCACTTGTCTTCCCGTTGTTCGTTGATTTGCTCGAGCGGGCACCAGTAACATCTCCATATGTCCTGTCACATGCTGGTTTAGCCCAAGTGCATCTGCTCACTTCAGGAACATAAAGAGCCTCAAACCATTCCATCAGGTCATGGGAATGAGGTCCATAATTGTTACTGGTATTTGGCATATCAAATACGACACGGGTAGCTTGCCAGGTTCTGCCGTGAGGGTGGGATACTCTTATAGTCACCTCTTTGCTCTTAATTGTGCCTGGATACAAGGTAGATGACCTAGGAGGGACTGAAACTAGCTTTCTTGAAGCTTGAAATTGGTTAAAAGGTACCTCATGGCAGAAATTGGTTACTTGAATCACCTGGGCTTTCCTCAGTACAGGCCTGCCCTTTGATTACCTTATTTTCTATACAGCAGAATATCAGTTAATATTTCATGCTTTCTCAGGAGTTAGAAAATTTGCATTGATATAAAGTCTTTGGTACAAAAGGACAGAGAGGGAACTCGAGAATAGAACAGATGTATAGCTTGCGCAAAGCTCTCAGCACCAAAGTGAGCCCAGTTGGACTCCCAAGTACACTACACCTGCACACTATACTACCAGGAAAAGCATTGCCAGGTATGGCTCCACCCGACTCCCACTTTATTGTGGCCCCAATTAAACAAAAAATCTTTAAACCAATTAGAAGCAGAGCCATTGTATTATCTGTTTGATGATGAATCCATGTGAAAAATGTGTAAACTGTTTTGACAGGACTGCCTATAGTTAAAAGATTGATTTCTGCAAGGTGAATGCATTTCAAGATCCTCTCTCCATTGCTGTGTGGAAGAATTCCAGTATACTCAGGCAATCAGTGTCATATTCAAATGAGCAAGCAGGTGGGTGAATTTAAAGGGTGGTGAGTAGCAATGAAATCCTTGGGGGTTTCCTTTCTTTCACTGCATCACACTGTCTCACTGTCTTCCCGTTCATCGATTTGCTCGAGCGGGCACCAGTAACATCTCCATATGTCCTATCTCATGCAAGTAGAGCCCAAGGGCATCTGCTTGCTCCCGGAACATAAAGAGCCTCAAACCATTACATCATGTCATGGGAATGAGGTCTTTCTTTACTGACTCATATGTGGGGGCCACTCCACACTCCTTCCTGGCCTTTCCATATGGTAGCTCGGAACATGGTCACTTTCTTCTTCATGGCTAGCATGGGAATCTTCAGCATAGCTTCCGCTATAGCATAGCTGCCACAGATCCTTTCATCTCAAACATGATCCTCTACAGGCAGGTGGAATTCTCATTGTACATCTCATTGTGATTATTGTTTGTAAAATCACAACTGCTTTTGAAATTGCATTGGCCTTATTCGTTTCTAATTAACCTCAGATCAAAGCCCATGGAGAGGCCAGAGCAATGGTACAGCAGGTAGGCTGTTTGCCTTGGACACCAGGTTTGATCCTTGGCTCCCCCATATGGTATCCTGAGCACCAACGACAGTGATCTCTGAGCTCAGAGCCCTGAATAAGTCCTGAGCTCTGCTGGCTCTGGCCTCCAAACAAAATCTAATCAGAACAAAACAAAGCCCATGAAATTTTGTTGATCTTAACCTAGATAAAGAAATCTGAAATACATTCTGAATTTGTGCAGGCTTCATTCCAGATGGTCCATGAGCCGTCTTTTTCAGGATCCTCTCCCTACGGAATAGAAAACTGAATTCATACTTACTTTCCATTCTTTGCTAATCAATGTAAATATTCAGAATCTAAGTTACTTCAATGTCTGATAAGGTGAAACTCCCTGTGAAGTAGGACCTCTGTTGACAGACCCACTGTGTATGAGTGACTGGCGTCTAGACAATACTAAAAGTCTGCTTATGTTTGAACAAAATGTTTTCAACTGCAGAAAAAGAAAATCTGTAAGAGCATCATTGTAGTTCCTTTCTTCTTAGTTGGTAACATTTGTGAAATTGCATATTAATGTAGTTATCAAAATTGTATACTTTTACTCCTGTAAGTAAGAAAAAATTCAAATATTTTCTCTCTCCTGGGCATCACCTCCCCTTCTTACCCTCACATATCCCGTCTTCCATTCTCTCTTGTTTCTTTCTATATGTAGCAATATATTAAAATATGTCTGTGGATTTGTGTGATTTCTATGAAGTTGGAAAAAAAATGCCTTTTTCTCCAAATCAAAGAGAAAAATGTGTAGAGTCTGGAGTGGCAACAAAAATAGCTGTCTTGACTCACAATCTCTCTACTCCAAAATATAAATTCTATCCTGAAGGGAATTCTCTTTTCTGTCTAGTGCTGTCTTTTCTGTATACTTATATCAAGTGAAATATGTGCAAATTCTAAAGTCTTCATAGAAACATGAAAGATCATTAATTTTGTATTATCTTGGAAAAAAAGGGAAGGCCAGAAATTATTTATAGTGTAGGCTCTGATTCAAGGCATTCAAGTTCCAAAGGATTGACTCTGGGCAAATGCCTAAGAAGTCTCAGTTTTGAGAATGCACAATAGCTTCTTCTTACGCACATGTCAGCTCCCACTATTATACATAGAGCTGTGGATAGTCTTGTTCTAAGAAGATGATGAAATTATTTCCTTACGTTAATTGTGTTTGGTTTCAATGGGTTTTATAAATGAAGTGGTGTCTGAAGAGCCTCAGGCAGGTGACAGCAGAGTTAAGATGTAAGAGAATTGACACCTAACGTGTAAATGTGCTTATCAAATGATCGCTTTGGATTTCTGAACACTGGGCTGAGATTGTGTATGTTGTGAACTAGTTTTGTCTCTCTCCGTTATCCTGTTGGTGCTCTATGGTAGTGCAGCCAAGTGTATAAGGCAGACATGCAATTTCATTCAGAGATTAGGCGTTTTGCTTTTTCGTCTGTCTTTTTCTGCTCTGATGATCTCAAAGCTTCCTGTTTACTGGTCCTGTACCAAGCATGGCTTCCATATGCTTTCCAATAGCTCTAGGATGAAGCTTTGATCAGTAATGAGGGAGGGACAGTCATGCATGGGCTTGAGATATTATCTCTTTCTTGATGCTTGATCAGCAGCTAATGATTTAATACAGGGAAAGATCATTTTACTGTCAGGATATAAATATATAGGGATTTATTTTCATGATCAGCATCTTGGCTTCCTTCCTCCTCTTTTTGGCCCATCAATGAGAGTACAGAGAAACGAGTTGAGTGCAAGGGAGTGAAGCCCATTTTCCTGATGGCTGGTTAGGCTACATCTATTTAGACTAGTATTTGGAATCTATCATACAAATAAAGGTTCCAGAGTTCTTAATATGCAATAAGAATGTAGGAATCAAGGTGTGTGCAGGCAGTGCAATGGATGGGGTTAAGAATTTGAGATAAAAAATTTAGTTTTTATTTGCCTATAAATGGATGGACATGAAGAGGATGATGCTGAGTGGAATTAGCCAGAGGGGAGAGGACAGATATAGAATGACTGCTTTTATTTGATGGATATAGAAATAAAATGGCATGATACCAATATTCAAGATCAGGCAAAACATGGATCAGGAGTCTTGTCAGTGGGTGGAATCTACCTCAAGTGTGAGGGAGTCAGAGGTTAGGTAAGACAGAGAAGGGAACAATGTGCTAACAATTGCTGGAAATGATAATACAGGCAAAGGGATATACATGATAACCTCTAAATATATGTATTACAAGCTACAGTGTATAAGAGAAATAAGAGAGAGAGAGAGAGAAGAGGCAAAAGTGATTGCATAGAGGCAGGCCGAGGGAGGGAGGGAGGAGGGAATCAGGGGACATTGGTGGTGGGAAATGTGAACTGGTGGAGGGATGGGTGTGGAACACTGTATGACCGAATCCCAAACATGAACATCTTTGTAATTGTATATCTCATGGTGGTATAATAAAAAATAGTTTTCCAATCACATGGTTTTCTTTCTCACTCTGTTTAGTTTTGGGTGTCACACCTAGTGGTGTTTAGGAATAACTCCTGGCTCTGTGCCTAGGTGGGGCCTCCTGGTAGGGTCAGGGGACCATATGTGGTGTCCAGTCTGAAAGTGTAATTCAGATGTCCTACTCTCCATCCTGTTTTACTCTCTGTACTGTCCCTCTGTCCCAATGTTCTAATCACATGGTTTACACCTGCTGACTGGCTCCTGTCTGTAGATCTGCATAGAAAAGCCACTGTTGTGAACAAGCAGCAATTGTCAGCTAGTGAGAGATTTGTGAAATCATGTACTTGAACATAGATGCTTATTTATTACCTTTTAGAATTCTATAAAATGTGTGAATTCTGTTATGAGATTTAAGGAATAATTTTGATAAAAAAGTATTTTTATGGAAATAGCCATGTTCTATATCACTGTCACTGTCTTCCCGTTCATCATCGATTTGCTTGAGCGGGCACCAGTAACATCTCCATATGACCTGTCTCATGCAAGTAGAGCCCAAGGGCACCTGCTTGCTCCAGGACCATAAAGAGCCTCAAACCGTTCCATCAGGTCATGGGAATGAGGTCTATAATTGTTACTGGTATCTGGCATATCAAATACGACATGGGTAGCTTGCCAGGCTCTGCCGTGCGGGTAGCATACTCCTGTAGTCATCTCAAAAATCCAGCATTTATTGATGAACCGCGGCTGCAAGTGACCACGTCAGCCGGTCTGTAATAGGCTGGTCTGCTGGGTGGAGTTCTGACGAGAGGGAAGTCAGGATGTGGAAAATGGCGGCCCGATGGAGTGTTCTATATATTTCAGTTTATTTGGGGGCCATGTCTGATGGTGCTCAGGGCTTTCTCCTGGCTCTGTGCTTAGGAGTTATTCCAGGCATACTTGGAAGCTATAGGGGGTGTGGTCAATCCCTGGTTTGCTGTGTTCCAGGCAAGTGCTACACCTGCTGTACTATTTTCCTCTACCCCCCCAGATTCTGTATTTACTTTACCATCTAACACTAAAACTATTCTGGTAATGACAGTGTATTCCATTTGGTGATAAAATGCCATAATTTCTGGGAAACACTGGGTGCAAACAGTGGAATTTATGAGTTACAGATTTAATGGTACTAATTTAAAAACAGAACAAACATCAAAACATTTTAAAAAAGCCTCTTAAATGTATGCCCAGCAACCCTAGCATTTATCTTTTTGCATAACCTTAAAACACAAAGAGGTTAGGGAAATTTGTCAGACTACTTTCTATAAAATTAGAAAATGCATAATTGCCTTACCTGACTCTAAAGGTGGTAAAGGTATAAAAATGCATTAGCTAATGCATTATATAACACAGTGTATTAGGGACGTTTTCCCCCCATGCTAATAGAGAGCTATGTTGATCAGGTATAACAGTAGTTCCCTCATCCTGTTCTCTTACATATCAGTTCCCAAATTTGAACTAATATAAGAAGACCTTGAGGACTGATTAAAGTGTGGTTCTTGCCCTAGACCGTCAAAGGTTCTGTCTGTTCCAGTAGGTCTGGAGTAGGGACACAAATTTGCACATCTAACAAGTCCCCGGTGGAGGAGACTCATTCTGCTGCTCTGCCGAGCACACTTGAAGAACCACTTGCTTGGCGATTTTCTCTGATGCTGTCTTCCTCCACTCAGAGTCCACGGGAGCGTGCCAAGTGATTCTGGAAACAAATGAGGAAGCCATGGCACATGTTTCTGAGGTGTTACCAGAACATTTGTAAAAGCTATTTCATATTTAAAAAAAAAGAATGCCCATCTATTATGGAAGGAAATATAAAAGCTGCATGACAGATTCAGAGAAAGACCTCAGAATTGTTCCAAGTTTTTATCTGTCTGCTTCTGCTTCTGAACACTGTCACCAGGGATGGAGTAACATTCTGCAGCTTTTCAAACCTCCCCTTCCATCTCTTGTAAAAATTGGGACACTTCAAGGGCTAAGTCTATTTTCCTTATCTTGAACCCTCAGACTATTTGCTGTCAGGTAAAGAGAGCCTAACTAAGCTCTGTAGTCTTGGGCCATATTTCTCTGGTTTTAACTTCTCTAAGCATTTGCCATGAAAGGAAGAATAGAATGATAAATCTCTTTCTTGAAATGAAATAATATTCTATGTTGGACCTGGTATATTGATCCAAGGCAATATCTGAAAATATTTACCCAAAGTAAGATGCGTCCTGATTGTGTATTACATACCACACAGTGCTTCATTTCAGTGGACAGAGAGAATGTAGACCAGTCTACATGACATTGTGTAAAGGACCAGCGAATTTTCTGTTGAACAAGCTCAGAGTGTGCCTCTGTATTAAATAGCCTATGTACATTCTAATTCTGAACACCGTGCTACAGAGGTTTTATTCCTTCCAGGGACGATGCCAGTCTGGGGCTCTGCCAGCCAACAGAGATGGAGTGAAAAAAAGCCTTCCTCACCCTGATTTATGCCCATTAAGTATTTATTGGACATGTGGGCTTGCTAAGTAGCTCATCGTTTTTATTATTTATATAATACTAGCAACTGTATTCATCCCTTATTTCCATTAATAAAAACATACTCTAATTAGAAGGAGTATTAGTGGAATCCTAAGTCTTAGTACCAGACAACAACAATCACAAGAAAAGACATGATATGGATTTCCATATGGAGGCAAGTGAAATTCCCGCTCCTTAGCTTTTTGCAATTCTCTAGTCTCTCCCAGAAGCTTTTCACAGTGTTTGACCCTCATCTGTTTTAAATTGTACTCCAGTGCTCTTTAGAGTGCAGGTGCTAATTAACTTCTTAACACTTCTTTGCACCATCCTAGAAGCCCAGCCTTCTCGCTTCTGTGGCTCCTAAGGTGTCTCTTTGAGTTCCCTACTAAAAAGAGGTGTGTATCCCACAGTGATTTTTGTATTACTTTTGTAATTAAAACCTTGAAATAACATAACTTTTTAAGGAGCACTAGGCCTCTTCTTCCTCACTCAAAAATAGCATTTTTTGCATGGATTAGTCCTGTGAATATTGATTCTTTCCTCCGTCACCTTTTTTGGAGGCTCTAAATTGGTTTTCATGGGGAGGACCTTGAGATTTATCTGCAGTTGAGCACATTCCAGTAAAGATTCTGGTCATGGTGAAGGAATGTGAAGAAATGATCCCTGGTGGAGTAATTATTCATCCAGGGCAAGTTCACTGCAAACAGGACTCACAATTTCTTGAGACTTTGCCTCTTTAGATAGACTCTGATAAAGCGCATGGGTATCGCCATATTTTGGTTCTCTTTTAGGTGCTGACATCTGTTTCTTTCAGTTATGTAGGGACAGAAGAACTTAGACCCCTAGAATTGCAAAAAGCACAAGAGCAATGGAAGGGGGGGAAAGAGTGCTTTATTGGCCTGAAAACCACTTAAGATGGGAAGAATGTCTACAGCTACAAACTGTAAAGCAAGTGTCAGACAGAAAAGTGGGAGTCTGAGTGTATGACTTGTAGAATTAGGGGTGATGTAGCAATCTTTTGCATTTATTAGGCTGTTGGGTGGCACGCCCTACTTTAAGCTCCAGCTACACTTAGCTTGCAGCCCCTCCCAGCCCTGCTAGGGAGGCTTTGAATCAGCTCTGGCATTTATGAAGTCAAAAGGCCCACCTGAAGATCTACATTTCGAAAGGGTCAATTGTCTGGCTACATCTCTAGATAGCACAGCTCATGATGGCCGGCCTGGGAAGTTCTGGCGGGTTTCTATCTATAAAATAAGCTGGGAGAAAGGAGAAAGGCCTTTTGCCATTTTGGGCTTCCCTTGGCTTTCTGCCACTCCTCTCTGTTCTCTTCTGTGCTTGACTTTAACATGTGGTGGCAGCCATCTTAGCCTACACGTGGCCATGGGGGGCGGTGAGTGAGGGAGTGGGGGGGGGCTCAGCCAGGAACCCAAAGTCTGGGATTTTTCCTGTTCTTGGATTGTATATCAGAACCTGTGATAGTAAAGCCTTTTTAAAACTATACCGGATTCCTGAGTTTTCACCCATTCCCTACTAGCTTCCTAGGTAGAAGGGAACTCATTTCCTGGTATTGTTGGGGACCCCAGCGGCTCCCTGACAGTAGACTTTTAGGAAACTGGTGTGTATTTAGAGAGAATGATGAGCCTGTGTAATTAGGGAACAAATTGTAGGTACACATCACATGTACATAAAATGATGGGGAAATGTGATCAGGGGTGTTTCGAGTGAAGTACTGAAGGACAAACAGTAATGGAGGACTTCATTGTACATCTCCACTGGGCAGAACAACCCAACTAGGGTCTGGGGTCCTTAACAGTACCCAAGTTAGTAAGGTTCTCCTGCCCCTATAAAAGCCAAAGGAATGCAGTAAGTTGGCTTTTCCCAGAGAGGGGTTATCATAGCCCCTGTCCGCAAGCCTCAGACTCCTCACTTTTGGCTTTCTTAACTCCGGAGTATTCTTCCAAGTTTTAGGGGGCCAAGCAGTGGCATCAAAATGCCAAAAGGTATTTTTTATGTCATCTTGGGTCACAGCCTGCGATGCTCCAGGGCTACTCCAGGCTTTGCACTCAGGATTTATTCCTGGTGGTGCTCAGGGACCATATGGGATGCCGGAAATCAAACACCAGTCAGCCTCATGCAAGGCAAAACACCCTGCCCGCTGCACTGTTGCTCTGAACCCAAAGGTGCATGTTTTCTTTTAATTAAATTGCTTTGCACATGGCACACAGAAAACAGTACATAGTACACAACACATAACAATGAGGAATAATGAACAGTATTTCATCCTTAGTCAGAAGAACCAGCTTTTGACCTTTCTTTCTGACTTCCGGCCCCACTGCTGTTGTTAAAGGAAACCAACGATCTTATCATTTTAGTTGTTTGCTTGATTGTTATTTTTAGATTTCATTTTTATTTTGTTTTATTATATCTGGTGTTTTATGTTCCTTTCATTTTCATATCCTTTCATTGTTTTGTATATCCTAGTTTATCTTAAACTCTTTTGTATGTTTTTCTAATTAAAATATAACTAACATTACAACAATCATCAATAATATTACAATGTTTTCAAATAAATATTAATTATATTAGAATGGCACAAAAATAGCTGCTCACATTTTGGATTCTTTCTTTAGGATTACTTCCAAGAAACAGGATTACTAAGTCAAATATTTTGAGCATATCTGTCTAGCTAGCTAGCTAGCTGTTGTTTTCCTGCCTGTACTAATTGATGGAGTGCATGCTAATGTAATTATGATGCTAATATCAATATGGGAAACACATCTGCAATTGAGTGGACGAATGATTTTAAAACAAAAATTTATTGGCTAACTATTGTTTCTATCTTCCTGAAAATCTAAAAGTGACTTAAATCTAAATTTTAAGGGTTCTGTGAAACTTTTGATATATTTGATATAATGGAGCCAAATATATGATTTCTCTATATTTAATGGTAATCAACACTATCTACTTAAAAGAAAGATTAGCATTTATAAGAAAACAAGTCAATTTACTTTTTTAAAAATAGGAGTAAAAAGTGATGTGACGGAACTATCTAGAAACCCTTTTTGCTTTTCCCTTAATAGGGAATCATGGGTGTAGTTTGTACTTAATAATGATCCTGATTTCTAATTATTTTCTGGGGATCCGAGAGCGGCTACAAAGGTAGCTTTACTTTTCTGTGTATAATACTGTTTTGAAATTATTTCTCTGGAGAATCTGGAAACAAGAAAAGCCCAGATTCCACTGTTTTCAGACTTATTCCCATGCTCTTCCCTTCACACATTTATACTCAGACATGTACAAAATACTTGCTGCCACATTTTTCTTTCTGCCTGGAGAACAGCTGTAAAGATATTAATTGTGCTTCAGTTATAAATGGATTGCCAAAAGGGACAGAACCGGTTGTGTATCTCATCAGCATGCCCTGTCTCGTATAAATAATGAGACAGGAACTTGGTAAATTGGAATTTTGTGATAAAAACGAGATGTGATATTATGAAGTCCCACCAGCTCCTTCTAGATACATTGATTTTCAAGGCATTCTGCAAGACTGCTAGATCAATGTTCGTCTGTCACAAAATGTTGGCTAAAAAGGGCTGTATTACTAGGGTCAACTGCAAATTAGCCCAAAGGGTAAACACAAAGGCTGAATATATGTTAAGAAGAAAAAGTCACAGATGTTGTAAAATATAGGTAGCAAGGCACAGCTGTTGGAAAATATACACATTCTTTTCCCATTTCACCTAGGATTATTGCATTTGGTAAGAGGAAGGATTGAAGAGTATAGAGAGATGTAATTGTATTGAATGTATATAATATTTATTTCTATTATTTTTCCACATAGAGTTTTGATTATTATAGACCTTTTCCCCCAAATTCTCCATGTGTGTCCCTCAAATCTGCTTATTTTTACTGTTAACCTTTTACTAGCACCTAGAACAGTTATGTCCCTGCATGGTATTGGGATTAAGGTTTGTGTGAGCCAAATATTGATATATTGATATTTTAAATGTGTCATCTTGTATTTTGCTTTCTTTTCTGAATTAAACCTCATTTGGAAGAAGTTTCATTTTAGTGTGATCAAAATTTGGGATAAAAGAAAAAAAATCATATACTGACTTACAGATTATCATGTATACTGTTTGTTTCATAATATAAAGTTAGCATTGGTAAATCACAGAATTCTCTGGAAGTTGGGTTTTCTGTTTTATCCCTTCATCAGGCCAGGCTTTTGTTTACACACCCCTAACCTATTGTCTACCTCTCTCTAGTCGTCACTCAACTACTGTACATATAGCCTCTTCTTGAATATACCTAAGCTATAGCATGTAAGTTGTTTCTTTCCATTCTATCTTTGAAGAATATATGTATATATTATATATTCACATAACATATGTGTGTGTGAATATTTGGTGACTAGGAGTTTGGTCTACATCCAGCTGTGCCCAAGGATTACTCTAGACTCTGTGCTAAGAGATTACTCCTGGGAGTGCTTGTGGGAACATATACAGTGACAGAGATTGAACCAGGTTGGCAGCATGTAAAGCAAGTATCTTACCTTGGCCACTTTTGATACCCTTATACATAAGTGCAATTAATTGTCATACAGAAATAAACATCTGTAGAACACAAGGAACTAGAGAAAGAGAGTAAAAGAAAAGAGGATATAAACTAAGAGAAGAACAAAATGAAGAGATGAAATATTAATTCCATATCCCTGCTAATATTTCATTAAACTACTTAAAGATATTGTCCTTGTCAAATTCAGCATTATTTCTGCAGGGCTAAAAGCATAATCAATCAGGTCATTTCTCTATACTTTGCCTTCTCTCCCTCTTTCCTTTCTATCCTCTCAATTTCTAAAACCCTCAAGATGTTGACAAATGCTTAGTTTTTAAATTTTTGTCATACGAATGTATGGTCTTTCATGTAATATTTTTTTCCCAAAAATGTAACTAAAGCAGTTAAGAGTTCTCATTATGTTCCCATTCTAATTCTTTGTAGGCCTACCATTAGTAATTGGGTACAACTTCAAGTATCTTTGACCCTATGCTCTGATCTGCTTGTTTAATCTGACCACACTTAACCTCAAACACAACTATCAAATTCCCTTTCCTCTCACATACTTTCTATGATAACCCAGGGGGAAGAAATCAGATTCGAAGTGACATCTAGGAATTTTTTTTTTTTGTATTTGGAGTGAGATCGTAACACCAGAGGTCAAAAGGATGAGGTTAGGAATTAATATGAACTGATGATTTCCAGCTCAATGATTAATTTTCTTTGGAGCGATATCTCTGTCAAAGCTAATGCTGCAATAATAGCTCTTATGTTGTTGCTATTTGTAAGGATTGAGTTCTGGTGAATTTGTTCAGTGTATGGGCACATTTTAGGCATTTGTATAACCTTGACTCATCTTCAAAGTTCGCCAGAACTTCATAATTAAGCTCTTTGGACTTATAGCAAGAAGAACAGAATTAGAATAGTTATCCTCCACTGGCAGGCAATATGCAATAGTATATTAATTGAGCTTCTTTGAACCTCATCTCCCGTCTTAAAAATGGAGGCAACAATCTAATGGATGTATTTGAATATTAAAAATGAGTAAGGCAAGATAAAAGAAGCTATGTACTATGTAGCACATAGTTGAGTATAATTGTTATCCCTTTGGCTTCCCAAGTAGAATTTAAGATTAGGATCAAGGCATCTTTAACTTTCTCAGAACTGAAATGAATGCTTTTGTAATACAGACATTTCAATTTGAAAAATACAACTATAAGAATATACAAGTAGCTTCCCACTTTTCTTTTAATAGAGAGTAAATGTGTTGGCCATGTGTCTGATGGAACTCATAGGGAATGGCAGCTTCTTCAATGATGACCTATATCCCGACATTAGGAGATGATTGTGTTCTGTGTCAATTTTAGCTGTTATGACTAATTACTGTAGACTAGGTATTTAATTCTCAAAATTCTGGAGGTCAGAAGTCTGAGATTATAGTGACATGAAAATCTGCTTCCCAGTTTGCAGAAAGCACATTTCTTGTCTTCCTCTCATGAGAACAGAGAGAGGGAAGCTGTCTTGGTTTTTACATATGAGCCTGCTGAGTAGAGTAAGGATGCCACATGTAGGATAGACCTAATTTTCTCCCAAGATGACATTTCTTAGTCCGATTGCATTAGGGATTACAATTACAGCACAGACATTTGTAGGGATTTAGTGTTTACCTTGAAGGCAGCTGACCCAGGTTTGTCCCAGGCACTTGCCCTTCTGCCGTTCCTCTTAGGACTTTACTGCTTCCTAAAAGGACTTTTACTGCTGATGAAAATATTCCACCGTCTAGCTTCCCTCCCTGCCGCGGACCAGCTCTCCGGGAGCCTCAGACCGAGGGGAACGGGGCTTGAAGTTACAGGAAAGCAGGGTCGGTGAATGACAGACAGACTCCAACACAAGAGAGGTTGAATGCTGCTGCAATTTATTGAGGGCAGAGCTTGCTTTTTATACATTACAAGTAAGGGATGGCATCAGTCTTTTGCCTAGGAAATTTGTTTCAACATTAGAGAAATCCATTTGTTTTTAACTCATGATCGCTCACCTGTGTGTACCTGTTATTATTACTTTCACCAAAGTTTCCTGTGTACACATTTCTCTGAAATCCTTAACTTTTGATGTTGCCCAACATATTTTTCCAATAGCTATCTATTTGTTCCAAGCACTGGGACGTAACTTGTTCCAGGCACTGTGACTGTTCCCACTCGTACCGTACATGTTGTTGTACTCTGTGAATTGTAACCTAAACATCTTTCTTTAATCATTGCCCTCACAATAAATTGCTTGCCACAAAATCACATTGTAAAGGAAAACTTATTATTCTTAGACTAAACATAAAACCCATGCACCTGCGCCCATTGTTCTTCTAAATGTTAACTTGAAAGTAAAGCAACTTAGTCTATTATTGAAGATTAACTGGATAGATGTGAAATCATGTCTTTAAATGTTAACTAAATGTTCCATAGTGAAGGTTTCAGAGGCCAGATGCCAATGCGCTACCTGTTATTGTTGGAGGCTGCCAGGGGGGGCATAGCTCCGTGGGTCGCGCACCTCCCCTGCCTGCAGGAAGACATAGGCCCGAGGGCCGCGTACCTTCCCAATATGAGGGTCCAAGGCTTGCCTGGACCCTGTTAACAGGCTGCTACCCAGGTTGCTACGCAGGCAACACTGTTGCAGGCGTGGCACCTCCCCATCTAATAAAGTCTTCATTCTGTCACTTCCGTAAGAAATATTTATCAGCTCAATTAAGGGTCTCTTATTGTCAAAGTTCTTACAACTTCAACCCTTCTCTTCCCTTCCCACAACCCACCGTCAAATTTAGGACTCATTGGAGTTAGATAAAATAAAACAGACTGACATGAGGCTCTATTGGAGGGCATGACCATCTCTCTAGGACAAGCTGACCCATTGAATTCCATTAACTCTGATTGAGCCAACGCAGAACTTTAAAACTGTTAAGGACTCCTGGCCCCTGGCCAGGCAGGAACAGCTACGGGAGACCATGCAGTGCAGTCCATCCTGACCTCCAGCCTCCTTGATCTTTATTACCACACTAAAAGCCACCTGCCCTAGTGATATTTCTCCACCCTTTCCCATATATATGGTGTATATTATTCAATTGTGCTTGCCGTCCATTCTTAAGTATGTGAGTTTTCTGAAGGACTGCTAGAATATATATAAACCATTAGTAACTCTCTGTGCTGGATCTAAAAACCAGACTGCTTAATTCTCCCCCCTTCCTCTCTCTCTCTCCCGATTTTTAGGCCACACCTGGATATAGTCAGGGTGTGCTCCTGTTTCTGTGCTCAGGAATTATTGCTGGTCCTGCCTAGGGGGCAAATGGGATGCTGTGGATCCAACGGGCCTCAGCCATGTGTGAAGCAAGCACCCTGCTCATTGTACTATCTCTCTGGCCCCTACCTAATTTATCTCATCTCTTTCCCCATCTGTGCTGGTGGGCATGCTTCCCAATTTCAGTAATGCCCTTCTTTTCTCATTGGTCGTTTCTATGCTTTTTCTAGGATGAAAATAATATACTGACTTCTGTTTATAAGGAAAAGTGGGCCCAATGTAGGAAAACAAAGTTAAGATCATGACAATTCTACCAAGAGGAGTTTTTTTTTAGTTTCTTATTAAATAAATTAAAATATGAAAATAACACAAAATTTATAGAAACAACACAAGTAAAAATATTAATTTCTAAATAAGTTTTCCCTAAGAAGAGAAGTGAGTATATGCTTGTTCACATATTCATTATTTAACATATATATCTGTTTAATATTAATATATAATATTTATATATATGCAAGATACTTTATGAGGTGCTAGAGAGAAAAATAAAAAACAGTGGGCTATATTATTTGCACTTGAACATGTAAAATTCAGAAACAGAATAATGTTTTTGATGTAATGTACATGGCTGGTTAGAAAAATCCCACATCTGGATTTTTGAAATCAGATTTTATCCTTTCTTATTTGAGTGAAGATAATCATAATGGATGTTCAAAACTTGTTATAAGGATTAAATCAATAAATATATAAACCAGTGACTGTCTTTAGCCTTCATATAACTAGGACAGCGTGGAGCTATGCTTAGGTGATAAACAAAGAGATGCAATCATATTACACATCATGAAGAATGGGTAAGTCCTAGAGAAAGATTAGAGGGAAAAGTTGAGAAAGAATATTGTTTTCTTTCCTCTTTTTGTTTTTTTCAGAACAAACCTGAAGATACTAGTGAACTATTCTTTGCTAGGGTTACTCCTATATGCTTGGAGGATTTTGCAGTGCCACAGGATTGAAACGACGTCTCCTTGAGTAAAAAGCATGTTCTCAGTCAGCTGAGCTATCTTTTGGCCCAGAATGTTTTTCCAGTCTGATGCAATGCAATAAAAGGCAAACATTTTATTTGCATTTTATTGGTTATCTTTGAGGATATTCTCAGAGATAATCAAATACTGTGATTTTGGAGTTAAAATGACTTAACTGTCCAGCTAAATCTCAAATATGGGTCAGAATGAGTTAGATGGATATATTGGATAATCAATGAAATGTAATGCTGGATTTTGAGATGACTACAAGAGTATGCTACCCACACGGCAGAGTCTGGCAAGCTACCCGTGTTGTATTTGAAATGCCAGATACCAGTAACAATTATAGACCTCATTCCCATGACCTGATGGAATGGTTAGAGGCTCTTTATGTTCCTGGAGCAAGCAGGTGCCCTTGGGCTCTACTCGCATGAGACAGGTCATATGGAGATGTTACTGGTGCCCGCCGAGCAAATCAAAGATAAGCGGGAAGACAGTGATACAGTGAAAGAAATGTGCTGTTATTTGAGTATGTGGGTTAAACAAGAAAATATGAAAAAGAAAAGAAAAAAGGGAAGACTCAAGAGCCCTGGGTGTTTGTAGTAAAGTCTGGTCATCGGTATAAACAGCTGTTTAAGACCCTGTTTTTAATTTCCTTGTAAAGCCCCAACAGAATAACCTTATTTATGAAGATTTTTCCTCCTTTGCTGCTCCACTAGGAGCTCTGTCCCCAGACAAACCCTTTTACTTAAGTGGAACACCGTGGCTAATCTTGGCAGCAGTTCCTCCTTCCAGAAGCCTTGTTTGAGCTGCTCAGATACCCTTCCTGTGTGATCCATCACTTCACTTTCCTTCTAGCACTTTTACACATTGTTTGGCAGTTAAGTTTTGCTTTTCTCTCTTCTGTTTCCTAAAAAGGAAGAAAAACTGGTAGCTTCTCAGGTGCCTAAAAGAAGACTTGAGATATAGCAGGCACCTAGAACTAATAACCGTTGTGGTAGATTGGAAAATGCTGACTAACAACAAACACTCAAACAAACAAAATCTTCTCAATACCTTAGATCCCTATTTATTTTATTTTATTATTATTTTTTTTTTTTTGCTTTTTTGGGTCACACCCAGCGACACTCAGGGGTTACTCCTGGCTCTGCGCTCAGGAATTACTCCTGGTGGTGCTCAGGGGACCATATGGGATGCCGGGGATCGAACCCGGGCTGGCATAGGCTGGCCGCGCAAGGCAAACACCCTACCCGCTGGGCTATCGCTCCGCCCCAGATCCCTATTTATTGCCAGTTATAGCTCTTTTGCTTAAGACTTTCCCTTCGTCATATCCCAGTAATTTAGTGAATTGTCACTTTGCCAGGTTGGAAATTTGATAGGAGAGTTTTTCATTTTGTCTTTTATAATGAAGAAGAAAAAAGATAAATAACCATGTGGAGCGATTGGGAAGTGTTAATGAATGAGATTGTGGTAATTATTTCATGTTCTACACGACTTTAAATAATTTATGGGATTATTTTGAGGGGGTGGGGACAGGCAGTTTTATTTCCACAAAGTTGGACAGTGAGGGGTGGGGGAAGCAAATAAATGAGGGAAATCATGGCTATTTTCCCCTCAGTTTTTATTTAGGCACTGAATTTGCACCACTTTAATAGTAGAGTTTAAGGCATAAAATGTCCCGACATCCCCCCCCCATCCAAGTGCCATTGTCCCTTCGCCACTGTCTCAAGATCTTGCCCTATACCCCAACAAACCCAGCTTGGCATGCTCGGTTCTGGGCCAATTTATTTTTTAAGTTCTGATTTTTTTTTTTTGCCTTTTTTGGGTCACACCCGGCAATGCTCAGGGGCTACTCTGGCAGTGCTCGGGGGACCATATGGGATGCCGGTGATCGAACTCAGGCCGGAAAAGGCCGGCCACGTGCAAGGCAAATGCCCTACCTGCTGGGGTATCGCTCTGGCCCCTAAATTCTGAATTTTCACTAGAGTATTCTGCTCAGTATAAGTGAATTTAAAAAAATGAATAGCCACTGCAATGTTTTTATTTTTGTTTTCCTAAATTATGCCCTCAATTTGGACTTTCTCCAGTAATATAAACCAAGTCACTAGCCTGGGCTTTCCCAGACATGCCCCGTTGGATGAGGTCTCCTCACCCCAGGAATATGTCTTCCTTCTTCTTCTGGAACCTCAGAATAAAAATCCAAAGCAAGTGCTCTTAGTCCCGTTTTTCAGATGAGGGAAACTGAGACTTGGAACTGTTTAAAGAAAATGTGCTGACTTTGGAAAGTCCAGCAGTCATTGACGAAGTACCGTGTTTTCAGTTTTGTAAGATAATGTGGACACGGTTTTCTGACATTCTAATTATGGCATAGAAGTGTTTTCTGCCCTGTGCTGCTGCCTTCTAGAAATAAATTCAGCAGAGATTCGCACTGTTTTCTACAAGAAAGCAAAATCATGAGAGAATATGACTAGAATAAACTTCAAGGGCAGATATTTTGCTGCACTTTCTCTTTCCAGACTCCACTTGGAGCCAGTTAGCAATGCACACTATGAAAATAGCCTTTGTGTGAGTGAATGAATAAATTATCAATAAATTCATATAACAAAGTAGAAGGAATCAGAGTCATCTTAGACATTGCAGATGTCTAAGATGTCACTCACCTATAGCAAAATTTTTGCATTATCAACAGGGAACTCACTGCCAGTTTATTTCATTATTACCATTTGCTTCTTAAGAATGTATAGAATTTCAGTCCACAGTTAATGTACTAGCAAAGTCTTGATTACATGGAATAGGTCATCTAAGAAAAAAAATACTACCCCCTTATTTTTTATTCTATTATTTTCTATTCAGAAAGGTTTTATATATGCACATGGAACTGTAAACTAGACAGCTTATTAGTTTTCACAACCAGCCTCCAATCGTCCTCATTATCTTTTTTGCAAAAGCAGTGCATAGACCACCGTTGCTCGTGTTGTTTGCAAGCAAGGTAGAAGGAACTTTTCTCTGGTGCATAGTAAACATGGCTGAGAATTTTACACGTTTCCATAAACTATTTTACATTTGTCTCATCTGATGCACAATAAAGATGTTTGCTAGAAGGATTCATGGATGAAGAGAAGACATTTGTGTCCTAAAATGCATTTCCTCATGTGTTTAATTGTTCCACAAAGTTTCAGTCTCATTTTAAAAAGCACAATGTTAAGTGTGTATATATGTTTCATAGTTACAAAAATGGTTCATGCCTCTTGATGTTCTTGAATAAAATATGAAAACTGAATTTTATGTTCCCCAGTTTATATCCCAAATCATAAAGCCAAAAGAAATGACAGGCTACAATCCATTGCTGTCCATCCGCCTGACTGCAGTTAAGAATCTGTCCCAGTTCCCATAATAAATTCAATTTGGAGCATGTACAATTTGGCAGTGTTTTTCACTACAGGATCAGAATTGGCACATATGTAGAACACCCAGAGAGTCCTGGTTAGGCCTTTGCAAAACAAGATACAGAGGGGAATGAACATTTGGGATTTGGGGCCATAGTGTGACTTTAAAGAAAGGTTTCTCAGTTGAAATGGGAAGTAAATTTGCCCTCGGCTTCTCTTCATAAATTGCAACATTCATCACTCATTGCAGAGGAAGTCATGATTGTAGCCTTCATTAACGTCCCTAGTTAACTAACATCCTGGTGGTTGTGAGCTGAAATATACAGTACGTGGATGAGGTTTTCTGTTACCAGTACTCATACTTTTTATGTCTTGTAAGTTGTTCAAAGCAGATGTTTCTGGAAGGAGGGGGAAACCTGTCTTTTGTTTATAGTTAAATCAATAAATAATTGTATAGAACTATTCTCTATGTGCCCTCAAAATTCTTAGTGTAGAAATTCTCCATATAAGAGGTTATAAAATAAAGAATTGGGCTGGGAAGATAGTATAGGAGGTAAGACAGAAGTGAGACTCTTGGCTTCAGAGCCTTCGATTTGCTGGAGCGGGCACCAGTAACATCTCCATCTGTCCTGTCTCATGCAAGTAGAGCCTAATGGCACCTGCTTGTTCCAGGAACAGAAAGAGCCTCAAACCATTCCATCAGGTCATGGGAATGAGGTCTATAATTGTTACTGGTATTTGGCATATCAGATACGACACAGGTAGCTTGCCAGGCTCTGCCGTGCGGGGTAGCATACTCTTGTAGTCATCTCAAAATCCAGCATTTATGATGAACCGCGTGGCTTCGATAGGCTGGTCTGCTGGGTAGAGTTCTGATGAGGAGGAAGTCCGGATGTGGAAAATGGAAGTCCTCATGGAGTGGGGGGTCGTCTGGCTTGTTGTGAGGCTCTGCTGGGGTGGCGGGCCAGGGCTAGAACCTGCCATCCCTCCCAGGCACCTCATGAGCGGCTGGGCACAGTGAGAGCCAGTAGCAGCTCTGCCCCATGTCTGTCTCTGGATCAGCATACCTGGGCTGGATTAAAAAGACTGCAGCAGGGTGGATATCGATGAGCAAGGCTGTGATAGGCTGGTCTGCTGGGTGGAGTTCTGACGAGGGGGGAAGTCCGGATGTGGAAAATGGAGGTCCTCATGGAGTGGGGGGGTTCGCCTGGCTTGTTGTGAGGCTCTGCTGGGGTGGCGGGCCAGGGCTAGAACCTGCCATCCCCTCCCGGCACCTCATGAGCGGCTGGGCACAGTGAGAGCCAGTAGCAGCTCTGCCCCATGTCTGTCTCTCATTGCAGAGGAAGTCATGATAGTAGCCTTCATTAATGTTCCTAGTTACATAACATCCTGGTGGTTGTGAGCTGACATATACTTGGAAGAGGTTTTCTGTTACCAATACTCATATTTTTTTTTGTCTTGTAAGTTGTTCAAAGCAGAAGTTCCTGGAAGGAGGTGGAAACCTGTCTTCTGTTTATATTTAAATCAATAAATAATTGTATAGAACTACTCTCTATGTGCCCTCAATTCTTAGAGTAGAAATTCTCCATATAAGAGGTTATAAAAGTAAAGAATTGGGCTGTGAAGATAGTATAGGAGGTAAGATGGAAGTGAGACTCTTGGCTTCAGAGCCTAGTTTGATCTTTTGTGCCATATAGTTCCCTGAATATCAGGCATCGATTGTCAAGGCTCACTCCTGATTGCAGAGTCAGGAATAGCTCGGAGCAACACTGGGTATAGATACAATTCCTCTCCTCACAATAAAAAGAAAAAAGTAAAGAAAAGAAAAGAGAAGGAAGAAAAAAGAGGAGAAGAAGAAGCAAAAACATCTAATTTTTTCTATCACTATCTATCAGTATCTTCCCGCTCATCATCAATTTGCTTGAGTGGGCACCAGTAACATCTCCATATGACCTGTCTCATGCGAGTAGAGCCCAAGGGCACCTGCTTGCTTCAGGAACATAAAGAGCCTCAATCCATTCCATCAGGTCATGGGAATGAGGTCTATAATTGTTACTGGTATCTGGCATATCAAATACAACACGGGTAGCTTGCCAGGCTCTGCCATGTGGGTAGCATACTCTTGTAGTCATCTCAAAATCCAACATTTATTGATGAACCGCTCTGCCGCGAGGCGGGTTGTGATAGGCTGGTCTGCTGGGTGGAGTTCTAACGAGGGGGAAGTCCAGATGTGGAAAATAGAGGTCCTCATGGAGTGGGGGGGTCGTCTGGCTTGTTGTGAGGCTCTGCTGGGGTGGCGGGCCAGGGCTAGAACCTGCCATCCCTCCCGGCACCTCATGAGCAGCTGGGCACAGTGAGAGCCAGTAGCAGCTCTGCCCCATGTATGTCTCTGGATCAGCATACCTGGAACGGATTAGAAAGACTGCAGCAGGGTGGATCTCGATGAGCTGGGCTGTGATAGGCTGGTCTACTGGGTGGAGTTCTGATGAGTGGGAAGTCCGGAAGTGGAAAATGGAGGTCCTCATGGAGTGGGGGTTCATCTGGCTTGTTGTGAGGCTCTGGGCCAGATTAGAAAGACTGCAGCAGGGTGGATCTCGATGAGCCGGACTGTGATAGGCTGGTCTGCTGGGTGGAGTTCTGACGAGGGGAAGTCCAGATGTGGAAAATGGAGGTCCTCATGGAGTGGGGGTCTGAACCAGTCATATTACACAGGAATATTAAATGGAAGTATGGATATTCTTCTGGAAGTTTACCAAGACTGATGATGGAAATAACCATTTTTATTACTACAACTTGTTGTTATTTTATTATTTTAATTTTTTTTTCTATTTCATATTCAATTCTCTCATCCTGCAATGACCCTATAAAGCATCTGTTGGAAGTTGGGCTATTCAATATATGTCTTCCATAACTAAATTGCATAACTAAGAAAAATCCTGATAGGACTTAGTCTGTCTCTCTACTGGAGAACTTGAGACACCTTAAGAGGAATGAATGTTGAAGATGATGGTATCAGTTAGACTAAAAGAAAACAATGGATTGACCACCTTTGTCGGGAACGGCCGCCGGGTCCCCGACAGTGTCAGGACAGAGGTTGTCTTCTACCTCCGAGGACGCCGGGAGAACAGATGAAAACTCACGAGTCCGGGTGCAGTTCCAAAAATGGCTTTTAATAGTACAAAAGTTCTTCCATAGCACTCCAATAAAATGAACAAACTTTAGCTCTGGTCCAAACTTAGACCATACAAAAGAGCTTAAGTCTCCCACCAAAGAGAGAGGATCTCACCCGAGCTGAGTCCTACCCAGAAGATGGAGCAAAAGGCCAAAGAGCAAAAAAGACAAAAGCCAAAAGCCGCAAAGGCTGAGTAGCCAAAAAGCCGAAAGCTAAAAGGCTCAAAAGGCAAAAGTGAAGCGTGAAGGGGCCTCAAGTCAGCCCCTTATATACTGTCACTGTATCACTGTCTTCCCGTTAATCATCGATTTGCCTCGAGCGGGCCCCAGTAACATCTCCATATGTCCTGTCTCTTGCTAGTAGAGCCCAAGGCATCTGCTTGCTCCAGGAACATAAAGAGTCTCAATCCATTCCGGAATGAGGTCTATAATTGTTACTGGTATTTGGCATATATATCAAATACAACACGGGTAGCTTGCCAGGCTCTGCTGTGCAGGTAGCATACTCTTGTAGGCATCTCTAAGTCCAGCATTTATTGATAAACCGCGCGACCGCTGATAGGCTGGTCTGCTGGGTGGAGGTCTGACGAGAGATAAGTCTAGATGTGGAGAATGGAGGCCCCTCATGGAGTGGGGGGGTCGTCTGGCTTGTTGCGAGGCTCTGCTGGGGTGGTGGGCCAGGGCTAGAACCCACCATCCCCTCCCGGGTGCCTCGTGAGCAGCTGGTCACAGGGAGAGCCAGTAGCAGCTCTGCCCCATGTCTGCGGAGTCTTATATACACCAAAGTAATCCAACCGGGAGGGGCATGTCAACAAAGAACTCTAAACAGAGTGTAATGCCACACCCTATTGCAGGTATAAACAAAGGTTATGCCAAGGTCTAATCCTTTCTATCAAGATTATCTCTTATGTAAAACACTGGAGAAAGAGAGGACTGATATAAAGTAATACATCTTAACTTCATGAGCTTCATGTAATCTAGATGGTACCCATAAGGTCCTTCTTATTATTATCTGCACCAGGATGATTCTGAGTATCTTGTTCTCGTGTACTGAAAGGGTCACACTCACCTGCTTAGAGCAAACTAGTATGATCCTTCCTATAGTCTTCCTATAGTCTCAGCGTAGCCAGGGTGGTAGTCTCCTGGTAAATTCTAACTGTCCCACGTTGGGTGCAGTGGGTATAAAGAGGAGCTGTGCCCAATCTAGAAAACATAGAAGTCTTAGTAGATGTATAAGTCAGAAGTTATTCAATCAAGGTGACTTCTGTAACTGCCACACCCTCTAGCAGTGTTTACATAGAAGAGAGGTGTCATTAGAATGAACCTTGACTTAAATAGATTAAGCTGGGAGTGGCAAAACAAAACTCCCAGAATAGCTAAACCTGTCCTCCAACACACCTTAATTCCTTCCTCAGATTTTCTGCAAGTAAAGTAGGTCTGTGTTATGTTGTGATGAGTATTGAGGTAGGAACCACCACAAGAAAAATTCTATAGATACATTTCAATCAGGTGTGGAGAAACTACTGTGTGTGACTTTACAAAACTAAAAAAAATTGGACTGAGCACAGCACATAAAAACAGGGCCACCTGCTTTGGTCTCTAGTAAGTGATAATTTAACCGTCAACAAGTTATGTAGTTCTTATTAAATTATCCTGGTGCTGATTTGACAGAAGCAAAGAAATGTTGTCATGGCAACACTCGTGCCCCCTAGTTCCCATGTCATGTAGCACGGGAGGGGGATTGATAAGGAGGAACAGAGAAGATGGGTTGAGGGTTTCATTTTATTAAAATAATGAGAGTGGTTGCACCATTGCTGTGGCCCGTGAAACCTGTGGTATTTAGAATGTGTGAATGCGTATGTATTACTTTTTTAGTTGAAAAGGCCAGATTTGTAATATTATCCATGGTTTGGCCATGTGAAACTTGGATCAGGGCAGAGAGAAGGTTAAATCAGAAGTTGAAGAGTATAGTTTGCAGTTCAGTCCCATCTGAATTTTAGCTTTGGATGGGTTCTGCAGCTTTATTTTTCCCACCTGCAATTGAATGCTTATTTTCTGAAAATGTATTGCAAATGCCTTTCTTGCAAGTAGGGTTTGTGTTCCTCTCATCATAAGAGTTTTAGCTTTTCCAGCGTGCACATTTTCACACTGCACCAAACCTTTGTTTTCCTGCTCAGGGTGTCAACACCAGCATTTTTCTTTCTGAATAATGTGCAGAATTGGTGTGCTGACTTGCTCATAAAAAGTATAGGCTTGCTAACAGAGCTGCGCAACCTAAACCCCCGACATCTTATTTCCCGAAGGCCTTTCATCTTTGTTTGTCAGCAAACTGGAACCTCTAACCTGACCATGTCCATTTTTTGATTGTTAATTTGCTCCATAATGTTTGCTGATAGTGTGAGGGATGAGTCGGGGACCTGGGTGCTTCTGCTGAGGGCAAAAACTTTAAGTTGTGGCAAGAGGCAGATGATTCCAGGAGCCCTTTGCTAATTAACACTCTAGCAGTACCGTAGCAAATCTCACTTGTCCACGAAACCAGAGTAGAAGAATGGGTTTAGTAAAAGCAGAATTCACCTTGGAATTGACGTGTTCATCCTTGACTTGATACTGGCAGGATGAACTGTAGTGACAGGGTTCATTTTGTTGACAACAGCTGGAAATACAACCGTTATATTATTGTAATTAGGATCAGCATCCAGTTGGATTATAATAGGGGCTTTCTTGGAGAAATGGCACAGTGTCAAATTTATAGTCACCAGCTAAATGAGTCTCTTGTATCCTCAACAAAGGGACAAAAACAGTTCCAAATGAAAACACAAACAGAGAATCCTGTTGTTATATTTTCTGGGTATTACTCAGGGTCCTATTTATCACACACCAACACTTGCTGCTTTGAAGAAACGTTATCCTGCAAGGTTTACTCTTTTCAATTTGCCTCTGTGGCCTGCATTCTGCATGCATTTCCATGGAGAATCCCACACCGCAGTTTGACTGGAAATCCTCTCTGCTGCAAGATTAACCTCAAAGCATCCATTTCGCCCCTCTCTGGGTAATCACTTGACAAATGCTTCCACGAAACCCTCCACACACATCTATGCTGCGCACAGGTGCAGCGACAAACAGTCTTGAATCACTATTAGGAGAAATATCATCCTTGACGGAAAGTAGTGCTGCCTTTTCATTTTCTGATGCCTCAAGTTGAAGGATGTGGATTTCCCAGGAAGCCAGGCATCAGGCAGAATTATCCTGGATGAGGATGTCTGTTAAAGCTTGTTTTAGCACTGTTGTGGTCTACAGCTCTGTAGAGTAGACCTCATTGAAGACCACTTAGTAGAGAAAGTGTATGGGATTTGCTTGGTTCGAGATATGGCACTATCGTGCTTGCCATACCTTTAAATAGCAGCGAAAAACTAGTAATATTTCTGCTGTTGGGGCCAGAGTGATAGCACAGCCAGTAGGGCATTTGCCTTGCATGCAGCTGACCTGGGTTCGATCCCATCAGCCATATGGTCCCCCGAGCACCAAGAGGAGTAATTGAGTAATTCCTGAGCAAACAGCCAGGAGTAACCCCTGAGCATTGCTGAGTGTGACCCAAAAACAAAGCAATGTGTGTATGTGTTTCTGCTATTTCATTTTATGCTTAGTACATTAATATACATTTTATTTTTGATCCTGCAGTAATTTTCTACATAGGAAAACTTGATATGTGATGAGGTAGATGGGAGATTATGGACGTGGGATATTTCCTTTTTATAAATCACATAATGCATGAACATATTGTTCTCTTTGGGTTGCCTTTCTGTGCTCCTGCTTGAAATTCAAGTAAACATTATACTGTTAGAATCATCTGGCAAATATATACTCAGTTACATATAATATCACCATCACTTATAATGATAAACTTGCATAGTATTTAACCGCTCATGCAGACAGGTACCATGTACCACACAAGTGACAGTAAACTCAGAAATACTGTGTGAGTGATTCTCTTTGCATCATTTATTAAATTTGATTTTGTCAACAAACCTAAGCAGTTACTATGCCCACTTTTTGTTGTTTTTATTCTTTTACAATTATAGAAACATACTTAGAATGATCAGTTAGGAACCCAATCAAGGAAACAGAGAAGAATTGAGACTGGGATGTAAAGCAAGTGTTGTTTCAGGACAGTTGGCTCTAACTTTATCTGTTCAGTCATTTTTCTACTACTATTATACCATTTCTTCCTCATACAAACCCTTGAAGTTCACTGATGGAAATGACCTTCTTTGCCATGCCAAAAACAGTACAGGTGTTAAAGCTCCTACCCTCCAAGTCGCTCAACCCATTGTGATCCCTGGGACCACACATTGTCCTAAATATAGAGCATCATCTATTGCAGCCTAGGGGCCCTCGCACTCAAGGGTGTGGTCCTGTATGCCACTGAGCACTGCAGGGTGACTTGTGTAATCCCAGCACCTCAGCATTCAAGCCACACCACATCTTCACAGTCTTGCTTTGTGACTGAGGCTTGCCAGGCGAGGGTCCTAGTCCTCTTGAGCACCACTGGACAAACACCACTAAAAAATTAATTAAACGTTTTTTATTTGCATACAAAATTGGAATTGGAGTCACAGAGCATGTAAACAGAAAATCCAGCCCCACTCTACACTTAATATTGCATCAATATTTTGCAGTGTGATGGAACAATGCTCATAATAAAAAACAACAAGTTGTAGTAATAAAAAATGGTTATTTCCATCATCAGTCTTGGTAAACTCCCAGAAGAATATCCATACTTCCATTTAATATTCCTGTGTAATATGAATGGTTCGAAACATATTTTAACTAATAAACAAATATGAGTAAAAACGCTTTAGAGTAATCACAATGGAAGTAATATGTCTAGAGAGATGAGCTTATATTTTAAAAACATATGTTATCCATCTATCTTTCTACTCTATGACTTGACATTTTTTAAGGAATACTCCGGCAGCCTACCAATATTGTTCTTCAATGGATCTGAAATAGATTATAGGAACTGAAATATTTTCCTAAGCTATATTACAATATTAAAGTGCACTAGAATGTGTTCATTTCTGATTTGATGTTATATGATCTATCTATCTATATATATATATAAAATTAAATATATCTTCAGATCACTTGATCACTTGACATCCCATTATTCATTGATTTCCTTGAGTGGGCACCAGTAATATTTCCATTTGGCCCTATCATATGCCAGTGTAGCCCAATGGCATCTGGTTGCTTCAGGAATACGATGAGCCTCAAACCATTCATTCAGTGTCTTGACAAAGAAGTCTGACCGTCTTGTAGATGGGTGGCAACCTGATCTTTATTTTTTTCTTTTTTTTTTTTTTTGGGTCACACCCGGCAATGCTCAGGGGTTTCTCCTGGCTCTGCATTCAGGAATTACTCCTGGCGGTGCTCGGGGGACCATATGGGATGCTGGGGATCGAACCCGGCCAGCATGGGCCGCCACGTGCAAGGCAAATGCCCTACCCGCTGGGCTATCGCTCCAACCTGATCTTTAGATGTCCCGTGGGATCCAGTTGGTAACGGCTCTAGTCCAGCAGTCATCTCCAAATCAAATTACATGTCCAGCCTATCTGATTTTCGATGTATTGGCAAACAGGACAGTGTCCCTGACCCTGGAATGTTGACTGAGGTCGGAACTCCGGATTCCTTCTCTCACTTGAGTGAGGCATGATATTCCAAGCAAAGCTCTTTAGATTCCTCTTTGGGAGATCCAAATAGCATTCTCATCCTGCTTTGGTAAGGCCCAGGTCTCTGAGGCGTATGTTAATACAGGGAGAATGGTGGAGTTGAAGAGATGTGGCCCAGAGCAGGAGGTTCTTTGTCCTTTTTGCTCTTTCTTCGATGCTCTTAAAGGCATTCCATGCCACTATCTTCCTCAGGTTTTAGGTCGTTCAGATATCTTCAGAATCTATAGTAAAATATTTTGTAGATTCAAAATCTCCAGCTAATATGGGTTAAATTCAAGAATCCTCAAGATACTGTCCAAAGTGTTTCATAAGTAGGATATAAACTATTCCAACTGCAGAATAATAAACCACAAAATTCTCTGCTCAAACGCACCCACCTCACACATAAACACAGTGTGCCACTGTTTACAAAGTATGTGGATGTGTTTTTTTTTTTGTGAAGGCATTTCTTAATCTGAGACATCCATTGGAAGGCAATTTGAGATGACAGTCACTTCAACTATTGTTCACTTTTCCCGGCACTGAAGAAGTGACTGGAACTGCATGCTCATTAACTCAGCATCAGACTCAGTAGAGTTCTTGACTGTATCTTTCTGATAATGTGCGCATGCTCATTAACTCAACATCATACTCAGTAGAGTTCTTGACTTTATCTTTCTGATAATGTGCTACTTCACAATGGAGGCAAAGCCTTCCTCCTTCATTAAAAAATCAAAGTAAACAAGAAGGCAATAAAAGTCAGCCAAAACAAAGGCAGCACAAAGTGTGCAGGAAAGAGCACACGCTTTCTCTGAAGTGTCAGATCTTTAAGAACTCTTCAAACTTATTTCTGCTTTTCATTTTTCAAAGGACTCAAACTAATTTTAGATATTGAGAGGGTTGCTAAAATAGTTCCCTTGTACTCCTCACTCTTTTCCCCTCAGTTTAATCTCTTAACTAAACCTAGAACAAGGATTGCAACAAGAATGTCTGTGTTTATAACCATTTTTTTCCTTGGTGCTTATACTAATTTTAGCACGGAACTGGTCTGATCTTCCTAATCTCAGATTTCCACTACAGTGAAATCTGAGAGCACTAACAGGGAAATATCCAGCATGTAATCCCTACCTGAAAAATGAATCCAGCACCCTTCTCTGGTCATTCAAATCAAATGCCCCCCCACCGCCCGCATTTATTCCAAACTTAGCTTTGATGTCAGATTTTACTGGTAACATCTTCACCTAATTTTTACCTCCCTAACTTTGTTCTCATCATCCTCCTTTCCCTCACATGTGTTTTGCTCAGTTCTTCTCAGCTGGTACTTATATTATTTCTTGTTCTCATCTTCATCATCTAGATGATAAGTACCTTGTAAAAGTGAGATATCATTTTTTAAAATGTTTTCCTATGTCTGTTGGAATTTATTACATAGCCGATATTTGTGTCATTGTCTACTCCTCCTCATCCTTCCTTTCCTCTCCCTCTCTCCCTTCCTTCTTTCTTTCCTTTATTCCTTCCTTCCTCTCTACCTCCCTCCCTCCCTCCTTCCTTCCTTCCAGTTGTAGAGATCCTCCGAGTCATCATTCTGAGATAAAATTCCAATTTTGAAATGTCCATTGCTCAACTAATGTCATGATATTCTTCTTCATAGTGACTATAATTATAAACCACTTCAAGATTTTGCTGGGCAAGTTTCTTTTTAAAAAATAACCTATTTTAGTAATTCACAGAGGTGTGTGTCACAAGTTCACCCTCGACCTGCAGAGCAGCATCTAGCGCTGTTGATTATTGACAGTTCAGCGCTGCTGATTGCTTAGCTGAAAGTGAGCAGGCTAGTGTAAGGCCTAGGGCCCATTTTCAGGGCATGTCCACACCCAATGCCTAGTCAGCGCACGGCAGGAGTCTAAAGGCATGGTCCCCTGTCCTTGATGATCATCCGAGCTTGACAGTCCCTGGTGGAGGGAGTTTATTGGTTATCACACCTATATGTGTCTTCTATACAATATTTTCACTTTCCAACAGTGATTTATAGAGAATAATTCCTAAGTACAGTCTTCAGGTAATTTTATCTCAGAGTTCACCTTTTAGGAAACATATGAGGCATCTGTTACAATTACTAACTAAATTATCAGATCATTTGCTCTTTTTTAAATTTAATCAAGAAATATATGACTGATATATCTGATGCACCTGATTATTGTCTGATATAATGTCAGATACAACTGAATGGATAAGGAAGGCAGTCTCATAAGCTATTATTCTTTCTACCACTTGAAACTTTTCCAGTTCCTTTGTAGTTTCAACAATTTCTCGAAAGTCTCTTATACTAATTTATCTTTAGGTACCTTAAATTACTATGTAGAATATCTTCTCTGCCATTCTCCTGGTTAAATTCTACCTGTCTTTTGTAATTTCACCCAAATGTAATGTGTCTCAGAGAGCTGTTTCTTACCACCCTGTATGTGCGGGCTAAGTGAGGCTGAAATTTTCTTTTGCATTCAACTGATTGTATATGTGTAAATACCTGTCTTCCCTCCCACCATCAGACTTCTTGAGTGTTTATTTTCACTCTGTTCATACCACGTAATCCTTTAGTGCTCAACTGTTGAATGAGTAAGTGAATTAAAAAATGCTGAGAAAAAGTTTTGATACTGTTATCTCTAAGACTAATTTTTTAATTAAACATTTTATTATACCACCGTGAGATATACAATTACAACGTTGTTCATGTTTGGAGGTTTCGGTCACATAGTGTTCCAGCACCCGCCCTCTACCAGTGTCCATTTCCCACCACCAATGTCCCCAATTCCCTCCCCCTCCCATAGCCTGCCTAAATGGCAGGTTATTTATCTCTTTTCTCTCTCCCTCTCTCTCTCTTCCTTCTCTTGCACATTGTGGGTTGCACTACATACACTTAGAAGCCATCATGTGCATTTTTTTGCCTGTATTTAGTGCTCAGTTCTATGTTGGTATCAGCCCTTTTTGACATTTATTCACACATGTTCCCTTCTCTATCTTACATAACCTCTGACTCCCACACGTTTATGGTAATTTCCACTTTTGGTAAGATCACCTGAGTATATTTATGTCATGCAAATAAATGCAGTCATTCTATGTCTCTCTCTTTCCTTCTGACTAATTTCATTCAACATGTTCCTTTCCATGTCCATCCATTTAAAGGCAAATTTCATAACTTCATTTTACCTAACAGCTGCATAGTATTCCATGCATGTGGTGTAGATGTACCACAGTTTCTTTATCCAGTCATCAGTTCTCAGGCATACTGGTTGTTTCCAGGTCCTGCCTATTGTGAATAGTGCTACTATGAAAATAAAAGTGCAGATTGTGTTACCACTGTGTGTTTTTGGCTTCCCAGGGTATATTC
The DNA here is from genome assembly GCA_021461705.1 of Cryptotis parvus. Classification (NCBI taxonomy): domain Eukaryota; kingdom Metazoa; phylum Chordata; class Mammalia; order Eulipotyphla; family Soricidae; genus Cryptotis; species Cryptotis parvus. The sequence goes on from JAJIBD010000875.1 coordinate 132,328, forward strand.
CCAGGAGTGGTATGGCTGGATCAAAAGGGAGCTCAATTTCTAGTCTTTGGAGGAATGTCCATATTGTTTTCCAGAAAGGTTGTACAAGTCGACATTCCCACCAACAATGTATGAGAGTCCCCCTTTCCCTGCATCCACGCTAGCACTTGTTGCTTTTACCCTTTTGGATATGGGCCAGTCTCTGTAGTGTGAGATGATATCTCATTGTTATTTTGATTTGCATCTCTCTGATGATTAGTGGTGATGAGCAATTTTTCATATGCCTTTTGGCCATTCGAATTTCTTCCTTGTCAAAGTTTCTGTTCATCTCTTCTCCCCATTTTTTAATGGGGTTGGCTGTTTTCTTCTTATATAGCTGTACCAGTGCCTGATATATCCTGGATATTAACCCCGTATCAGATGGGTATTGGGTGAATATTCTTTCCCATTCTGTGGAATGTCTTTCTATCTTGGTCACTGTTTCTTTCGAGGTGCAGAAGCTCTTTAGTTTCATGTAGTCCCATATGTTTATATTTACTTCTAGTTGCTTTGTTAATGGTGTTTCACCTTTGAAGATGTCTAAGACTAATTTTTAAAACATACTGATTACTCAATGGTTCCAGTCTAATTTTATATCCTGAGGAATTATGAAAGAAAAATAGAAGTTTCCTTTGATATTTCCATACAGTTTTGTTCAGTGGCCAGTTTTTTCGAGGAACATTTGATTGTGCTTTTGCATGTGCAGTGTTACATATTCAATTCTCTTATTACCAATATGTTTCATGTTCCTCTGATAAATTTTCCTTTACATATACTTTAACCCCACATGAATGTGATTGGCATCTTTAAAATAAAACCTACAAATGGATCTCAAATACTGAAAATTCCAAAATGGCTCTCATTCTGTAGTACCCAATCTAGCAATGCTTCTTCTTTTAAACACTTGAATGCAGAGGAAGTCATAAGAGTTTTGCTTCCTAATTATTTTTAAAAAGTTTCTTTTCCATTTTATTTTGAACACATGGATTTCTGTATTATATGCTTGGCAACACTGAGTTGTTGGCAAAGAAGAACATGTTATTTATTGTCTCTCCCGAACCCTCTCCTTTCTAGGTACGTCTGTCACTAATGTGACAGCTACAGACGCTGATGACCCAGTTTATGGAAACAGTGCGAGTTGGTTTATAGCATCTTGGAAGGGCAGCCTTATTTTTCCATTGAGCCTGAAACAGGTTTGTGGCCTAAATTTTGAATTCTATTTGCCATGTTAGTGCTTCAGGGAAATGCTATTCTTGGGATTTGGATTATGAAATGTTATGGTTAAGTACTTCACTGCTGGTATCGATAATATTTGAATGTGTTATTTCTGTGCAATGTGGGCTACTTGGTAAAGCCAACAATCATTTCAATCCTGATGAAAACAAATTGCAGATCTTTGTAGAATATCACCTATTTAACAGATGGCCTGGCACCATTTTTTTATCTTGGGGGAAATATGTGCTTATATATCAGGCGGTCTTAAATATCAAATTTAGGAATAAACTCAGTTACTTATTGGCTGTGCAGAGCTTGGCAAGTAACACTTATAAATCTTTGTTTCAACTCCCCATCTATAAAGTGGGTATGGAACCCAACCTCAGTATTATGATGAAGATCAGATGAAGCAATTAATATCACACATACAGTGCCTGGCATGTGGTAATCATTCACTGTATGAATATTATTGCATTTGCTATTACATGTGCCCTCATTTGTAAAACAGAAATGACATCTACTCACTAAAGTTCTTTATGAAAATATGGCTTATACTAAATCAAGCCAATAGCAAGAGTCTGGTGCATGAGATTTTGAAACCCTATGGAAGGAATTCCATGAAAATATATTTTTTTTGCTTTTTTTGGGGGTCCCACCCGGCGATGCTCAGGAGTTACTCCTGGCTCTCTAATCAGGAATTACTAATGGTGGTGCTCGGGGCACAATGTGGGATGCCGGGGATCAAACCTGGGTTGGCTGCCTGCAATGCAAACACCCTACCCGCTGGACTATCGCTCCGTCCCCCCAAGCAAATATTTTTAAGCAGTATAAAAGCTCAAATGATTTTAATTGCTCAATTTTAAGAAACAAGTAAAAGTTTTTTTTACTTTCCTTTAAGTGTTTGTTGGTTTTTTGATAAGAAATGTAAGAATAACACAATCTTTTGTATTATTTTTCTTGTATCATAGGAAGCTCTAGCTGTAAATTTCCAAATTAAAAAAACATATATATATATATATATATAATATATACATACATATATATTTTTTCCTATTTGGAAATTTATAGATAGAACTTCCTACAATACATATATGCATATATATGTACATATATATGTGCCTCCTACTATATATATATATATATACAGTATATATATACATATGTATGTATATATATATATATATAGGATGTTTTTTTATAATCCTAAATTTCTACATTCTTCCTACATTCCTAAATTTCATATCAAAAAACCAACAAGAATAACACAATCTTTTGTATTATTTCTCTTGATTGTAGGAAGTTCTAGCTGTAAATTTCCAAATAGAAAAACATATATATATATATATATTTATATATATCTATCTATAATATAATTTATTTGATTCGTGACTGTATAGCATTGAGGAAATCAGTGTCTATGTCTTACCCTTACATCAATTACTAATTCAGGTAAAAAAAAATTAAGTCTTGCCTTGCTTTTTTGAAATCCAAAGAGTAAAATGCTCAAGCATTTAATAGTGAGAAAAAGAACATTTCCACTTAAATAGGTCATGGCTGAAATTGAATTTAGAGTTGGAAACAGGAAAGAAATCTTTTTAAAATCCATTAATTATGAGCATAATTATAGATTCTTCCGCAGTGAAGAAGGAAGTGTGTCATAAAACTTCATCTCATTTGGGATCCTTGATGCTGCCGAGGCACTGAGAGAAGATAGTCTTCTCTTTGGTTCAAGGGGAAAATTAAATGCCAGAAGAGGTGCCATTACTTGACAAAATTCACAATGACATAGTTGGGAGCAGACTTGAGACTCATACTGAGGTTCTTAAAAACAAAACTTTGAATTTCACTTTTAAAGACAATGTGTAAGGTACTGGAACTTCTGAGTACTAAGAAATGTATTCACTATGCCACTTGGCTAGCTTTCCTTTGGCTCTTGCATACATTGATTATATGTAACATGTTATATATATATATATATATCCATTATGTATCAGATATTAAATATGTGGAGAAAAATTAACAAAGTATTGTCTCAGTCTGCTAAGATCTTGTGATCCACATGGAAGACATCTATTTCTTCAATGTAGATGCAAGGAAGCTTGACAACACTTTTTAAATAATGTACACCTTAAGTATGAATTATAATCAGGTTTAGATAATAAAAGACTCCTTCTAGGTCAGAATATTTGATCTGTCTTATGTCTCATGGACATATATTGCCATTTGTTGAGTTGAATATTTTCAACTATATATTTTTTACCCAGCATAATATGTACTGATTTCAACATAAAACATTTTAACTATCATTTTCCTTTTGTTATTTAATTTACAGTTTGGAAAGTTTATTCTGGTAATATTGTGAAAATGAAATAGAAAAGAATTCTTCTAAATGAATGTTGAATATTTGCTAAACAAATATTGATGATGTGAAGGTGAAGTTTTTAAATACAGTACATACAATTCACAAGGAGTTAGAGGAGGTTAAATCCAATAATCAATAACCTATGTTCTTCAGCTGAAACATAAATATATATGGGTATAATATAAATAATTTTGTTAATTCTTGCATGACTATACTTGAGGATGCTCAAAAGAAAAAATGTTAGCAGTTCTAATAGAATCTAACAGTGAGTCTATTTCTGAGACCATTTTTTGAAAATATTTTTGTTGAGTCACCATGAATTACAAGATTGGAGAGTGACAGACACAGAATTACTCTCTCATAAGCAGGATAGAGCCTAAATTCTTCAGCCTAAACATAAATATGTATGAGTGCAATGTAAACATTTTTGTGTTAATTCTTGCATGATTATATTTGATGATGCTTGAGTGAAACAATGTTAGCTGTTCTGATAGAATCTAACATTGATTCAGTTTCTGAGTCATTTTATTCAAAAATGTTGAGTCACTGTATATTACAAAGTTATGATTGAGAGAAGCAGACATGGAAATATGTCTCTCATGTGTGGGCTAAAGGAAAAAAAAAACTTAAGAACGAATGACCTTTTCTTTTTTTTGAAAATATTTTGATGATCTTGGTTGGGGAGAATATGAGAGAAATGCTAATGTAGAGGAAGAACATATTCTAAAGATTTGTATCAGATGCATATAAGGGAAAATATAGCGAGACTATTGCTCATTTAGCTATTTTTTGTTTTGTAAGCAAATGGAGAGCAAATAATATTTCTGATATCAAAGGTATGTATCAAACCTGCTTCAAGTGCAGGGGATAAGGCAATTGGGATTGAAAAGAATCCACTATGACAAAGATAGTTGGAAATTATCACTCTTTTTTAAGAGCTGAGTGTTGAAAGTAGGTAAAGGAACAACCATGATAATGTCCCAGTATCGGTGTTGCAAACCATAATGTCCTACTGCCATAATGCTCAAAAGTGTGGGAGGAGGTAGGGAGAGAGAGAGAGAAGAGAGAGAGAGAAAGAGTAAAAGTGCATGCCATAGAGACAAGCTGGATAAGGGTGGGATGGTGAGAGAGAAATTGGCACACTGGTGGTGGGAAAGGTGCACTGGTAGAGGGATGGGTATCGACAGCATCAACAACAGCCTTGTCATTGTTTATCTCATGGTGATTAAGTTAAAATTAAAATTTAAAATATCCCTGAAAATTGAAAGAAAAATGAAAAAAAGAAAGAAAACAAAGGTGTGTATCAGTTGTGTCCTCTGAGAAGGAGATACCAACACAGAGTTAGGGGGAGGAATGGTTTTCTTGGGTGTTAATGACTGTGAAAATAAGCTCTGTCTTCATTCTGCCTACTATAACAAATTACTATCCACTGTGTGGATCAAAGGAAACAGAAATTGATTGCTCACACTGCTGTAGGCTGAAAGTCTAATCTGGGTGTTAGCATGGTCGAGTTCTTCCTCTCTGGCTTGCAGATGGTTGATTTCTTCTCTCCTCATACGGTGGAAAGAATGCAAGGTTTTGGGCTTTTCTTTATTCTTATGGTAACATTTTTAAGGGCTTCAGCTCTTAAAATGTCCCCATCTCCAATGCCTTCACATTGAGAATTAGGTTTCAACATATCCCATTTGGTGGAATAGGGGAATCACATTCAGTAATAGTATGAACGGAACAGGGTTAGCCTGTCAGCGTATGCTGTAGATACTTTCAACTTAAGAAGACAGGAAACTTGATAAGAAACACTTTATCATGTGCCTGTTTCTTGAATAAACCCTTAAGAGTTCCAGGAGCAATATTTCTCTTTTAACTTATCCAATATTAGGGGCACAGAGATCATTTGAAGAGCTTCAGTGCAAGGTCCTAGAGTATAATTCCTAGAAAGGCCACTGAGCACCACTGGCATGGCCCTGGTGGTTGCTCGTGCTTGGAGCAGACAGTACTACTATCGATCCGCACAGCTGCGTAGCATAGAAGAAAGTGGCCGCTAGAACATCTGAGTGTTGGGTGTTCCACAAAAAGGAGCCCCATATTACATATAAATGACCATGTGGTAATGCATTCCAATCTACTCCATTGATTGCTCAGGTGTTCCTGTAGAGTGATCTTGAGGCATTGACTCACACTATTTTCTTTCTTCTTCCTTCTTCCTTCCTTCCTTCCTTCCTCCCTCCCTCCCTCCCTCCCTCCCTCCCTCCCTCCCTCCCCCCCCTCCCTTCCTTCCCTCCCTTCCTCTCCTTCCTTCCTTCCTTCCTTTCCTTCCTTCCTTCCTTCCTTCCTTCCTTCCTTCCTTCCTTCCTTCCTTCCTTCCTTCCTTCCTTCCTTCCTTCCTTCCTTCCTTCCTTCCTTCCTTCCTTCCTTCCTTCCTTCCTTCTCTCTTTCTTTCTCTCTCTGTTGTTCTTTTTTCTCACCTTTCTTTCCTTATTTCTCTTTTCTTCTTCCCTACCACCCCACTTCCTCCCTCCCTACCTTCCTTTCCTTTCTCCCCCTCCTCCCTCCCCCTTCTCCTCTCCTCTCCTCCCCCCCCCTCCCTCCTTTCTCTCCCCTCCCAACCCCCCTCCTCCCTCCCTCCCCACCTCTCCCCTCCCCTCCCCACTTCTCCCCTCCTCCCTCCCCACCTTCTCCTCCCCCTCCCTCCCCCTCCTCCCTCCCCTCCTCCTTCCCTCCTCCTCCCTCCCTCCCCTTTCCTCTCCTCCTCCTCTCCTCCCCTCTCCTCTCCTCTCCTCTCTCCTCTCCTCTCCTCTCCTCTCCCCCTCCTCTCTCCTCTCCTCTCTCCTCTCCTCTTCTCTCCTCTCCTCTCCTCTCCTCTCCTCTCCTCTCCCCTCCTCCTCCCCTCCTCTCCCCTCCCCTTTCCTCTCCTTTCCTTTCCTCTCTTTTCCGTTCTTACCCTTCTTTCCACCTTTTCCACCTGGGAATTTCAAGGCTTATTCTTGACTCAGTACTCAGGCAACACCCTGGCAGTGTTTGGGGTACCATATTGGGTAATGAGGATTAAACTTATGTCAGCCATGTGGAAGGCAATGCCAGTACTATCTCTCCAACCCAGGTATGTTTTTCCTTAATGAAAACTTGAAAGAATGGCACTCCATGGTTTTTCTAATTTCTTGCCATATGACATCATTAGTTCAATTTTAATGGTATAAAATAAAGTATTAGCATATAATGGTGAATTAGTAGACAAATAGTGACAGTAAAAAATCTATGTATTCATTGGGGAAACATTGACGGCTATTTGTCAGAAAGATTGTGAACATTCATTACTAATTTTGATTCAGTAATTCTAATTCTTCCAAACATTGTGCAAATGTATTGGGTGATGAGCAGAGGCATTAAGTTTTTGATCTAGTTTCTAAGCAATGGTTGGTCTGTCCATGACATCAGGAAATGATGCAGCATAGTTGAATCAGAAAAAGTTTGGCTGCATATCAATAAACATTGCTGCCAAAGTGGGGCTTCCCTAATTCTTTCTGCTTTCCAAGAACTGGATAATGACATTTGTATTTGGCAATATTTTTTAAAATATAATTTCTGTTTTAAATTTTCTTTTTTATGATTTTATTATTCATATTTTAGATCATCAGTGTTTTGTTTACAATAAAATTGAAAGGACAGAAGAGAGATTTCCATATGCCCCAGGCCCTCACACATGCCTATATTTAGCAGCCTACTTATTCAACATATAACAGAAATAGTATTTTTTTAATTACAAAATTCAATTGATACATAATAATCAACCAAGTGCTTTTTTTGCCTGATAACTGGTATTTTACATTGGATAGTTTTGGGCACGTGTAATGATATTTAGATATATAGTTATAGGTATATATAGCGATCATAAATTAAGGAGGACATTTTCATAGTTTTAAAATCCAATGATTTCTAGTTCTTCCTTGCCCCCTCTTTTAGCCCTACTACTCTTTTCAGTGCCATGATCTTTTTTTTACAATTTTCTAGTGTCATAGTAACCATTATGGAGTAATTGATCTTTATTTAGTCAATACATACTAATTACTGCATAATTGACTTATTTTATTTATTGATAAGTATTTATTATTCCTCCATATTTGTTCATAGATTCATATATCACTTATTTCCAAATGCTAAAAAAGATTCTGTTGTCTGGATCTACCACAGTTTGTCCTTTTATCTACCAAAGGATGTCTTATTTGCTCACATGTTCTGGAAATTAACATTAAAACTACAAGACTTTGTCTGCAGAGTTTTTGTGAAGAACTTAAGTTGTTCTTCCGTAAATCTGCATAATAAGTGTTGGAATTATGTGCCCAAGAAACCAATATTATTAGCGCTGTAAATCACAGAATCTCAATTAAAATTTAAAAATTACTCTGACCACACAGCAAATTATAGGTTTATTCTTAGAGTAACTTTTATAGAACAAGATTCATGTTATCCCAGCAAGTCCATCTTAAGCAATTCTTCACCTATAATGAATTTGGTTTGCAAATATAATGTTATTGCCAAAGTCACACTCATCTAGGTTTACTTATATGTTCTAGGTTTTTTTTATAGTTTTGTATTATATTTAGGTCTGTGATATATTTTATTTATTAAGGGTATAAAGTTTGTGTTTAGGTGTTTTGTTTTGCTTTAATATGGAAGTTATTTGACAGAAGTACCTCTAGTTTGGGGATTCATAAGTATAGAAGTGACGGGACTGTCAGAGCTACATTCAGTGGTATTCTGGACCTGTAGGTTCTGGGAGTGGAAAGCATGTGCTCTACTACCTGAGCTATTTCCTGGACTCCTCTGTCTTCTGAAAAGGTTTTCAATTGCAGTGTTAGAGATTAAGCTAGTACCTCACATCTGATGACTCTATCAGACTCCGTCACTGAACTACATCCGTGGCCTCTAGTTTCTAAAGAGTCTGATAATATCATAAGCTTCAGACCTGTAGCTAGAAAAAGAAATATCATGATAGTGAACATTCTCAAACTCCAGGATTTGAATACATTTGTGAGCTTTCTTGTGTCTTTAAGTCCTTGATCCTAGAATATTTGTATGATGGCAAAGGAAGCGCAAGCCTAGTTGACAAGTATTTATGTTTCTTTCTTATCCTCACAAAATGCAAAGAATAGTGAACTTTCAAAGAGTTAAGCTATGATGTTTCCTTACTTACTGCATTCCAAGTTTGTACGGAATTATTATTGTTGCAATGCTATATAGCAATCTAAAGGAGAATTTCTCTTGTTTTAGGTATAAGCTGAAAACTGCAGCTAGATTTTTCCATTTGTTCTATTTATTTTCTTCTTTGAGCTTATCATTATCAATAATTATGTGCATGTTAACTTGTTTGTGTTTTGTTTTTATTCATGCTAAAATGTGTAACCTATAAAATAATGTTAATTGTATAACCAGATATATTTGTTTTGCATCCTGGTGCATTCTGAAATAGCACCTACAAAGCCATGAGAAATTATTTTCTTGAAGAAGGCAAAAAAAAAGGCTTGCTCTTCAAACCTGTGTTTTCTTCTATATATATATATATATATATATATATATATATATATATCTCACTTGCCTGTCTTTGTGACTCCTTGCTTGCTTTTTCCACACTGAAGATGACCACATTCACTCTGAAACATATAATTCTCTCTCTTTCATCACTTCTTTTTCTTTTTTGGTGGGAGCTTGTCCATTGGTGGCCATGGCTTACTTGGTTTTGTGCTCAGAACTCTCTCCTGTGGGCTCCGGGACCAGAAGGGGATTGAACCAGGGTTAGCTGCCACATGCAGGCAAGTGCCCTATTCACTGAACTATTGAGTAGTTCTCTTCCCCCTCACATCACTTCTAAGTAAGTTTCAATAGTATGTATGCTGCTTCACTGAAGTAAAGAAAGAAACAAATCAAGACATTTAAAAGCAACAAAGGAATTGAAAGAATTAACATAGCAAAAGTTCTCACAGTTTATTAAGGTGACTGGATCCAGAAAAAAGTGCAGGGTTAAAGTACATGCTTTGCTTGTAGCTGACCTTGATTCTGTAATCCAATGAGCATCAGCGAGCACAGCCCCCTGGGGGTTCCAGAGCATCATTCTGCAGTAATTCATCCCTGGTCACTCCACTGAGCTGCTATTGCAGTTGTCTGAAAATTTCTGTGAATTGCCACTGTGGCCCCTGATCAAGGCCTTTCACTCCTACCCTCTACTCTTTAAATGCAAAGAAGAAAGAAGTTGTGCTAACAGTTGCCGAGGGTACTAATGCCAACCTAGAACTGAGCATTAAATAGAGGCAAAAAGATACACATGACAACCCTTTAATGTATGTTCTGTAATCCATAGTCTGGAAGGGAAGGAAAAGAGAGAGAGAGAAAGGAAAGAAATAAAGAACCTGCCATGGAGCAGGGCTGGGGAAGGGGAGGGAACCGGGTAGTTGGTGGTGGGAGATGGGCACTGGTAGAGGGATGGGTGCTGGAACACTGTATGACCGAAACCCAAATATGAACTTTTCAATTGTATATCTTTGAAATTGTAAAAAAAAAACTTTAAAAAAAAAAAGAAGAAAGAAGCTGTATAATCAGCTGGATTGGAAGTTTGTTTGCCTGGATTCCTTCTACCTGTTCCTCTGTCGATCTCCTTCTGGGCTGTTTACTTTAAGCCCTGATGGAATTGTTGGGGGTGGATGTTGTTGGAATTCACTTAGCACAACTCTCTGTGCCATTTCCAGCCTCATACTATGTCTCAAGTGTCTAGCCAACACAATGCTATTCTTATACCTGAGAAAAGAGTGTTGAGACTTAGAAAAACTCTTATTCAGATTTAGTTTTAGATCGTACATTGAGATAGAAGATTTCAGGAGCATACAAATGGAAGAAATAAAAATTAATATATCTTTCTGTTCCATTAATTTTCATGATAGTCATGGCACTAATAAATTACCATGAACTAAGAAAACATCTTTGCATTTTTTTATAGTTCTCTAGATTTGACTGAAAGCTAACCCTAACTGGAAAAGAATTACTGTCTTCATTTTGCCAATGACGGACCTGTGTTTCAGGAAAGTGAAATGAAATGCCTTCCCCATTCTTAAATCAAATTCCCTGTTAAATTATTAACAACATCAGGAAGACTAAAAACCAGCATATAAACAATAACCACATTTATTGAACACTTATTATGTTCTTGGCCCTGTGCTGATTTGGTTTGCATGCATTATTAAATTTAATTTCATTTATTGCACATGATATTTCGGGCTGGGTACTAATGCCATCTCCGTGATTCCGATGAGAGGACAGAGGGCCAGAATAGACACCGTTTATGTTCAGGGTTTGGAGCAAAAGTCAGAATATGTCTGACCTCAAATTTGGATTTGTCTCATTCTTCTGTGCCTTCACTACCTGACTTGCAGAGAATGTAGCTCATACCTAGACTGGCTTTGTATTGGGAATTTGGAAGCCGTCTCTTTTATCATCCATAGAAGGCACTTTGGTGTCAGAGAAGATGTGAAGCAGTAGTAATTGTAAAATGAATTGTTGTTTTTGTGAATAGCTTTAAAGGGCTGAAAATAGCTTATTTGTATTCTATAAATGTTTTCTTTTTGGTTTCCCTCCCTGACACCCCCAATACCATATGTTTGCTTGTGATGTTTTTGAGCTCCAACAGGGAGAAATGCGGCATTTATTTTAAAAGCTCTAAATTTAGGGATTGCAGTGGAAGAGTAGTTGCAGTCCATCCTATGTGATTGACGATGGAAAATCTAAGTGGAATGCAAGGCAAGTGAATAATAAATGCTTAATTATCTAAGGAAAGCAGGGAAAGGTTTCAGGACAGTCTAAACTTTGCTCTAGGGAAGCAAGAGTATGAAAAAATGACCTGCTTAAAAAGAAACTAACTTAATTCATTGACCTTTTTTTTGAAACCCAGACCATCATCGTTCTTCATTGGATACAAATAACATTTGTCTCAGTACAACCTGTAAAAATGAGCTAAGCAAAAATACTTCTTTGGGAAAAAAATTTATATAACAAATAGTTACCTTTAAAATAATCAGAAAATACATGGAGTTCTTCTGAAATGTCTTCATGAAACTGAATAATTTTTACACCTTTTGTTAAAATGATAAACTGTGACGTGCAAAGTCTCATTTTAAGTCAGGAATTACATAGAATATCATTTCCTCTGGGACTGTTACAAGGAGTTTCTTACTGTACACCTTTGGAAAGAAGTAGAGAAATTGAAATTGACCAACAAGGCTAGAATACATGGTAATAAAATGATAATGTCTTTGTAATTCACATGGACTGATATTAACTAAGTAACAAGGCATTTCAGTTCTTACTTATTCCCTTAGACTTATAGTAACTTTAAAATAAATTATTGAGGGGCTGGAGCGATAGCCCAGCGGTTAGGCATTTGCCTTTGCACGCGGCCGGCCTGTGCCGGCCCGGGTTCGATCCCCAGCATCCCATATGGTCCCCTGAGCACCGCCAGGAGTGATTCCTGAGTGCAGAGCCAGGGAGAAACCCCTGAGCTTTGCCAGGTGTGACCCAAAAAAGCAAAAAAAATAAACAAACAAACAAACGAATGAATAAATAAATAGATAAATAAATAAATAGATTATTGAATGCAAGGCTTTGAGGATCCTTGAGGCCCTGTGATATAGACGAACTCAAGACAGTGACACATGCTTGGTGCAGATTGCCAACATAGATATTTGTGGAACATGAATAAAGGGATGAATTAGGGGGTGTGTTTATGAGACTCTAAAATGTACAGTGCTTATTGTACCTCACGGAAGTAGTTAGTTTAAACTAGATTGAGGGTGCGAATAACATATTGTCTATATCTAGCAGACCAATATCTTTATCTACTCAATATTTACAGATAATATATCCAACAAATGTTCTGCTTCCTCAGTTTTGCTGATGATCAAGATCTCAGACCTCAGCAAGCATGAAAGCCTGACTTAACAATCATTTCTTTCCCTGTTTGGAATCTCCTATGGGAGGTTAAGTAGATTGGTTCAAAGTTGTGGTCACATTGTTTCATGATGACTAAAAATAATCTTCTCCCCATCTTTTAATAGGAAAATTAAATATATGTGGGTACGCTGAAAGTAATGTGACTGTCGGACTACTTATAGCTTTGCACAATTTACTAAGCCCAGGAGTGCTGGCAGTACTGACAGTACCTCTAGCTGAAGGAATGGATTTTTTGGATAAACCAAGGTTTTGGGATGTAGCAAGTAAAGAGAAACACTGAACCGCACTGTCTCCTTGACGTGTAGCACCTGAACTCACACCTGTGTGATTTACAATGGGTTTTGGTTGATGTAAAAACAGGCTCCCCTGGCAATACCACACAATCTGAGCAAACCGGCTAGGGTTAGGAACTCCCCCCACTCCAGATTACTATACCTAATATATTTCAGAATGAAATTGTTATTTCCCTTTCTGATGTTACTTCTTTCCTTTAAAATATAGACTTGAATTTCATTTGGACCATTCCAAATATGTTAATGAAGAACCTATCTGTGCTTACATTCAGCTGATAAGGAAGGTTGGTTTAATAAAAATATCAATGACTGACCAATATCTAAGGACTATTTGTTATCTTCTTCTATAATAAAGAAGACATATGTTTATACAATTAAATGTTATGCTTATAATTAAATATACAATCATTTAAGCAGAACAGACTTTATTTGCATAGCTTAGTTGTCCCACACTCATACTTTTGACTTAATTCAGCATTATTGACCTTATCTTGAGTACTCTTTACTTGATTTTTTTGATGTAGTAGATGGGATTATATATATATATATACAGTTCCCCAAAGAAGAATCATGTATATTCAAATGTTCTGGGTTGGAAAACAAAGTTAAGCAAGCTAAGCACCATAATTTTTATCTATGATAGATCACTGTATCACTGTATCACTGTCTTCCCGTTCATCATCGACTTGCTTGAGCGGGCCCCAGTAACATCTCCAAATGTCCTGTCTCACGCTAGTAGAGCCCAAGAGCATCTGCTTGCTCCAGGAACAGAAAATTCTCATTCTGGAGTCTCAATCCATTCCAGAATGAGGTCTATAATTGTTACTGGTATTTGGCATATCAAATACAACACGGGTAGCTTGCCAGGCTCTGTCGTGCAGGTAGCATACTCTTGTAGTCAACTCTAAATCCAGCATTTATTGATGAACCTCACGGCCGAACAAGCCGGGCTGTGATAGGCTGGTCTGCTGGGTGGAGTTCTGACGAGAGGGAAGTCCGGATGTAGAACATGGAGGCCCTCATGGAGTGGGGGGTCATCTGGCTTGTTGCAAGGCTCTGCTGGGGTGGCGGGCCAGGACTAGAACCCGCCATCCCTCCTGGGCGCCTCGTGAGCTGCTGGGCACAGGGAGAGCAAGTAGCAGCTCTGCCCCATGTCTGTGAATCTCTGCCTGTGAGTCTATGATAGATACATTATAACATTAGTTGGTTTCTTAGAAAAAGGGAACTGATTATTATTATACACCATTGCTTTTTTTTAAGACAAAGTTGCCTCTGAGAAATGTGGTATACACCTTTTCATGCTATTTCTTACAGTATCATTGGCACCATATGAATTACTTTGTTTCCTTTACACAAGGAAAATAAAAGGTCAGAGCACAGTAATTTCTGGAAATTACTCAGAGAGTAAAAATTTGAACTGCTTTTTTGACTACATTTTTCTGATTTCAAGTTCTGTTGTATTAGGTCTCTATCTCCTAACAGAGAGCATTCAAAGAAAACAAAAGTGAGAAATAAATGAGCCCAGACAAATACATAAGAAGTAATAAGGGAAGAAAGGCTCTAAACATTGTATTTTCCAATTTAATGTTTATTTTTAATTCATTAAATAGGTGCTTATTGATCACCTGCACCCTCAGTTATAATATGATGTATGGTGTAGACACATGCTGACTTCATGGAGTTTACAGAACAATGAAGGAAGGAAACATAGATAATTAAGTTATAACTGTACCCACTACATATTTCTTATTAATTATCCAAAACGCTCGGGAGGAACATGGAAAGGAATGACATGGTTGATTTATAATTGTTACTATCATTCTGAAGGAGTAAGATGAATTCTGTAATGGTGGAAGAACATCCTTATTGGTGGTGGGGAATGTGCACAGCTGGAGGGATGGGTGCTGGAGCACTGGATGACTGAAAACTAAGTCATGACAGTTTTGTAATTGTTTATCTCATGGTGGTAGAATATAATAAAGAAAAAGAAATGGAAATAATTTTCTTATTAAAAGTGAGACAAATAATCTAAATAAGGATATTTAAAAATATAGGATAGCAGAAACTAAAATAGATACTTTTCAAAATTTAGGAGAATCCTTCATTTATTCAAAAATCAGGCAGTCATGAGACTTTTGAGTATCAGCATTGACTGCAGTTTATATTTGCTCCCTTACTATAAGAAAAAATTTAGGATTGTTTTGTAGAAATAAATCAACATAGAAATAAATGTTTTATAGAATGTTTCATAGAAAGAAGTGCATTTAAATATAAATATATATTATATGTCCTGAAAGACATATAATATATATGTATAGAATGAATTGATATCTCAATATCTTAAATACCTGGTACTGTGCTTAGGAGAATAAAGAAAACCACAAATGCCAAGACCTCATATGAAGGGACTCATATTTGGGGCCCTATAAAGCAAAAAAAAAATGTTTTAATGATTTAAGAATTAAGAATCACTTTACAATTTGTGATTATGTACAATTTCACATTCAGAATCTTAAACGTCATCATTTTATTAGAGCTATGCCATTTTATGTTACCACAAGAAGAACTGTGGATTTCAGTAAATAAGTGATTTTAGTATTCATAAGGTTCACAGGGTTGATCTGGTTGGCAAATGTAAGCATGGCCATAATTAGATAGATTTTTTTTAAAATATCTGGAGAGTTTCTTTAAAAGTAGTTTCCATGTGTGGTAAAATTTTATTGTGTGTGACAGAGTGCTATTGGAACGTCCCTTTCCATCCCATTAACTTTAATAAAGTTGCTGCAGTATTATCCATCTTAAAAGCTACCTTTGCTCTCCAACACCTGTGGGTCTCTTAAACACAGGAATTGCGAAGCTCTAATTGTGCTACCTGGTAACAAATACGGTCAGCAGCAATAAAGGAAAATAATATTGATGATTATATTTTCACAATGAAACACATTGCAAATTTGATTTCCTTGCTCTCATTCTCAGAAGTGCATAAATTAGCAACCCTTAGGGGGAAATAGTAAGAGAAAACAGAATACTAGGTCTTGAACAATTAAAACTAATATATTTTGTAACTGAAGGTGCTGTAAACCTGACTGGTGTTCAGTTCTCCTATGCAAAAATGGGTCAAGGAAGGAAGGAATTCCATAAAGTTCTATAGGATTAATTCCATGTGATCACCTCAGTTGAGCCCTAAGTTTTGATGCCTCAACAAAATTGTCATTCTGTTTTTTTTTTTTTCTCATTTTAAGGCACCAGTAACTTTCAACCTTTTAAAATTAGGCACCATGATTTATTGGTAGGAATGTTTCAAACACAGTACTTAACACCAGAGTCTTGGTTTCCCTGCACCGCCATCTCTAGGTCCTGTCCCACCGCCAATCTTCCCTTCCTTTTAGCAAACTCAGCTGATGAGCAAACACTCAAACTCTGTTATAATTGGCTTTCATGTATTCCTATATCATTACATTCTGCAGATGAGGGATATCATTTGATATGTGTCTTCTCTTCACTCACTTTATTCAGCATGATACTCTCCACTTCCATCCATATAGCAGTGAACTACAGGATCTCATCATTTTTCATAGCTTAGTAGTATTCCACCATGTTTAGATGCCATTCTAAGAAAAGTAGCATTCTTACCAACCCCGTTACTAACATTAAGTGAACCACCCTCACCTTCTCGTTGATGTTATGTTTTACCATGTTTGGGTTGCAAATTGATGCATCATTGAGGATAACAATGGCATTGCCACTAGGGTTGTTTTTGATGTAATATACAGTATTGAAGTCAAAGCACTGAGCAACAGTGTTTGGCCATATACAGTCATATTTTAAAATCTTCCCCATATTATGTTACTGGACAAGTGTATAAATAAACTATTTGTAAGTGTTTCATATTGTGCATTTTATTTCATTATCTGTGTCTATAGCTCAGGATAAGAAATAGTTTTATAGTAAAGAGGGTATTTAAAGCTTGAGAGAGTAAATTTTGACAGAGAGGAACAGATACACACATATAGTTTATATTCATTAGAAGTTAAAAAATCCTAGCCTCTCACTCCATCCCATTTTCCTTGTCTAGGTATTAACAAGTTACAGTGATGAAATATAATAACCATCATAATGAAATATATTCTGAAATGTCATCCCTTTCTATCACATTTGAAAATAGAAATGGGGAAACACATTTAAAAACAGCATTGGTCTTATTTACATTTCATATGAACTCGAAAGTGTCACGCCTCCTACACTCTGGAAAACAAGCTATTGACGACTGTCATCTAAAGTTACTGAAACATTTGCTGAAAGGAAGCAAAAAGACAAACCAAAGTTCTGTGTTACTTATAAACATTTACTTTAAACAAGCCTAAGCCTCTCCCCAGGGTCACAGATTTTTCAGAGAGGCAGATTCAAGGTGATGCCAGTATATAGAGAATGTCCAATGAAACCACAGGCTGGCTGTGTCCTGAGTGTGAACTCTGGAATCACAGTTTGTTAGACCTTCTGCCTATCAGCTGGCCTGATTTTGGACCTTCGCTCAGATGACTCCTGACTCTGAGAGTCTCTTAAACGTGGCTGTTTCCAACACTGTTCTCAGAGCCACTTCCCCAAGCTCTTAGGAAGTTCAGACTGAGAAGGTGGAGGAAGATTACCCAGCACTAACTTATGCTCAACTGCTTCTTGACTGACCAGAATGATACAGTAACTCAAAGATCACTCTTTGTCATCCTGCCTTTCTCAGGATCTGGTAGCAGCAAGTGGAAATTGTTAGCAGCATAGGTTATTGGCTTGAAAATAAATTTGACTGGACATTGAGGTTTTCTCAATGTCAGATCCAGAACAAAGCCCACCCTTATTCTCTTGATGACGCCTTTCTAGAATGTAGGATGGTTCTGCATTGTTTGGACTCTACTCAGTGTGTGTCAGGGATTTGAGCCACCATCAGCCGAATTCAGGGCAGAGGCTTACTTCCTATATTTCTCCAGCCTCCCCACCTTTATTTTAAATTTATTTTTATTTATTTTTTATTTTGGGTTGCACTCAGAAGTGCTCAGAGCTTACTCCTCACTCAGAGCTCACTCCAGAGAGTGCTCGGAGGACTGTCTGTGGTGCTGGTTGACTACATGCAAAGCAAGTGCCCTAACCACTCTACTACCTCTCCAGTTCTATGTAGACTCTGCTTCGTGTTCAAGTCCAGGAGAAATACCATCCTCCACAGTGGAATTTGCAGAGCCGGCTCCCACTCCTTCCACAGAGGTGCTGGCTGCAGCTTTGCTTCCCCCACTCCCGCTTGTCTCATTGACAAAAGACTGTCTTTCTCCATGTTGACTGTTAACACCTGTCTTTGCGTCAATTTGTCTTATTTTTTTCCCATGTAACCATTTCAATAAATGTCAGGGTACTGAATTTTTACATGTGCAAATATTTATGTAAGACAGAGAATAAGCACAACAGTAATTTGATCCTAAGGTATTCAGAATGTTTCACAGGCATAAATTAATTTCATTCCACAACTCCCTGTTTAGTACAGCCGTATTGTTCTAGTTCTTGAACATTCTGTGCTCGGCTTTCCAGAGTTAGGGAAGTGGGGGAAATCACTTCTAATTAGATCTTCAGGTATCTTCTGAACATCTGCAGATAGATATTTACTCATCTTGTTGAATTGTATATAGGAACCCTCACTAACCCACATAGGTAAAAATAAGTACCTTGAAACATATTAAAGTTTATTGAAATGATTCTCAGTGCCAGCTACTAACCTAAGGACTGGGTAAATACCAGTAAGCAAGAGAGTCATTCTATTTATTGCATGTCTGTTTCAATTAGAATGAGTATAAACAGTTGTTGGAGGACATGTTTAGCTAATCTGGGAGTTTTGTTGTTTTGCTCACTCCCAGCTTAGCTAAACATGTCCTCCAACAACTCTCCCTTTTTGTTTACAAAAATATAAAAATACATGCCGGGGTCCCCGACAATGTCAGGACAGAGGTTGTCTTCTACCTCCGAGGACGCCGGGAGAAAGATGCAAACTCACGAGTCCGGTGCAGTTTCAAAAATGGCTTTTAATAGTACAAAAGCTCTTCCACAGCAATCCAATATAATGAACAAACTCTAGCTCTGGTCCGAACTTCACTGTATCACTGTCTTCCCGTTGTTCATCAATTTGCTCGAGCGGGCCCCAGTAACATCTCCATATGTCCTGTCTCATGCTAGTAGAGCCCAAGGTCATCTGCTTGCTCCAGGAACATAAAGAGCCTCAGTCCATTCCAGAATGAGGTCTATAATTGTTACTGGTATTTGGCATATCAAATACAACACGGGTAGCTTGCCAGGCTCTGCCGTGCAGGTAGCATACTCTTGCAGTCATCTCTAAGTCCAGCATTTAATGAATTTTTACATGGTCCGAACTTAGACCATACAAAAGAGCCTAAGTCTCCCACCAAAGAGAGAGGATGTCACCCGAGCTGAGTCCTACCCAGAAGGAGCGAAAGGCCAAAGAGCAAAAGACCAAAGCCAAAAGCCAAAAGCCGCAGGAGCCAAAAGCTGAAGGCTGAGGAACCAAAAGGCAAAAGGTGAAGGGGCCTCAAGTCAGCCCCTTATATACACCAAAGTAACCCAATCGGGAGGTTGTCATGCCAACAAACAACCCTAAACAGAGTGTAGTGCCACACCCTATTGTAGGTATAAACAAAGGTTACACCAAGGACTAATCCCGAGATTATCTCTTATGTAAAACACTGGAGAGAGAGGGGGCTGATATAAAGTAATACATCTTAACTTCATGAGCTTCATGTAATCTAGATGGTACCCACAAGGTCCTTATTATCTGCACCAGGGTGATTCTGAGTATCTTGTTCTCATGTACTGAAAGGGTCATACTCGCCTGCTTAGAGCAAACTAGTATGATCCTTCCTATAGTCTACCTTTAGTCTCAGCGTAGCCAGGGTGGTAGTCTCCTGGTAAATTGTAACTGTCCCAAGTTGGGTGCAGTGGGTATAAAGAGGAGCTGTGCCCAATCTAGAAAACATAGAAGTCTTAGTAGATGTATAAGTCAGAAGTTATTCAATCAAGGTGACTTCTGTAACTGCCACACCCTCTAGAATTGTTTACATAGAAGAGAGATCTCATTAGAATGAACATTGGCTTAAATAAAATTAAGCTGGGAGTGAGCAAAACAACAAAACTCCCAGATTAGCTAAACATGTCCTCCAACAGACAGAGATATTGATAGCTGGGTAGGGAAGTACAGGAAAATCAGGTGAAAGTGATTATTGCTTTGTGAAGTCATCTGGTCAAAGAAGACTTGGTAACAATTTGGCACTTTAGGAGAGCTATTGTGGACCTGTTTTAAAATGAACAGGCTAGAAGAATATATGTGTTTTTTCTTTTCCATGACCCCACTGCCTATGGTGTGCATTTAGGATACAATAGGGGTTGAGATTCTAATTTTGAATGATCCTTTTTACAAGATGAAATCATGAAAATGACTTCTGTATATCCTATAGTCTCATTCTGTTCAGGGGGCTAAATATAGGGTTAGTCGTGCATCTTCAGAGTTTAAAAGGATAATCAGAACTACTACTATGGAAAAAGAAGATCTTGGAGCCAGAGCAGTAGAACATTGGGTAGAGCATTAGCTGACCCAAGTTACATCCCCTATGGAGGATGACCCCTGTATTGGGTTAGATGGAACCCAAATTCCATCCTCTATGGCACATCCCTATGGAGTGCCATAGGGACCCCCAAGATCCACCAGGAATAACTCCTAAGTGGTTAGCCAGAGCAACCCCTGAGCATCAATAAATGTGATCCAAAATCAAAGTAAAACAAAACGTGTAAAGGAAGATGCTTAAAGACATTAGAAATAAAGTTTGACAGAGTGGGTTAGGCCAGGCAGAAACTAAAAGAACAAAGTACATAAATTATAAAGTTGTGTTAAGTGCGGCACATCAGTGATAGCAGTCCCTAAGTACAAAGAGGGTTACCTTGAATTTTAGCAGTTGTTTGCTCATCTCTGTGGCATCAGTCGGGTCTTGTGCTATTCCTGATCACTGACTCTAGCACAGTGACGTCTCTTCATAGCACCGCCTCATCTGTCAGGCATGGGAATCCCACCCAAGCTCGAGCACAGGTGAGAAATTACAGAGAGAGGGGGATAATCACCTGGTTATTTTCAAAGGTTAAAATTTTAATTGGTTTTAGTTTTTAAAAATTTCACTTGCTGTTTATCTTTATAATTATGTATGCCCATTCCCTTCCATGAAGAGTTCTTAGGATAGGAAATTCACTCACAACAAAACAAACTTGCTCTCAAGTGACTTTTGGTGTATAGGGTTATAGAGTGTCTTATTTAATGCCATTTTTTTGAAATATAAAAATATAGCAGCAAAAATCATTCATGCTCAGATGATCAGTCAGGCATTGGCTATTGAAAGATTAACCAGTAGTTTCCAAAAGAACCAATGGCATCTTATTATATTTGACATCCAACATTTGACAATAGTTCTTAGAAAAAGAAAGACGGTGTTTTCTATAATAATTAATGCCTCTCTCTCTCTTTTGGTTTTGTTTCTTTATATACCCACATTGGAGTGAAATCATATAACATTTGTGTTAACTGACTTATTTCTTTTAACGTTCTACTCTCTAGACAAATCCATGCTGTGGCAAATAGCAGCTATTCATCTTTTATTATAGCTAAGTGATACTTCATGGTGTATGTAAGTTACACGAGACAATATAGTTGTATGTGTTCTAAGAAATTACATATTTTAACAGAATGGTTGAAGCAACTCTGTTTGGGCACATAAGGTCCTTGGCAAATCAATCCTTTTGAAGAGCAGTGGTGGAAATAGAATTTATAAAATGCTGATTTCAATACATTTGGCTAGCAGTGTAACCTTGAGAAAGTCACATACTAGTCTGTATCCTAAATGAGTAGAAAACTGTATCTTTCAGGCATCACACACATGTTTTAATTCCCTGTTCATATTAGAAACAAGTGCTAGGAGTAGCCTCATTAAATACTAAAATATCATTATGAAAGAATGTACGTGACTTGCTGAAGTCACCCAAGACATAAATGTCAGATTTCAAGACAAATTTATTCCCTTTGTTTAGTCCAAGGATGTCTTTTCTACATCACATGATTACTCTTAGCCATATCACACTTCTTTGCATATAGAAGTTACTTCTAGAGATGGTTTCTCATTCAGCATTAAATGGCATGTGCAAATTGTGTCTACAAGTTTCTCAGAATCAGCTTGCATTCATTGTGCTACAGCAAGGTCAAAAACAGACAACATAAAACCTCAGTTTCTGTAATTAGCATGGGAAACTGAAAAGTTTGCAGTCCTTCACCTACTGGGACTATCTCTGCAGAGGCCACCTTATGCAGCCCCTCAAGTGAAGCCCAATGCTTAACAAATAGGTGTTAATTAGTGAATGTCTTGAGTTGAATTGAATAGGAAGCAGGCCTATAGAAAAGGTGGAACAATAGCCATTTGTCCCTTCATGGTGTCACATACCAAATACATAGTTTCAGAATAAGCATCTTCACTTAGATGTGGTGGAACAAAAGAATTAAAAAAAGAAAAGCATACACACAGAAAAAAGAAATTGGAGAATGAGAAACAAGTTGGTAAATTGAGGAAGAAAATGTGGAATTTGTTTTTAAAAATCCAAGTCAGGAAAGAAAAGTTGTATTTGTTTGTTAAAGATTTTAACTTTAATGTAGAGAATGGAAATCATAAGCCACTAAATATATTTGAGGAAACAGGAAACTGATGGATTTTGACAACTGCCATGAAGGAAAGAATAGATCTATACAAATCTCTTCTTACTTCTATTCTCTGCGGTGACTCTAGAGTATAGAACAAGTGCCTTGCTTTCCATTCTGACTGAGTTTTGCCTCCGGCTTGCCTTCTAGGAAGGTCAGGTGGCCTCTTGTTTATACAAGTCTAATTAACTCTGTCCTGAGGGACAGAGATTCCTTCTCCTGTGCTTATCTCTCTATCTTGGGGGCACAATCACCATTGGATTTTAGTATCCAGAAATACCTATCTGGGTCATAATTAAAACATGGTTTATGTAGATGAGAACCATCAGTTGTGAATAGCTCTCACAGGTGACACGTGCAGGCTGATTTTGTGTTACTCTCACAGTTCAACAAATGAAAATTCAGGCACCCAGTTAAGTCAAAAGTTGTGAGCCCAGTGGCCATGTTCTTGCCACATTGCTTAGTGAGCAGTGAGTGCCCTGCTTGGTTCACTTGCCTGTAATGGTTGCAGCCTTGTTTACCTTCCCTCTACATCCTTTGGGTGGAAATGGCAATTGATATTGCACAAAGACTTGACATATACTTGAGGAAAGAAAAATTGACACCTTGTCAATTACTCATCCATCATGCCTCTTCACCATATTCTGCCCATCATAGGACTCAGGGCCTGTTTGTTGTTCCTCTCACTCCCCTAGACCTGCAAATGGGAGAGGAAAAGGACCAAGTACATGGATGCATTACCTTCGGGTGGGGGAAAATTGCCTTTTAATAGAAAAGAATGAGATATACATAAGCCCACAATAATCCACCAAGAGTAGAAAGATCAGTACTGTGTCCATGGGAATGGACAACAGGGGATCACATGACAGCATTATTTGCAAAGGGACGGGGTGGGGGAGAAGAAGGAGGCAAATCTATTTTGCGAGATAGTGGGAAAGGAAAGAAGCATTTAATTCTGCTGGGAAGAAAGAGAGACTGTAGTCTATGGAAGAATGTAGAAAGATCTAAGAAACAGAATTTGTAGATGGTAGCAAAGAGGCCAGGAGTGTATGGGACTGAAAGGCACAGAAGGAATATTCAGGAGAATGTCTAGGGTGCGTTGTGAGATCGTTATTTCTTGAATTACTGTTTGTGCACCAAATTGTCAGGATTTGTAGGGATGATTTTAATATACACCTCTTTTCAGAGCACCTCTTTTACCTGAACACTCTTCACTTCCATACATGTCAATGTTTTATAAAGGTCTTTGAGTGACAGGGAGAAGCAGAAGTGTGCTCATGGTAGGAAGCCCAAGATTATTTATTTCTAGCCCAGTTCTGTTCCTGATTTTTTTTTTTTTTTTGGGGACATACCCAGCAATACTCAGGAAGCCCTGAGCTCTATTCTCAGGGATCAATCCTGGCAGGGTTCAGGAGATCACATGGCATTCTGGGGATTAAATCATGTGCAAAGTAATTGCCCTACCAACTGTACTGTGGTTCCAGCTCTTGATCCCTATTCTTGTTTTAAGGGGGAGACGAACTCTCCATGTATATTTCATGCCCACCAAGGCACCACCACTGTATTGAAGGCCTGCCATAGAAGCTGGTCCTGCTCCTCTGCTTTGTGCTAAACAGTGATTTGTTGCCAACTACTACTGAGGGCTCTGGTGGTGGATTTTTTAATCCCTTTTGTATGGAGGGGGAGGTGGGATGTTGGGAGCACACAGCAGTATTCAGGGATCATTTGTGGCTCAGTACTCAGAGGTCACTTCTGCCTATGCCAGGGATTGAACGAAGTCTCCTGCATGTGTATCTGTTGGGCTCTCTCTGACCTGGACCAAGTGATTTTTTCAATGGGACCTTTATCCTGTTACACATAAAAACACAGTGACTATTTCTTGGTGAACATGAATGAGCGATTAGCCAGAACCATCTCTAAAATCACAGGGTGGAAGAACAGAATGACCCTAAGCAGAGGGCGAGGAAGCCTGAGCGGAGTCGCACATGTGCAGCCCCCTTGCCACTGCTCTCCAGCCCCACTCCACAAAGTTTTTTTTTTTTTTTTGTTTTAGGTAAGTTGGTTTGTCTGGGGCGGAGCCATAGCCAAGGTAGGGCATTTGCCTTGCCCGCGGCTGGCCTGTGCCGGCCAGGGTTTGATCCCGGCATCCCATAAGGTCCCCTGAGCACCGCCAGGAGTAATTCCTGAGTGCAGAGCCAGGAGAAACCCCTGAGCATTGCTAGGTGTGACCCAAAAAGCAAAAAAAATAAATAAATAAATAAATGAAAACAAAATAAAGTTGGTTCGTCAGAGAGAATTTTGTAACAAAGATGATCTCTTTGCCAGTGTCTCCCTCCTTCTTTGCATTTTATAGCTCATGTCAGGATTACTGAGTCAAGGCAAATCTCTGAGGGAGGTCACTGAATTGACTTAGAAGTTTCTAAGACAGGAGCTTAAGCCCCCCCTTAAATTTTAAGTTAACAGTTTTACTGACAATGTCGGGTAAGATGAAGTTAGTGATCATCTCCAGAACCTCCAAAGTCAAAGGAGAGACAATTTGGTATATGGGAAGTGCTGAGACGGGTACTGAATGTACTAACATTTCAATTATGTGGGAATACTGATAAATACTTTAACCAAGATCACAGGAGTTTATGCTTTTTCATCTTTTAGTGGAAACTGGAACAGTGTCCCAAACTGAGTGAAGCATTAACTTGAGGTCTTGTCTTGTCTTCCCATTAGTCATGAATTTGCTCAAGTGGGCGCCAGCAATGTCTCTATTCATTGGGAATGAGGTCCATTTTTTGTTACTGTTTTTGGCATGTCAAATACACCACAGGTAGCTTTCCAGGCTCTTGTGTCTCTGGGTTCATCCCAGGGGACTAGTCTTTTCTATATCAGATCATCAACCATCCAGGGCCCATGGGGCAGAGCCCTGGGTGGAGACATGAGTAAAATGGGCAATAACCAAGGCAGCTCTGCAACTGAATATATATTTATCACTGTAACCTTCTCTAAATACTTATATACTCAAAAATTTTAGGCCTGTGTAGAGTCTTGCACAAAGGAAACTAAATAAGATATGTAGTATTATTTTTATTATGATGCATCTTTACAATTACTCAGCAATAAGATGGTAATAGTAGTAGTTATAATAGGAGTAATCAGCTAATTACTGTTTCATTATTAGTTAAATGTTTTACATGCATTATCTTCCATAATCATTGGCAAATAGTGAAACATCTAATCTGAAAACAAATACAATACAATGGAGTTCAGCACTGTGTTGGTGTCACAGAAAAAGACTCAAGAAGTTAGTAAAATTCCCCAAGTTAGAATACTTGGAAGGGCCAGAAATGAAATCAAACATCTGCTATCTAGTGCTGGGTTCCTTAAAACATGACATTCCACCTTTGTACATTGGCAAGCTGAGATCAATATGACATGCTGTGTCTGATCAAGATCTGGTATTATAAAGTTCCGTTAAGCCATGAAAGGAATCAGTCTTTTAGCATTTGGAGATACTATTGATTGGGTTAAGATTTGTTTGAAGTATTGTATATTTACCATGAACACTGTTGGGTACTATTTCATATAATTTCAGATGAATGTTACACCCTCTTATAGACCAGGACACTGTAGCTTTTTTTTTCAAAGTTGCAGAGGGACAGAGACATCATACATTGGGGAAGGCTCTTGCCTTCCAGCTTCAATTTATCCAGCTTAAATCTCTTGTACCCCATAAACCCCAAGCACCACCAGAAGTAATTCCTGAGTACAAGCCAGGAGTAACTACTGAGCACCAGAGTGTAACACAAAAGCAAACAGCACCCCCCCCAAAAAAAAAGGCTGCAAGAGTTAAACAGCTTTAATGAGACTCAAGGCTCCTCCTGGCTCCATTTCTTAAACAGCAACAGAGCTTATGCTGTGTTACTATACAGTCTCTCCGTTCTCATGTGCGTCAAGTCTCAATTGCTAGGAGAAAACATCCATTTTTTAGAGACTTTCACTTTGCTGTTTTTAAATCACCCACACTTATTATATGTATAATTAGTTATTGGAATTATGGCTCAAGGAAAGAATAGTGCTATCATGCTCTTCACAGAAATAATTCCACTTGATTGAGGAGTCCCTGGAAGTGTTTTCATTTAGGGGAAAGAAATTTCACCTTAATTTTGAATAGGAATAATTGCGAGTATTTTCAATGTAACACTAAATTGGCAATTTAAGTAACATCAGTTATTGGCTAGTCGTATGTTGATGCTGTAAACTATGGCCTGTGTTGAATTGTTTAATCGGGGATCCAGTAGTTACTTAAATGATAGTCCGGTCTGTAAAGTTGCCTGGCACGTAGCATGGATACACAGTGATGAGGCGCCTGGAAACTACCGGCCAACTCTCTCCTGTACTATTTTACCAGGAGATGGACACAGAGAATAATTAGAAGTTGGTAGTGACTTAGTTTGAAAATATTCCCCAGCACAGGTTGGGAAATTCACATGCATGTCGGTTTCCTTACTTCTTTGCAAGACAGCAATTTGTACACATTGTGATAGGAACTTTTCCTCAATGGTCATAATTAAGCTTTTCAACCTACTATTCCTTAGTAACAGTTGAAATACAAATTGAAGATCATGCAGAAGTGGATGCATAAAATCTCTGTCTTTTTTTTTCTTTGTTTTGGGCTATGCCTATTGATTCTTAGGGTTTATTTCTGGCTCGGTACTCAGGAATTGTTACTGGTGTTGCTCAGGGTACCATATGGGATAGAGCCAGGGGATTAAGAATGTGTCTGCTATATGCAGAGCAACTGTCCTACTCGCTGTACTGTCTCTCTGGTCCCGGTACACAAAAATATCTAGGAAAGAAATCACATCTGTGTACTAGAGCAATGTTGAGATACTATGTAGATAAGATGATTGCAAAATAATTTAGAAAGAGATGATTATAGTGATGGTTTTGGCTAAAAGAGTATATGCCATTTCATAAATATTTTATAATCACAATTCTGGAAGCCCAAATTTAGACCATAAGTGGGCCACAACCTATTGATCATATACAAGAACTTTCTTATTGCTGAACCAATTTATGAACACCTATATTCAGATATTACATTTCAGACTCTGAAATGAACTAAGGTCATTATAGACCATTTCAATGATATATTCATATATTATATCTATATATTTTCAAAGGTAAATACATAATACTTCAAACATAGCAAGATTAGAACATCTTCCAAAAACACGTGGATCAAATCCATTGTTTTCAAAGCCACTTTTTTCCCCAAAAAGTTCATCCTCATGGCACCCATGGAAGGTAGGCATGGCTTCTTGGCTTTAACACAAAGGCTTAACTTGTGACAACATCATAGTAAACCCTCAGTAATAAACCCAAACATCATAGTATCATAGTTAAACATTATAGTAATCACTTGATCACTTGAATCCCGTTATTCATCGATTTGCTCGAGCAGGTGCCAGTAACATTTCCATTGGACCCTATCATGTGCCAATGTAGCCCAATGGCATCTGGTTGATTCAGGAATATGAAGAGCCTCAAACCGTTCATTCAGGGTCTTGACAAGGAAGTCAGACCATCTTGTATGTGGGCGGACACATGATCTTTTGACATCCCGTGGGATCCAGTCAGTAATGGCTCTAGTCTAGCAGTTGTCTCCAAATTGCATTACATGCCCAGCCCAACTGATTTTCGATGCCTTGGCAAACGAGACAGCATCCCTGATTCTGGAATAGTGACGGAGGTCAGAACTCTGATTCCTTCTCTCACTTGAGTGAGGCGTAATATTCCAAGCATAGCTCTTTCGATTCCTCTCTGGGAGACCCAAATAGCATTCTCATCCCGCTTTCTACTCTTCATTATAGTAAATCACTGTATCACTGTCTTCCCGTTCATCATCGATTTGCTCGAGCGGGCACCAGTAACATCTCCATATGTCCTGTCTCATGCTAGTAGAGCCCAAGGCATCTGCTTGCTCCAGGAACATAAAGAGCCTCAATCCATTCCGGAATGAGGTCTATAATTGTTACTGGTATTTGGCATATATATCAAATACAACACGGGTAGCTTGCCAGGCTCTGCCGTGCAGGCAGCATATTCTTGTAGGCATCTCTAAGTCCAGCATTTATTGATGAACCGCAAGGCCGCATGCAGCCGCGAGCCGGGCTGTGATAGGCTGGTCTGCTGGGTGGAGTTCTCATGAGAGAGAAGTCCAGATGTGGAAAATGGAGGCCCTCATGGAGTGGGGAGTCATCTGGCTTGTTGCGAGGCTCTGCTGGGGTGGTGGGCCAGGGCTAGAACCCACCATCCCTCCCGGCGCCTCGTGAGCGGCTGGTCACGGGGAGAGCCAGTAGCAGCTCTGCCCCATGTCTGTGAGTCTCTGGACCGGCATACCTGAGCCGGATTTAAGAAAGACTGCTGCAGGGTGGAACTCGATGGGCGGGCGCTGATAGGCTGGTCTGCTGGGTGGAGGTCTGACGAGAGAGAAGTCCGGATGTGGAAAATGGTACATTATAGTAAATCCAAAGTTAATATCCCTATGGTGAGATGCAACAATTTTTCACAAATTTTCTTCTACAGAAATAATTTTTGATCATTCTTTTATCCATTAAGTGATAATAAACAATATAAAATAAATTGTTGTGGGTATGCCACAGGGGCAGGCTTGAAGTATCATTGGGAAAATGCAGTCAGACAGAGGTGGAGGGAAGGTAACAGGGGTGGTGGGTTTCTATGTTGGAATATTAAATTTCTGTAACAAACCTTCACGAACAATTGTATAAACCAAAGTGTCTATGTAAAGTGGAGGGAAAGAGTTAACCATCAATTAATTCAATTCATAAAATGTTACAAAAATATATTAGTACTGTCTTTACTACTTTTTAAATAACCTTGAAGATATCTGAACTATAAGAATATTACACTACATGTCAATTTATAGTATGTTATTTTGGGGCCTGAGATCTGGGGCTGCGTAGGACTTATTCTGTGGTCTTTGCTCAGATATCACTCCTGGAAGGCTTTGGGGGTTATGTTGGGTGCTGGAAATTGATGCCAGGGATAGCTGCATGCAAGATAAGCACCCTTCTTGTTCGTTCTGTTGTTTCAGCTTAACATTACATTTGAGATATTTATTAAATAATTCCAATTTAAATTATAAAATGAATAAAGTAACAGAGAAATAAAGAACCTGTGAGAACTCCTGGTTCTTTAATCTACAAGCCCTTGACAATCTTGCATATCTTTTGGCAAATAAAAATGGAATAACCCTTGAGTCCCTTTTTAGGCCTTTAAGGCACAGAGCCTTAGGTTCAAATCTTGACATCTATTCCCTATCTATTGACTCTGCGAGTTTATAATTAGCCTGACTGCAGTCCCTGTAGAGAGGAAAATTATGAATATTTATCATGTACTCATGTATTCTAGTGTTCTTTTCCCAAGGATCTAGGTAAAAGCATCAGTTACTGTTTCTCTCTCTCCCCCTCACTTTCTTTACTTCCTCCTATCTCCTCTCACTTTTCTTCCATTCAACACTTTCTGAACTCTTAATGTATGCCCAGATATTGTGCTTAGTTCATAAGACAAGGATAAATGAGACATGGTTTAGTTCACAGTAATTTAGTATCAGAAGAGATTAAAATACCCATGGACATGGTTAAAAAGTACAAGTAAATGCTCTATGAAAATTGTCAGCAATGGTCCCAACATCAAAAGAAATTGACAATAATTTACCTTGGATGCTTCTTGGCTTCTTGGAATACTTTTAGAAGTATTCCAAACTTGTTTCCGGACAAGTTTCACTTAAGCTGCTTTTTTTAAGTTTTTGGAGGCACCAAAATATATAGAAAGCTTGAAGAAAATAGACTTAAAAGGATGAGCAAAAATTAGTTGGGATAAGGTAGCATCCAGCTTAGCAGATGAAAAGAAGCAATGCAAACTCAAAGACATTCATACAGAAGGAAGCAGAACAAGGGAGTTATACTAGGCTTAAAAGAGAGTAGGCTGTAGCAAAAGGTAATTTTCTTTAGAGATGGCAGGGGTCCATCAAGCAAGATTACCTAAGTAGTGCTGATCAGGTAATTCCTGATGGACTAGTTGAAAATTCCATTCTGGGAGAGAAGAAAGTAATTAAATTAAGACTCAGTTTGGTGATAGGGGCTTAGCATAAGAGACTCATTTTCTACCTATTACATTGTTTGAAGTAGAACAAAAATCAAGTCAGTATGTACAATCTAGAAATTAATATTATCTCTCAGCTATTCCATTTTTTCTGCAGGTTTTAAAAAAGACGTGTGCTGCAGTATAAGAAGAGTTTTAGTACCAGGGTAGAGAGTTCTGGATACTAAATCTTTTGTTTGTTACCTGGAAATCACTGTTTTACCAATTTTGTAGTTGGTCATGGATTCCATATCTTTATTTGATAGAGTAAACCTTGCAGCAAACCTTTCAGTGGGCTATTCCCCACTCTATGATCAAGGAGGTCATTCCTCCTTGAATGTGCTCGAAGGACCACGCCATGACTGGGATAAAATCTAGGTTCTTGGATACAGATACGCACTTAGCCCTTTCTCCAATCCTGAATACAATTTGTATTCCTAATTTTTAAAATCAAATTGATCTAATTACCGGTACTGCTGAATATTACCTAATTTTGCTTAAATATAAAGATATTTAAAATTTAAATAAATTGTGTATATTGTAGGTATGGCTTATATAGGTATGTAAACAATTCCATTGAAGATAAAATATGCATAGTATAAAATTCTGTATATATTTATATAGCCAGTATGTGTATCTAAATATTCATATCTGTAACTCAAGTTAAGCCTTTCTGTTTTTAAAGGCTCACATATGATAATATCAACATAAACTTTTTTTTTGTTTTTTGCTTTTTGGGTCATACCCGACAATGTTCAGGGGTTACTCCTGCCTCTGCACTCAAGAATTACTCCTGATGGTGCTTGAGGAATCATATGGGATGTTGGGAATCTCACCTGGGTCAGCCGCATGCAAGGCAAACGCCCTACGTGTTGTGCTCTTGCTCCAGCCTCAAACACATAAACGTTTGTCTGGCAACTAAGTGAATTCTAAAAATGGGATTGATAAGACCTGGGGTGCTTTAGTTAGCTGCTTGGATCCATGACTAGCAAGACTGCTACCAAAAACATCCCCAACTGTCTAACCCTACAATCCGTGTTCTAGATAGAGCCTTGTGCTTTTCATTATGGAACACGTGGTATGAGAGGGATTACCAGTCCTAACCAAGTCCTAATATGCTCTTTTTCATGCTACTTGACAAATTTTATAAGTAAACTAGGATATAGATTCGTTGTGGCAGTCAGAAGGGTGCTTAGTTTGTACATAGCCAGTCCCAGTTTGATCCCTGGCCCCCCCACACAGTCCTTTGAACTGACCAGGAGTGGCCTCTGAGCACAAAGGCAGGGCTAAAACCTCAGTACTTGCAGGTGAGGGCCCAAAGCAGACAGAATTTTATTTTACTCTGCACTCAAGAATTAATCCTGACAGTGCTCAGCATGACCATATGGGATGCCAGGGATCAAATCCAGGTCGGCTGCACTGCACACAAGGCAAACACCTTACCCACTGTGCGCTATCTCTCTGGATCATGGACAAAAATAATTTAAGTGAAGAAGGCCTAATAGATGGCTGTTTTAGGAGCAAGGAAAGATTCTGATCAGGGAACTGAGGATTGAAGTGTAGAGAGATTAATCTACTCATGATGTCCTTATTGCACTAGCTTGTTTCTTTCTATTCTCTAATTTTTTGGACTAATATATTCAGTTATGGCTTTTGACTATTTTTCATTTGAGTCAAAAGCAATTGTATATATGAGCTCCCACTATGTGATTGGCATTGTGTTGGCCACTATTCTTTCACCAGCTGGTCAAATGGAGAAATAATATAGATAATCTTATCTTATATGTCAAGAGGGTGTGGCTAAGGGACAGTATTCTTCAATATCTGTCAGTTTCCACAACTTGTGCTTTTAGGAGAGCAGGAACAAAGAGACCCTGCCATAAACTTGCAGTTACTTAATAAAAAAAATCATGGCTTAAAATATGTCATAAACATTTTATGTTGCGACTGCTATATATTTTTAACAATTTTAACACTTGCCTACTATTATTTCTTTGCTCTCTGTGAATTTAACTAAGTTAATATTTCCCTATTGCTATATATTTGATCTGCTTGCATTTGAATAGTAGAAAGAAAGTGATCATAATCTAAAAGGTGGAGGAATCTGAAGAAAACAAAAGTGTTGATTTCAATGGGATGCGTTCTTCATTATATTTATTTGTTTTTATTTTAGTAATGTTCTTTTAAAAGACTACATGTGTTTTAGGGGTATAATTGCACACCTCTGCAAAATGCATTAGTTCTTCATTTTGAATGAAGTCAAATTATATAAGCTTGCTTTTGATTCCTGATTCATTTAACCAATTAACATTTCAATTGTAGTTCTATGTTCTTAAAAGCATGAGAAATATATGAGGAATCTCACTTCTTCAAAACAAAATCATGAAATCTATATGTGTATCTATCTCTCTTCTAACTATCTTTTATATATGCAAGGCAGAAGTTACCAATCATGAATAAAAGTGAAGTTTATTTTCTGCATTTTTCGAAGTGTTTTACTTTTTCTTTGTGACGTGTCTGTGCAGTCTGGGGACTACCAAGAAATTTTTATTGAGTGATTAAATAACAAGTATTGAAGCATTTCTGATTGTACAACATTTACTTCTCATAGCTGTCAGCGTGGAGCATAAATCCATAGCTGGAAGATGTTTGAAGTCAACACAAATCTCCCTCCCCCAAAAAATAACCTTATCCTGGTGAATTCTACTGTTTAGCCTTCTAAATGAAAGATCCGCTTTCACAGATCAGATGATCATAATTGTACACTGAATTGGCAAAGAGTTTGGATGAATAACAAAGCTAGAGGTTTCATAACCAGGATAATATGTTCAACAAGTCTCATTCAAAAGAGAAATCTAGCACAGCATTTTCTATCAACTGCAATCGTGGAGCGACACAATCTGGGAGACCCGCAAAGAGTGAATTACAGTAATCAGCCTTCAAAATGACAAAGGAGTTAATCAGCATCTCCTTGCCTTTCTTGTGAAGCTTCTCAATCTGGTGATATCACAGAAATTATAAAAAGAAGGCTTCGTGACGGATACAAAATGCTTCTCAAATGATAACACCAAAGACAATGGGAAGGGAAAAAAAACAGAAGCCTTAAAATTTATGAGATGACTGAAACTGGATTCTAATCAGAAGTACTCCCTGGATGATGAGACGTGTGGAACAGCTGTTTAGCACTTAGGAAGAATTTAGGCCAATCTAGAATTTAAATTCTCAAACTTCTACACTAGGGAAATCTCCATTTGATTGAATAAAGTTAAGATAAAGCCATTTATTTTAAATACAGGAGAATCAGGCATATCTGTCTCTCCACAGTCTGGGAAGGAAAGTACCTCTGAGCAAGCAGAGTCCTTTGTCCTGCCTTTATTCTTGTTCTTTCCCTTCGCTTCTCACCCTCCCTGAATAGTGTTGGATTAAAATTACCACTGAATTGAATTCACATAGAAGAGACTATTCTCGTTCGTTACATTTTGTGATTAGATTAAAATTTCAACATTTACTTCCAGGGAATTTCTTTTAAAATATGATTCTGTGTGTCCCCTTTTCTAAATATTCGAGGGTTATTATTTTTCATTTGTTTTGGGGGTCACATAAGGCTTTATTGGAGGTGTTTAAAGTATGCCTCCGCCGGCAGCCTACAGCTGCTCGTGTTGTATTGAATCCAACAGTAACAATAATAGATCATTCTCTTGACCTAAAAATGGTTTGAGCCTTTGTGTTCCTGTAACAACCGCCTGGCTCTACAGCATTGACAGACATATTAGAAACTGCCGCCTAGCAATAAACAGAAGTTTGGGGGTCACACCGCAAAGCTCAGGACTTATTTTTTTTTTTTTAAGAGAAGTTTCTTTTAATGGAATTCTAGTAAAACTGCACAAAGGAATCAAGCATATTGAGAACAGCTGGTCACTATTTGTGAACATGATCTTTTAAAAACAACTTTATCAATACATAATTTAAATTTATACACTAAAATTAAAATAATTGGGAAATAAAGTACCTGTGGAGATATAATTTAATACCACAAATTTTACCTATCTTAAATACTACTCAGTGATTTTTAACGCAGAGTTGCATAATCTCAACACTGTACAGTTTCATCATTACAATAAAATCCTTGCCTTGTTCAACGAATATCCGTTCACATCCATTTGGAACACTCCCAGTTCCAGGCAATCACTTTTACTTTCTATGTATTGAATTTACTCTTCTGGACATTTCTTTACTTCTGAATCCATTTTGTCTCTTTAGTCTATTAACTTGTGTGATGTTTGGAAATAGTTATGTGTCCACAGCATATAAACATTTCTTATTACTTGATATTATATTACATGGATTTCCCTTTCTGTTTATCTATTTAACAACAACTGTATATTTCAGTTGCTTTTTTTTCTTTTTTTGCTCTAATGTATTTTTGTTTCTACAATAATCACCATATTTATTTCGTTTGTTTTTGGGTCTTTGGTCCATACCCTGTGGTTCTGGCTACTCTTGACCAGAGTTCAGGAAACCAGGCAGTGCCGGGATCCACCCTGGCCTCCTCAGGCAGACTTCACTCCAGCACTCTGAGCTCTGCCTCCAACCCAATCAACCTATTTCTCATGAGATTCGTGTATGTATTCACCCCAACAGACAAACCAAAGATTAAAATTTTAAGATGTCTATATACCATGTTTTAGGTCTGGGATTTTAGGGGATTTAAGGGCACCAGTGAGATCATGTACTCCAGAAACACACACACACACACACACACACACACACACACTTCTGCCCAACAACTACCTACCTCACGCACATTTGTGAAGATCAATTCAGAGCAAGGAGCACACCTCAAGTGACTGACTCATACAGTGTGCATTTGTATCTGTCCACAGCACTTTGTGTTCCACCCTTAGTACTTAGGGTACACTCCTGGCTCTGGGCTCAGGGATCACTCTTGAGGATGCTGGGGAGCATAATGTATAATACTGTGAACTTTTTTAAATTAAACATTTTATTATACCACTGTGAGATTACAACATTGCTCATGTTTAGAGGTTTCGGTCACATAGTGTTCCAGCACCCGCCCTGCACCAGTGCCCATTTCCCACCAACAATGTCCCCAATTCCTTCCCCTCCCATAGCCTGCCTAAATAGGTTCTTTATCTCTTTTCTCTCCCTCTCTCTCTCTTTTCCTTCTGTTACACATTGTGGGTTGCACTACATACACTTAGAAACCATCTTGTGCGTTTTTTTTTTTGCCTGTATTTAGTGTTCAGTTCTAGGTTGGTATTATCCCTTTTGGCCTTTATTCACACATGTTAAGGACTTGCTCTTGACTCTGCACTCAGGAATCACTCCTGGCAGTGCTCGGGGACCATTGGGTGCCAGGGATCAAAGCCAGGTCAGCCATGTGCAAGGCAAATGCCCTCCCTGTCGTCCTATCACTCCTGGCCCTTGATAGCTACACCAAACTCTGTGTGTGTGTGTGTGTGTTTGTGTCTGTGTGTATTTCTGTGTCTGTGTGTATTTTCAAAACGTCAGAAATTCTATTTTAAAATGTGTGTACCAGGATATTTTCTCCTTTAAACCAAAGGTTACGATTATGGGGAATGAACTTAAACTCTAGAACCATTTCTGAGGATGAAATTTACACATGTGAAAGACACAAAGTGTGAGGCAGATCCTAAAATACCCATGTTCAAAGGGTTTCGCTTCTGTGAAGTTATTTATCAAATACCTGTATCTAATAAATTCTACAAACTGTCCCAGTTAGTGGAGCATTTATACTGTCATATGCCATGCTATAAAATTGAAAACACTAATTTGATGCCAAATTGGTTTAGTGAAAGTTTAAATATAATTTTTTCGGCTTCAGAACACATTGCTGGGCATTGGAAATGTGTGCCTGTAATCATCTGGGAGACATAGAACTACTTTTGCTTGACCGCTGCAAAAAACAACATAATTTGTGTGTTGGGTAATGGAAGATTTTTTAAATTAGCACTGGCAAAAGGTATTTTTAATTAGTTTATTTTGACAAAATGTACATCGTGATCTTCCATCTGCCTTTTTAGAATCGAAGTTAAAAATGGGTTTGCTGAAGATGTTAGTCACTTTATAGTATTGTAGGTTGAAATTTTTAGCTCCTAAAATCTGTGAGAAAAAGTAACCTAATTACTATATTTTCTACTCTATAATAGGTGGTACTTACTACTAAACAGTAATTTTTTAAATACAGAAATTGTTCCTTTTCTTCACAAAGTAGCAACCTAAAGTTACTAGTGCTTGGGAGATTATGTGAAGGAAAGCAAATAATTCAAGACTATTTAAACTAGATGATAAGTGAGGCTTCTCCTTATCTTTGACTTATTTCCTAACACAACTCAGAGACACTATGCAGGGAAGGTTGTTTTTTGTTTGTTTGTTTGTTTGTTTTTATTGTGTGTCACATCCAGCTGTGCTCAGTGGTTATTCCTGGCTGTGCAATCAGGAATTACTCCTGGTGGTGCTCAGGGGACCATATGTGATACCAGGGATTAAACCTGGGTTTGCTGTGTGCAGGGCAAATGCCCTACGCACTGTGCTATCTCTCCAGACCCATGGACTCTTATTTTTTGACTGAACCTCAAAAGTATTTTAATTACAACTATCTGAGAAACATCACAGAGGAAAACATTTTATACTATGTATATAAAATGAGAATAATACATAGTCCATCTTCTCTGTCTCAGAAAATGGTAAAAATCCTTCCACTGCCGTAAGCTGAGAGGATTCATGTGTAGAGTTCACATCATCAACATCTTTGAAAAAAGTTGCTGTCTTCCTTGAGGGGAATGATAATCAGTTTCCTCTGATGATCAGAAGCTCTGTTAAATTCCAAAACATGACTTTAATTCACCAGGATTTTAAAATGTGATGCCTAAACTTTTGCAAGGACACTTGCAAAGATCTCAGGAGTAAAACAATTTCTAATCATTCTTAGTAGAATTTGGCGCATAATGAAGACATTTTGAATTATGAAAATATAAAGATATCCCCTATGAATTACAAAAGAAATTCATATCATGACCACATCTCTATATACAATAGTGATTTCATGTAGCCTATGCATGTTCTCTTGTCACTTGTCACTTGTCTTCTCGTTGTTCATCAATTTCCTTGAGTGAGTGCTGGTAATATCTCCATTTGATTGGAATGAAGTCCATTATTGTTACTGTTTTTGGCATCAAATACACCATGGGTAGCTTTCCAGGCTCTACCATGGGTAGCTTGCCATGCTCTGTCATGGCTCTGGGTTCATCAAAGGGGGCCCAGTCTTTTTCTGTGTCAGACCATCACATCAACCATCCAGGGCCCACGGGACAGAGCCCTGAGTGTAGACAAGCCTGTCTCCTGTCTTCCACCTGCTGACACTGTCGGGCACCTCAACCACACCTGCCACACCTCGAGGGGCAGGAACATGGTCTCTTATATACTTTAAATTATCTTAAATATCTTAAAATGCTTAGCATAAAGTAAATAATTCCATACTGTATCGGTTTAGTGAACCAAAACAAGTGTCTGCACATGTAGACTTCAGATTGCATCCATTTTGACCTGAATATAGAGTTTACGTTTTTCATCAGCACTTGATTGAACTTGAAGATGTAGAAACTGCGGATTCAGGAGTGCTGACTGTCCTTGGCAGTTACCATATTGCTATCTTGTCATGCCAGCTGGAAAGTTGTATTATTGTTACCTTTGTTTGCTTATATGCTTACTTCCTCCTCACAAATGCCTCACAGTTATCCATATCTGAGTGATAGCTATATGTCGGTTCTTCTCTGTTATATGGTTTATATCATATTAGTATGGCTTGTATTATGTGACAAAAGTCTAAACTATGTCATTGGATTGAAAGATACTACTTCACTATCAATGTTTCCAGATAAGCAGGGCCATCCAGTTAAGTGCTCTTTAGAACAGAGACAATGATATAAAAGTGGTGCAAGTGTTGCCAGGGTCTAATAAGATATACAAGTACTGTTAGCTCTTGCCGCAATCTGATCACTGCCTAGGCGGATTTGAGTTACCTGAGAACTCTTATACCTTACTCGCTACTCAAGTGATGTGGGGACTTGAACTCTTTGCAACATTTCATAGATAGATTCTTTAATTGTATCATATTAATTTAGAAAATGAATTACCTTTCGTCATCAGAAGTGACCAAGAAAAGGAATTATTCATTCTCAGTCTGCATTCAACATTTATGATATCTCAGGGGTTGGAATTAAGGGTGAAATATCTTAGACTGGACACTTCTTTCACTTGGCCAAAGATGCAACATGTCTAACTCTGGAGCAATATCTTGAGACAGTCACTATCATTCCTATTATGAGATTTTAGCAACATAAGAGGATCATCTTGTGACAAAATTAAATAAAAATGCAAAATTTAGAACTAAGGGAAAATGTGGTATGATAAAAAATTCCAACTATTTGTTTAAAATGATAAATTTTAAAATAACTGCAGCCTGAATTCATGTTACTCCTTGCACGTTCACAAATGAACAGTTATTCATCAGTGAGGAATAATGAGCTAGACCTTCTGGATGAAGAAGTTTACAATGATGTACATTATTAGATTCTGAAAAATGACTATCTCATGATCACGTATGTGGTTGAATGTTCATATATATACAAACATACATTTTATATGCATGTATATATAATGCAAGACAAGATGTTGTTTATCAATAAGTAACACATATGAATCTAAGAAGAGGAATAAGCTTTTCAAATAGATTTAAGAAGTATCTAAGCAAATTTGGACTCATTAACAAGAATATTAAATTACTAATGAAACACAATGAACCAGTCGAATAAGATCCTGAAATAATATCAGAGGAAAATGCAGTAATGACTTTGTGTTACTTGTATGCTTTTATCCATGTTATATCATTTTCTTTTATCTTTCTATTTTTCTAAAATATTAATTACTTTAATAATAGATAATGTGTAAGTAAACAATTAAAATAGAAATGCAGTTGAACAGTACCTGAGGATTTAGACTCTTCTTATATTAATTCTGATTGGTGTTTTATTCATCTGAGCTGATTCTAATAATGTATTTATTTCATTCATCTCTCTAATGTATTTGCGAGCTTCAAAATAATTTGTCTTTGACCTCAGAGCCTTCAAGCTACTTGTGTATTTACGCCTCTTGTAGGGGAGTTGGAATCTGTGATAAATTATATAATTTCTTCACTTCCAAGGATTTTCTGGGTAGATGAGGCTGTATTATGATTTATGCTATAATTTTGTAGGCAAGAGTCTGCCACTCAGTTTACTTTCTAATGTATATTTTTGCATGCTCATTTTTATACATTATAAAGTGTATTTTTGCAAGTTACCCATTAATGTCAATGAGTACAATCTTTCTTGGAGTTGACACTGCCGATGCACACTAGTTAAATGTCAGAGGAAACATAAAATGATGGAAGTGGAGATGTGACATATGCACGTGTGTATATTTGAGTGTCAGCGTGTGATTCACACGTTCATTGCTGAAGGAGCCGTCTGCCTGAAAGTGCTTCTCCCCTTCCCCCTTCAGCGATTATCAAAACTGCCCTTCCCAACATGGACAGAGAAGCCAAGGAGGAGTACCTGGTTGTCATCCAAGCCAAAGATATGGGTGGACACTCTGGTGGCCTGTCTGGGACCACAACCCTCACAGTGACCCTTACTGATGTCAATGACAATCCTCCAAAATTTGCTCAGAGTAAGTGAATTCCCTGCATTGGGTAAGACTCTAAGTATATTGCTTGCGATTTTGAGTTGTGGCTTTCAGTGACAATAATAAAAAAGCTGACCTGTAATAGTTGGTTATTATATTCCAAGGTATGGCTATCTATATATGTACCTATATCTATCTATCAATATACCATATATAATATATATTGATCACTTGATCACTTGACATCCCATTATTCATTGATTTGCTCAAGCAGGCACCAGTAACATTTCCTTTTTCCCTGCACGTGCCAGTGTTATAATATATATGCATATATATATATACATATACATACAATAACTAATTCTTCTGTCATTTTGGTACTAAATGTGTCCCCACTTTATAGAGGAAGCGCATAGTAGTAGTGGTGTGGAAAATGAGCTGTTTTGATGGCAAGCTACATGCTTGCTTCTCTAGTTCACGGTAACTTCACTTAAGAAAACTTATGAAAATGTAGTCCAGATACTGTTCCATCAACTTTGCCATTCATTAAATGAAAGAAACAAAATATTTTGTTTCTGAGGCTCGGGAAAGCAGAGTTACAGTACATTTGAAGCAAAAGATTCTGCCTTTTGTCGGCACTTACACATACTAGTTCCCCCTACAATCCAGCTCTTCCTCAGAAACCCCTCAGCAGCCTTCTGAACAGCAGTTAGCAGAGAATGGGGTGGAAATCATTATTTTCCAACTTTTTTGAATCCTTATAAAACATGTATCTTCTGAGCCTTTATGTAAGTGAGTGGGTTCCTGAAGATATTTCTAAGCTGAAGATTGGATTTAGCTTGTGATAAATAGAAAGTGTCTGAGTCAAGTAAAGCAGGGCAGGGGTGGGCAGGGGGTGCATTGTAACTGGAGTGGAAATGGCTGTCAGGGGCCAGCAAAAAGGAGTAAAGGGAGTCCTTTGAGCCTGTGGGGGAGTAAAGGGCTTTTACGACAGCTCGAGCACACAGGTGGGGGTGTTTTTAGAGCTTGGCCATTATATTTGTAGATGATTTAAAGCACCATGATCTTTGTTTGAAGATCGCTGAGAAACCATTTAAGATTTTTTTTTTTTTTTTGTTTTTTGCTTTTGGGTCACACCCGGCAAGCTCAGGGCTTACTCCTGGCTCTGCACTCAGGAATTACTCCTGGCGGTGCTCGGGGACCATATGGGATGCGGGATCGAACCGGGCTGGCATAGGCCGCCTAAGGAAATGCCCTACCCGCTGGGCTTTGCTCCCGCCCCATTGTAAGATTTTAAGTCAGAGATTGAATGAGAAGATTTGAATATAGAGAATCCACTAGACATGGAATTTGGCATTTTCCAACATATTCTTCAAACTGTAGCCAGTTTAAAAATGTTTGCAATCATTTATGGAAAAAGTTATGGCAGCCCTGGTAATCAGGGGGTGGTTTTAACAGAAGTTGTTTTAACAGATAATGGATATTTATGAAAAAATGGCCGCAACAATCTAAGGATAGATGTTACCTTCAATCACTGTGATGAGTTGCCATATTTCTGATATGAGAGATTATATGCATGCTAGTGGTCTTTACTGGGGGATAAGTAATGCTATAGGTAAACTGGTTATTTTTTCAGAGAAGGAATAAGGAGAGGTAAGAGAATAAATGCAAGAGAAGGAGGAAGAGAAGATGGTATATATATATAGTGTGTGTATATGTGTATATATATACATATATATATATATATATATATATATATAGTTATATAGTTTGCTTGTTTGTTGTTCTTGAGGTTTGTTTAGGTGCCTGCCTGGTGATGCTCATGGCTTACTACCTAGCCCTATGGTCAGGGACAACTTCTAGTGGATACAGGGGGTTATGTTAGGTGCAGTGATTGAGCCTGGGTTGTCTCTGTCTAGGCAAATGTTCTACCTTCTTTATCATTTCAGCCCAACATACAGTACTTGAAAACTATCAGGTGAAAGAACAGGACTGGAGCAATATTAGAGTAGGCAGGGTGTTTGCCTTATATGCTGCTGATCCAGGTTTGATCCCTGGCATCCCATATGGTCCCCTGACACTGCCAGAAGTAGTCCCTGCATGCAGAGCCAGGAGTAACACCTAAGCATCACTGGGTATGTCATAAAAAATATCCAAAACACCGCAGTTCTTTCTTTAACAGTTCATTAACAATTTTAGAACTTTTATATCTGGCCATTGATAAATCTGACAACAATTCAATCCTTTTTAAACAAAATTACAGAAACAGAGTACTTTCTCTCATTCTTCTCCTGGATCTTTTATTTTCTATTCAGTTGCAATTACAGTTAATGCTCTAATATGCATCTTTCCTACCTCCACAAATGATTGTTTCAATTCAGCAGTGGAATATGACTTTCAAAGTGTTGCCTTTCTTAAAGGTAATAGTCATTAACTGATCACACTGATGGGGAGGCTGAAGGTGCGCAGACTAGGCAGGGATTAAAACAAGTTCCATTTGCCTGGCTTCCTTAGGTTCCCTGGTGTAAGGCAGACAGCGAGTGAGACCCCTTGCTGGCTTATTTACTTAATAAGCATATCTAAAAGAATCATCTTGAACTTTACCTGGAACTAAAAGTATGAAGTATATGGAGTTTTTAACAATTATAAGAGAATGGGGATGTGAACTGGGCATGATAATTTTCAATGCCTGACTAGTGGCAAAACAATTTGGAAAACATTGTTTTGCTTCTTAGTTCTATAACAGGGCTCCGGGCCCAGCAGCCCCCACTCAGCTGGGGGAGCGCCCCAGAGGGTAGTGCAATGGCCCCACCCCTCCCAGCAGCACGGACGTTTTTCATTTCATTATTGAATAAGTGTTTTAGCAATAGAGGATAAACT
Organism: Cryptotis parvus; assembly: GCA_021461705.1. NCBI lineage: Eukaryota > Metazoa > Chordata > Mammalia > Eulipotyphla > Soricidae > Cryptotis > Cryptotis parvus. Next base: position 175,721 of record JAJIBD010000875.1, read on the forward strand.
TACCCATCATCTGAAAAACATCATATATATATACACATATATGTATATATACAGACACACACACACACACACACACACACACACACACACACACACATATATATATATATATATATATATATATATATATATATATATATATATATATTGGTTTTGTTCCACTTGTTTGTGGTCAGGTCTTATTTCTGGCTCTGTGTCCAAACATAGTTCTTAGCAAGGCTTTAGTGTGCTATATGGGGTACTGGAGAGTAAACCTGGATTGGCTACATGTTAGGCAAGAGCCTTACTCGATGTTGTATCTCTTTGGCTCCTAGAGAAAAAAAAAAGTTTGTGGTTGTATATTGAATAAAATAAGGCAGAGACTGAGCTAAAAGAGTCAGTAATTGAGTCAAACTTTAAACTTAGGTAATGTTCTTTAGCTTTTGTATTTCCTTTTGGGATTATAACTCATTGAATTCTTGTCTTCCTGCTGTTTCTATTAAAATAGGACTAAAACTCCCTAGTTGTCTGAGTTATGCCCCCTAGAAACAGGCCCTGAGATAAGATTTTGAGTGTAAATAGTTGATCTTAGCCATTATCCCAAGAAAACCCAGTTGGGACAGGAGAGGGGCCATAGGAGAAATTATGTGCATTATCAAGCAAGTTACCACTGAGGGGGCCCTGGAATGTTATTTCCTGGGGAATACCGGAACACTCTCAGGAAAATAGAAGAAAATAAAGAGCCCAATGTTACTCTATCAGAGAGTGGAGGTGGGAAAACTTGAATTCATGTACTGAATTGTAACAGTCTTTGAGGGTTGCTTTAGTGGAGACATTAATTCTCCAGTAGTTCTGACCTGATAGGTAGTTAACAAGGCAGTTTCTGAAGCCAGAGAACAGCCTCAGATGGAATAAATGCAGCAATTGGCCAGAGAGTATAAGTCTGGTAATAGACACAAGGCAGATATACTGGGAAAGTAATATTCAGGGCTTATGGTTGTGGTGGGGAGCTAGTAAATGTTTACCCCCATACAATTCAAGAAAATTATAGTGGTTTGAATAACAGTGGGACTTATGCCACTAATTAAACACATTTTCCACCCCCATAGGAGAATAAACATACACTGTAATTGTGTTTCGCCTAGAGAATTTTGAGGGTGGGATTAGGATCTGTAGAGTGCTGAGGACATTAGTAACAGGAAGAATGTTTCGTGTGTCTGAACAGCTTGCTGCAGGGCACAGGAGAAGTTTAGTAATTGGATTTTATCAAAAGGATCTACAAGTTTAGAAATATAAAGGTAACTTTAAAGGTGACATTTACTTTGTTACACATTGCATCTTTCTGTGCTGAAATTAGCTTGATATGTTATGCTGGACAACAATAAATGTCCCCGTGGGCAGCTGGTGTGATTATACAGTAAACTGGAAAGAACGTTCACACACACTCACGGATACCCTGATATAACTCCGCTTTGAATCAATTCTCGGTAAACATATGGTTGAATAAGTTCCATAGTCTCAAAGAGAGAACACTGCTTCTCCTGGGAACGGTTTGTCTCTGACTCATTTAAAAAGATGGTATATTGTACAGCAAAAGTATTATTTTTGTCTGTGCCATCACTCTATTGGTAGCATCCACAATAGTGCCCAGAAAAAGGAGGTATTCAATAAATACTTGCTAAATGAATTAGTGAATGAATGGAATCTGTGTGATGTTCAGTAGCTCTCTTCTTTTCTAAGGTCTGTATCACTTCTCAGTACCAGAAGATGTGGTTCTTGGCACTGCAATTGGGAGGGTGAAGGCCAGCGATCAGGATATTGGTGAAAATGCACAGTCTTCCTATGATATCATTGATGGAGATGGAACTGCACTCTTTGAAATCACTTCTGATACCCAGGCCCAGGACGGCATTATAAGACTAAGAAAGGTAAGCACAATATGCCATTGTTCATCTTAAAATAACTCAATGTGTTTTGAAGTTTATGGAGGTTAGCTAAATTTCTTGGCATCATCTTGGAGTTGATAGTTTTGTTCCTTTTGTTGTAAAAAGGGGCTCCTATGGCACCTCCTTTTTTCTTGGCCTTCATGCACACTCAGGATAAAGTTCTGGTACAAGGTCGCCATGATAGTTCTATATCTATCTCATTAGTTCTTGCCCATATCTGCCTCAACTCTTTCCTCCAAGCTGCAAAAATATACTCTATGTTATACAGAGTAATCACTATCACTATCACTATCTTCCCGTTCATCATCGATTTGCTCGAGTGGACACCAGTAACATCTCCATATGACCTATCTCATGCAAGTAGAGCCCAAGGGCATCTGCTTGCTCCAGGAACATAAAGAGCCTCAAATCATTCCATCAGGTCATGGGAATGAGGTCTATAATTGTTACTGGTATCTGGCATATCAAATACAACACGGGTAGCTTGCCAGGCTCTGCCGTGCAGGTAGCATACTCTTGTAGTCATCTCAAAATCCAACGCTTATTGATGCACCACACAGCTGCAAGCGGCCGTGTGAGCCGGGCTGTGATAGGCTGGTCTGCTGGGTGGAGTTCTGATGAGGGGGAAGTCCAGATGTGGAAAATGGAGGTCCTCATGGAGTGGGGGGTCGTTTGGCTTGTTGTGAGGCTCTGCTGGGGTGGCGGGCCAGGGCTAGAACCTGCCATCCCTCCCGGGCACTTCATGAGTGGCTGGGCACAGTGAGAGCCAGTAGCAGCTCTGCCCCATGTATGTCTCAGATACATACAGAGTACTCCAGCTATAGAGGAAACACAGTCATTAAGCACAATGAGAGAAATGATTAGTTTCTATTCTTTCCAGACACTACTCTGAAGGCGTATTGTCTATTGGTTTTAGACAATACGCACTGGAAAGATGCCTAAGTGACCCAAAGAAGTTGGGGCTGGGGATTGTGTATAAACCCATTATCACTAATATCCTGACATATATTTTCAATCCTTCTTCATCTAACTCTCCTCTCTGCACTCCTCTTCTTAGGAATATATTCACCCCCAAAACTCAAAGCTCCTAACATATTTATTGCTGGTTCTGCTTCCATGGCAATTAAAAGGCAGACAGAATGGAAAGCTTTATGTTATCTTGGCTAATGCTGACACAAGAAGTACTGGATTTCCCCCTTCCAATGGCTATCCCAACCATGCATCCAGTATAAATATTAGGGTCAGTGAAGCTTTAACTTTCTCCTCAGTGAGGAATTATCTTTGGAAAAAAAATCTCTTTATCAGTAGTACAATTAGTAAATGATAATTTGTATTATACTTTTGTCAGTGACTTTTTTCAGAATTGTAGGATGTGAATAACTCTATATATTACTGAATTCTCATTATGACATCTACATTTATAAAAATGCATTTGCATATTTTATGAGAGGTTTTTGTGACAGTATACTTTCATGGGGGTGAAGAGAAAGCATGCCATGCTTGGAGCTTGCCTTGACTTAACTGGACTTGATCCCCAGCTTTCCATATGGTCCCCGAGCACTGCCAGCAGTGATTCCTGATCACAGACCAGGAGTAAGATCTGAAAACCACTTTGTGTGGTCAAAAACAAACAAACAAAAAAAAACCTTTTTATTTCATCATGAATATTTATTTCATTTTTTGTTTATGTATCATGGAGAAGTAGGAATTAATTTTAATTTGTTGGTTCATGAATAAGAAGATTAATTGGAACCCCATCATTGGAAACCAGTAATTTTATTTTGAGGACATGCCTGGCTATGCTCAGGGGTTACTCCTAGCTCTGCATTCAGAAATAATTTTGGTATGGGGTGTTGGGGGACCATAGGAGATGTTGGGGATGGAATCTAGGTTGGCTGCTTGCACGGTAAGTGCCCTATCCACTGTATTATTTCTAGCCCAAAATATTATTTCTAGCCCAAAGCAATGATTTTTAAAACAAATATTTATTGTTACAATGAAATGGCTAATGGAATTATAAAAAAATAGTTCAGTGAAGGAATTTTTGTGGAGATTTGTATACCTCACAATTGTGTTATTAAAAGTAATTATCTGAGGATTTTATTGCTAACTGAGCCTTCCCTGTTATTGCCATTGCTTAGTGAGCCTAATAGGCATCTATGTTACTTTCCAATTTAATTTTCTGTGCTCTTACTGGGCTCTCAGTATTGTGGAATTTAGAGGTGTTGTGCAGACCCCTCACTCCAGGACCTCCAGGATCTGTAGAACTGGGATGATATTCAAACTACTCACCTCAGGTGGTCCCAAGGTTTTCAGGTGTATTTGTGAGTTTCATAAGCTTTGCATTTCTTCTGAGATTACTTGTGAAACTGTGAAGCTTATACCACTTGTATCACTTGCCTTCCTATTGTTCATTGATTTGCTCAAGTGGGTGCCAGTAATGTCTCCATTCGTTGGGAATGAGGTCCATTATTGTTATTGTTTTAGGCATATCGAATACTCCATGACTAGTTTGCCAGGTTCTGCCGTGGCTCTGGGTTCATCCAAGAGGGCCCAGTCTTTTTTCTGTGTCAGACCATCAACCATCCAGGGACCACAGAGCAGAGCCCTGGGTGTGAACAAGCCTGTCTCCTGTCTGCCACCTGCCAATGCAGCCTGGTACTGCAGCCACACCTGCAACTCCTCGAGGGGCCGCGAAGTTAAACCTTTTATGTGCTGGAGGCTATGCAATGTTGGTGTAGCTTCTGGGGCTTCCAGCCCTTTGGAGGTTGTAGGAGGATATCTGCTCATGCTCCAAGAAGACTCCCGAATTTTGAGCCCAAATACCAGCATACATGGGAGATTTAGGGTCTTGGAATCTTTTCTGAGATTAGTCAAAAGAGACTGTCCATTTTCCCTGTTTGCCTCAGTGTTGCGCTGACATGATTGCAGTTTGATTTTTTTTTAATCATGTTATACAGCTTCTATCCATTTTGATTGACCATGCTCTTAAGATCCTCCACCCATCAGGTATTGATAAAGATAAACTGAGGTTTTGAGATATAGTGTTGTATATGGAATAAATTTTAGAAATCTCATTTGAGGGTTCACTTATTGAACTCCCTGCTTAGTAACACTACCTTTATACCTGGTTTGAACTTAGGAGTAAGAGTTGACAAAGTATTAAAAAAAGTTACGTTTGAAATAGAGTACAGCCTAATTATATTGAAGTCAATTATTGAATAACCCAGAGCTACATTTTCCTTGGCTAATGATTCCTAATGTCATTTTTATTGTTATTATTAACTGCTATCCTCTGTTACCATAAGGTGCTTTTATAAACGGAAGCAATTAGCCATTTGCTGTATTTTTTATTCCCTATTATTCATAAACTTGAAAGCTTATACTATATATTTTAAAACCAAGAAACAGTTGCATTTTACTCATGATAAAATAATTTATGGGGCATCACATTTCTATAGTTTATGATTCTTCTTTTATTCTAACAAAATCCTAAGGACGCTGAATGGGTTTGAGTATATTGTCACTATCCAGAGCTAAGAATCAAGCAGAAGATAATCTTTTAAATTTAATAGCCTATGTGAGGGGTTTTGGCAGGTTCTAGCCCTGGCCCGCCACTCCAGCAGAGCCTTGCAAGAAGCCAGAGAAACCCCCCACACCATGAGGGCCAGTATTTTCCACATCCTGAATCCCCTCTCCTCAGAGCTCCACCCAGCAGAAGAGCTGACTACACCCTGGCTCATCACTGACCCACCCTGCAGCAGTCTTTTTTTAAGGCCAGCCCTGGTATGCTGATCCGGAGACTAACACACACAGGGCAGAGCTGATACTTGCTCTCCTTGTGTTCAGCTGATCAGGAGGCGTCTGTGAGGATGGCTCGCATAGTTCATCAATAAATGCTTGAGTTTTGAGGTGAATAAAAAGATGATCTCACCCGCACGGCAGAATCTGGCAAGCTACCCATGTCGTATTTGACATGCCAAATACCAGTAACTATTATAGACCCCATTCCCATGATTGATGGAATGGTTTGAGGCTCTTTATGTTCCTTGGGTGGGCAGATGCCCTTGGGCTATCTTGCTTGTGACAGGACATATTGAGATGTTGCTGGTGCCGCTTGAGTAAATCGATGATGTCACGGGAAGTCAAGTGATCAAGTGATGTGAGCGATTTGAAATGGAAAAATTGTTACAGTAGGGGCGATTTGCAAATTGTGAAAATGTTGATGCTGAAACATCTATTCATGGGTACATGTGACTAGTCATTTCAGAATAGATAAGGAAGTGAGTGTCTGCCTTGTTTTCTAGAATATATTTCCAGAACAACCAAGTCCCATCAGGACAGAATTCAAACATAAAAATCAATGTAAAAGTTAGAAATAAGTATCCATATATGAGGCTTATATAAGAGTTCTGAAAGAGTTCTATGATGCCAGTTTGGATTCCGCTTCTCCCTGTTTAGATCTGCATTGCAGATAGAAACGTTGTTTTTTTTTGTTCAGTGAAATTACAATACACACCTAAATGTGTGTTTGAACTTTGCAGACTTACATCCATGAAATTTACAGCATTATAAGTGCTGTCAATGAAACTCGAGTTTGATAGAAATAGGCTTCTGATTATTTTAGGGAATAGTTATTTTTTTTTACCTAGCTTTATTTACCTTAGTCTCTGGGGCTTTTAAGGAATTAAGTATTAATATGTCAGAAATATTGTTAGTAATGGTACAATGAGGTCATTTCAAATGCTTTTTAAATGGTTGGTGGAGGCATAGCCAATGCTGATTATAAATATCACTGTATCACTGTCTTCCCATTTATCTTCAATTTGCTCGAGCGGGCACCAGTAACATCTCCATATGACCTGTCTCATGCAAGTAGAGCCCAAGGGAACCTGCTTGCTCCAGGAACATAAAGAGCCTCAAACCATTCCATCAGGTCATGGGAATGAGGTCTATAATTGTTACTGGCATCTGGCATATCAAATACGACACGGGTAGCTTGCCAGGCTCTGCCGTGTGGGTAAGCATACTCTTGTAGTCATCTCAAAATCCAGCATTTATTGATGAACCACGCAGCCACGGCGGCGCGAGCCGGGCTGTGATAGGCTGGTCTGCTGGGTGGAGTTCTGACGAGGAGGAAGTCCAGATGTGGAAAATGGAGGTCCTCATGGAGTGGGGGGGGTCGTCTGGCTTGTTGTGAGGCTCTGCTGGGGTGGTGGGCCAGGGATAGAACCTGCCATCCCTCCCGGGCACCTCATGAGCGGCTGGGCACAGTGAGAGTCAGTAGCAGCTCTCGATTATAAATATACATACATACATACATACATACATATATATATATATGTATATTTATATGACCCTTTCTTCTTCTAAATAGAACACAGTAGATCACTATCTGCATATCTAATCCTTCATATCCCAACCTGCTTCATAGGACACACCTCCTAACAGAAATCTAAGAATGCCCTCAAAAGAATAAACCTTGCCTTAGTCACATGATCAGCAGAGCTGCCACGCTCTGTTAGTGAAATCAGAAAGCACTCTTTGTTGAAATTAGTGCTAAATTATGCTTTATTATGTCTTCCTGGACTAAACAATGATTATTTCTAGCTCTTTTGCCTTTCACACTCTGTTGCAAAAATGATAAAATATTCTTCCCAGACAGAGATTGTGTTCGATGCTGCCTTATCTCCCACTCGCAGAGCCCTGATTAACGGGCTGATTGATATGCAGGTCAGGCAATCTCTAGTAAAATTTTATTATGATTATGAAGTGAAATTTTGATGGAGCATTTCATGACTGTGAATATTTTGTGAATTCCTGGTGAAATGAACAAAACAAAACAATGTGAAATTAGAGTCACTGTGTTCGTATAATAAACAGATATCAATAAATGCCTGTAAAATTTACTGGTGGAATCTGGGGAAATGGGGGGTGATCCCATTAAGGCTCGCAAATGGGCTTAAATGCACATAAATATCATCCATCAGCATTATACTCATTTGTTCCTGCTGCTGTGGTCATTAGTGGGAAACATTCATCTTTGTCATGTCTTAACAGCCTCTGGACTTTGAGACCAAAAAATCCTATACGCTGAAGGTGGAGGCAGCCAACGTCCATATTGACCCACGCTTCAGCAGCAGGGGGACCCCTTTAAAGACACGGCCACCGTCAAAATTGTTGTTGAAGATGCCGATGAGCCTCCTGTCTTCTCCTCACCCACATACCTCCTGGAAGTCCATGAAAACGCTGCCCTCAACTCTGTCATTGGACAAGTGACTGCACGTGACCCTGATATCACTTCTAGTCCTATCAGGTATTTCTCTTTGATAAAGAACGATGTCTACATCCGGTGATAAACATATTGGTGTATCAGGCACATAGGTGGATATTCCATGGCTTCCTCTGGAGTTCTGCTCACATGACTGAGGAATTTGGGTCAACACATACTCTGTGCATGTACTCACATGTCATATATGTGAGTGGCATAGGGCGGTGTACCTGTACTACTGAGATCAATTTCCAGTGGTCCCAGAGTGGGATTATCAAGGTAAATGAAGCTAGTCTATCTTTCAGGGAGTTGAAAATGCAGGACCACAAAATATTCTGTACCATCTTTGAGTAGATTGTGCGTGTGTATGTGTGTGTGTGTATTTGCTTGCTTGCGCCAGTGTTTTCTCTAGCATTGTGAAAGTGCTATTGTTTTCTCTTTGAAAGTCCCAGTAAATTATAGATATTTTGAAGCATGAGATCACTGTCTCAGTGTGTTATGGGCCCTCTCTCTTACTTCTTATTTGGTTTGGAATTATCCACCTATCACTTCACATGCATTTCAGACAGGTCAGCATATCTGAATGGGAACCTTTTAGACAAAAATCTTTCTCTGCCTGTGGAAAAATACCTTCTGTTTATGCTCTCTGCTTAGAGTTCCCCACCCTGAGAGAATAATCTTTTATAAAGGCTTTTCTGCTGCCTTTTAAAAATATAACCCCCAATCTCTATTTTTTAATCCTTTTGCACCATATACATCTTTTCTCATTTTGCCAGTCACCCAAACAGCACACAGGTACTCAACCCAAATACCTAGCTTCCTGAAAAACACTGAAAATCTATAACTTATACACTGGTCTCCAAGGGCGAAGTGTTGGCTAATGGTGTGTCTGAATGTGGATTTCAGATATTGGCTTAGAAATGTTTATTTCCAGAGAGAGCAAAGAAAACTAGATAGAAGAATGGCATCGTAAAAAACGTGTACAGTTAATCTATGAGTCAAATGTCAGCTCACTCCCAAATTATTGAATGTTTAGGTTAGAGGGATCCTTCTAATTATGGTACCCAGAAGAAAACTCTAGACAAGTGTGTTTTTTAATCATTACTTTATGTACAAAATTCCCATTAATTATAAGGATGATATAACTCAAGTCTAAAAGTGAAACCTTAGCCTTTCAGTATTCCAAATGATTGGAATTTGTGCAAAAGGGATTCTTTGCAATGGCTGGAGATATAACTCAAGACGTAGAGCCTGTGCATTGTATGTGCAAGACCCTGAATTTCATCCTGACTTTTACATTCACTTTTCCTATACCACAGCTTGTGTCCTAGTGTATCCACCAGCACCACCAGTGTTGGAAGACAGCCTTCTCCCCATGGGGCTGCAGACTATGAGGGAGGCTCTTTCCACAGGACATATTTTCAAAAGCACGGTCACAGTACACAAGGAACACCATGAGCCCCTCTGGACCAAGGTGCAGCTTGGGCCTGGTGCCTCACTATCTCGCCACCTGCACATACCTCAGTGCTCTGCAAAAAAATCCAACACTAACTGCTATGAGGAGTTAACCCCGGAATGTCTTTATGGTCAGGGCATGAGAAGAATAGCTGCCTTGTAATAGACCGTAACTATTTGTGATTCATGTGTTTCTTTGTTAAAATCACATAAAGACCCAATGTAGGGAATAAAGTGCTGCATGCTGCTTGTGTGGTCACTGCCTCATTCTGGTTATGCTGCGCTGTCCCAGGTCTAATGTCCACTAGGTGTGACATACCAGGCATGTTGCCCAAGTGCTACCTAGGATGAAACTACACCCTTCACCCCAAAAATGGAATTTATCCATATCCAAATTTTTTTTTTGCTTTTTGGGTCACACCCGGCGAAGCTCAGGGGTTACTCCTGGCTCTGCACTCAGGGAATTACTCCTGGTGGTGCTCAGGGGACCATATGGGATGCCCGGGATCAAACCCAGGCTGGCATAGACTGGCTGCATGCAAGCAAACGCCAGTACCCGCTGGGCTATCGCCTCCGCCCCCAAATTTTCTCTTTTTTGCATAAGAAATTTCTAAATTCAGGATAATTGTGTTTCCCTAAGAATTGTTACCCCCCACCCTTTAATGAGTTCACTGTTTAAGTAGGTAAAACTCCACTACCTGGGGACATGAGGAATGATCAGGCGTCCAATTCAACAGGCCATAGACAGAGAGAATACAAGATTACAACATATTTGTCTAAGAGGTTTAAAACTAGCAAATCAAGTGTTAAATACCTGGCAGGAAATTTCTTAGAAAGATTTCATGGGCATCTATTTTCTGACTAAATTATGGCTTGCAAAATTGAATTATCTCAAAATCCTAACATTCGTAGGGAGAGGTGGAGACAACTACTGAATGCCTGAATGAAACGATAGCTATTGAATAAATGAGTGGTTTGCTTTTAACTTCTCTAAAATGGGCAGCATTTTTAGATCTCCAAGTATAAGATTATGAATTTGAAAAGAGGAAGCCAAGTTGGTATTTAATGGGACCACTTATGGGACCAGTTTTTACACTTGATTTGACAAGTTTCCCAATCATGTCAGCCAGGGACACACAGGGAGCTGAGTATGGCTTTCTTGGACCTTTTTAGGAAAGTAAGAATTCAGTTACCAGAGCAATCATTCGTAAACTCCAACTGTGGAATCCCACCACTGGGGATGAACTACCTATATAGGCATGTTCTTAAGCAACTGAAGATGAGGTTGGAGGAGCATTTCTTACCAAAGTGCCACGCCTTCAAAGTGGCAGGTAAAAATCCAGAGTAAAAATCCACATAGTTTTGTGTGTCTACGGGTTGCTTAAGTCAAAGTGGGGATTTGCTGATGGTCCCAGCGCATAAGGAATCAAGTGAGAATGATCCTTCTTGTTGGTTACTGTCGCTGCTGTTGTTGCTTTTATTCTTGGCACTGGATGAAAGGAAAAGGTAGAGGAAGCCTGAAGGTGCTCAGTATATCCAGCCAGAAGCATTTCATTTAGGCAGAGCTAGGGAGGATTGTCAGGAGTCTTTCCGGAAGGAGATGGACCGATAAAGTATCATCTGATGACATGGGCTTGTCTGTGCTTCTGATTGCTGTCAGGCAAGTGCTAAAAACTGGCACCAACATGAACCCAAAGGAGTGACTACTACTGTTTCACAGAATTTAGAGAAGGAATTTGATATGCTATAAGAAGGTGGCCCCACACCGATCTGATTAGATGGCATCAGTTCCTGGGGATGAGAATGTTAGGATCACCAACTGCATTTTTTCAGCATCTGTTCTACATGTCTGCAGAGGCTGTTTTTGTCCCCCATAGGGTTGTGGAGAACAGCTTTCCTTTCTCTATGCACAATTGGCTAATTTGAGTAGAAAATTAAATTTCCTGACTAGCCAGTGCAAGGCATACTTCCCTATGAGTCTAGCAGACAGATTTAGAGGCATTTAACCTTTTTAAACAGAACCAGAGGACATGCTATTCAGGGAATTACTGAGCAGCAAATAGCCATGCATGATGCTTCTTTGGGACTGGTGGATTTATAGGCTGACAAGCATGTATCCATCTTCTAAGGCAATGTTTACTTTGTCATCCAACAAGGAACAAGTCTTTATTGTGGCACCCACCATATCAAAACATGTAGTCATAAATTGCTTGGTGAATTTCTTTTAGAGCACATTAGCAAACAAAATTTGTGTATTTTGTGATTCGTATTCCTGTATCTCTATCTAATCTATAACTTTGCCTGTATCTATCACTCTATCTCTCCCTGAGAAAAGGTCACAGCGAGACGAGACTCAAAGGTACTGTTACCCTTTCCCACCCAGTAATAGTAGCTCATCCTTAGTTGCTCACTTAAATACTCTCTGCCTTTCATTTATATAGATTTAAGTCATACAGGTTATTTAAGGGTACAGTTTGTGAAGTTCCCTAGGCCAAAACTCCAAAGTCAACTCTGCTCTTCTCAACTGGTATGAATTTAGTTTCTTCATCTGTGCAAGGGGATATCTTCAATTTCTTAATAGGGAAAATAAGATAACTTGATGTGCTAGCTATTGGCATTCTGCTAGTTAAGATATAAGTCATCAAATTACCTTAAATGGAAAAGTGAAACCCACTACTTATTTTAGCACTTATTCTTCTCTTTAATGTTGCTGACTGTGTACAGATCTATGTCTTTTCCTTCAAGAGCAGTTGCATCCTAAATAGTTTAATTAACCTCAATTAGTCAAATTTGCCCTGAGTACTGCTGTGCTATTGTTGCCTAACTTAGTATGTGGCAGAAATGTGCTAAATATACTGATTTCTTTCTCTCTCTAGCACATCTCTGAGATAATGCCCCCAAAGTCTCTTCCTTCTCAGTAAGCAGATGAGGAAACTGAGGGTACAATGACCAAGTTGCCTAGTATAACAGAATTAACAGCGCTTATCTGGCTTTCTCAGAGAACAAAACGCTCCCCACTGTGTAGCATGTTCTCTTTCGTTCCCTAGGAGCTCTGTGACTCCAACTGCTTCTTGTCATGTGGAGATCTCTTAGTGGGACTGATGTTGATGCAGAGAATAAATTATTCATTCAATGATTGCCCTGGCATTCATTCTCTAACTGGCTTCTTTCAATCTGGGGTGCAGACCAGGAAGAGAAGGGAAACCTGTACCCAGTTCTGTAAAATCAACCAGCACGTGGCTCGTGTTCTTTACTATGAATTCAGCCCCTTTCTATGGGGTTTGTTGCCATTTGCTCTGAACCAAATTGTCAGTGAGGGCAGTAAGAGAAGAGACCAGGTAGGGAGAATGTTATTTGGATGAATTAAACTCTGTGTTAGATTCCAGTTTTGTATTATTTTGTTTCATTCTCACAAAACAGTAAAATAGGGGGCCGGAGCGATAGCCCAGCGGGTAGGGCATTTGCTCTTGCACGGCGGCCAGCAGAGGCCGGCCCGTGTTCGATCCTCGGCATCCCATATGGTTCCCCGAGCACCACCAGGAGAAATTCCTGAGCAAAGAGCCAGGAGTAACCCCCTGAGCATCGCCGGTGTGACCCAAAAGCAAAAAAAAAAAAAAAAAAACCAGTATGAACCCAGTTTTCGAGAGAAGAAAGCATGTGGTCTGGGAGGATGGCGTTTCTATGAGTGGTGATCAAACAGAGAGGGCAATGCCTGGGCTTAAGTCAGCTTCTCTTCGTCCCTTTTCTCACCCTGCCCATGCTTGCTCTGCTAGGTTCTGGCATCTTGCATGAGGAATAGGATGATGGCAGCTGATGCTTACTGAGCCCATATTTCATGGCTGACACTCTGAGATGGTGTTATAGGCTCATAGACTGCAGATTATTTAGATTGAAGGTAAAATTTCTGAGCTCAGAGTAAGTGTTGAGTATAAGTCAGTACTTTTATGTAAAATTGCAATGGTCCTAAATTTATTTCAACTGTATATTTGGTGCGACCATAGCTTTAAAATGAGTATGACTTTCTTATGGTTGTTTTCTGTGTCGGAACAGTCACCTTGAGTAAGACTACAAGAATAAGACTGCAAGGACTGCTTAAATTTAAAGTGACGACAATGACTATATAGCTGGCAGAGCCGGTTAACACACAATCACAGTGACCCCAAAGCTCTCTTATCTTAATTCCTTTTGTAAATGTAAATGCCCACTCAGGACAAGAGTATCGCATTTTCCCCTCTACTTGTATTCTGGCTTTTGATAATTCACCACAGTTAAAGGCTTCCTGTTAATGAGTTCCTGTATAGCCCTGGCATCCAATGAGGCTAAAGTGGAAATAATTCATATTGTAAAGGACCTGGCATTAATTTGGATGGTAGGCTCTCTCTCTCTCTCTCTCTCTCTCTCTCTCTCTCTCTCTCTCTCTCTCTCTCTGTGAAGAGATGGTCTTTTATTTTCCAATTGTGCTAAGAATACTTAACATGAGATTTCCTCTCTTCACAGATTTTTAGTGTACATAAGATCGATCCAGCATTGTTGGCTCTAGGCATGGTGTTGTACCACATATATCTAGAAGGTCTTCATCTTGCATAACTGAGACTCTACAGCCGTCGGTTAGCAACACTTCATTTTCTCCCCAGCCCCTGGCAACTACCATTCTACTCTCTGCTTCTATCACTTTGGCTCTTTTCGATCAGTTATATAAGTAGAATTAGTATTTGTCCTTCTAAGACTGGCTTAGCACAATGTCCTTGAGGTTCAACTACACTGTAACATAATTCAGAATTTCCTGTTATTAAAAGTTGGGTGATATTTCATTTTATCCATCTGCGACATTTTTTTTCTTCATTCATCATTTGATAGATACAGAGGTGGTTTCCACATCTTGGCTAGTACAAACAATGCTGCATGAATATGGGATGGCAAATAGCCTCAACAATCCTCATATCATTTGTGTGAGATAAATACATATTCACTAATAAATACTACTTGATCCAATGAGACTAATGGATCATAGAGTGCTAATTCTTTTAGGAGCTTAAGCATTCCCTTCCATAGTGGTTGTATCTCTCTTCCTTCCTATAACCAATATCCAAGTGTGTACTACAATGGCCTAGTCATTGTTATTTTGAATATATTTTTTGGATTAATAATTTTTGGATTTTGGTGGCTACACCTAGTGGTACTCAGGCTTTCCTTCTGGCTCTGCTCAGGGATCACTGTTCGTGAGCCTCAGATCATATGTGGTGCCAGGAATTGAACTAGGGGCAGGTGCCCTTACCTCAGCCCTCTCTGACTGTTCTTAATCTTTTTAAAATAATCCTACTTAGTAATTTGATTCCCATATACCTTCAGCTAGAGGAATGTTTCATTGTCTTCCTAGTTCAAAAGTGCCAGCACCTGCACCTCCAAATCATTATAACCCAGCAATGCTCAGGGGGTTGCTCCTGGTTTTGCACACAAGAATTACTCCTGGTGGTGCTCTGGAGATGATATGCGGTACCAGGGATCGAATCCGGGTCCAGCCACATGCAAGGCAAATGTCCTACCTGCTGGACTTTCGCTCCAGCCTTCTCCAAATCATTATTTTTAAAAAAATCATTGTATCTACTAATTTATTCAATACATTCAGAACTAAACTCCTTTCAGAAAAAGTGATATATTACTTTGGTAGGAAAACCATCTAGTCATATTTTTATGTACACACAAAATCTATACTCACATGGAGTCTGCAATATGTATATTTTATTGTGTATTGTTATTATGGGTACAGCTTATTTAGTTATCCAGTGAATATTAGTGAAATCCATATTTCCCCAGAGAATTTTTATAATGACAGAACCTTTGCTTGCATGAAATATGATGGCTATTGTAAAGTAAGGAGGTTAGCTTGAATAGCCCTGGGAAACACAAGCCGTTTGCATTTATCTAATTCACCTTTAATGCATATTATCTGAAAATGATAAAATGAGATTGTGGTGTTTTAGGGTCACAGAAGAGAAGATGCTTCTTAATGAAATTTGAATCGTAACAAACACAGAAAGCCAATATGGTGAAAGTGCAAATATCTCATTTTGTAAGAAACCTGGTATTAATTTGAAAGCAGATTGTGTGTTATAATTTTTCTTTCTCTTGATCTCTCACTATCCTATAAAGTAGTGCTTTGAGTAGGAAAAAACTCTTCTTTTTATCCTTAGAGGAATAAGAAATAATATGTGATGTGAGGACCTTAGCATTCTGAGACTAACAGAACTCAGATAATATTATTTATTAAATCAGAGCAACCAGTAGAGCAATTAGAGGCAAAAAGCTGAAAACTTGTAGATGGAATTTTTGATACTCAAAGAGCATGCGAGAAAATGTTAAAATGGTTTCTTTAGGCATAATAACAAAAGCTGGAATGAAATTAAGCAGTGAGAAGAAACAGTTGGAGTTCAGTGAAATATAATAACTGATTCATAACTAAGGAGTTTATTTCATTATATGTAGCTCTAAATAGCATCTTCACTTGTGGTAGGTTCAAAATTGTATCCTCCTATAAAGTCTGCATATAGAGGCTGCAAACAATGTTTAGCAAAACATTTTGCAATATAAAAGTATAGTTATGCCTGATAAATTTGAAAGAAAAAAGGAAAAGATTTTCTTTTCTTCAGTTACAGCATCTACATCACTGTGCTTAATTAAGAGATTAATTAGGAATAAAGACCTTGTGGTCAACCACTTTAAAACACGAGTTTATGCTCACTAGGGTTTTACAACTCACTAAGGCTCAATGCCTTCTCTAAGTTTCCCCAAATAGTGCATTTGCTCTTTCAACTTTGTGTAGT
The DNA here is from genome assembly GCA_021461705.1 of Cryptotis parvus. Taxonomy (NCBI): domain Eukaryota; kingdom Metazoa; phylum Chordata; class Mammalia; order Eulipotyphla; family Soricidae; genus Cryptotis; species Cryptotis parvus. The sequence continues at coordinate 192,193 of JAJIBD010000875.1, forward strand.
TTTGTAAACTATCTAAAGCACGGGTGTATGAGAGGGTTCTTGGCCATTGCTTCTGATCTGTGCTCTGGATGGAGTCTGCAATATATATGTATGTATGTATATTTATATATACACTCATACCTCATGGAGGCCCCCACTCCATGAGGGCCTCCATTTTCCACATCCGAAATTCCCTCTCATCAGAACTCCACCCAGCAGACCAGCCTATCAAAGCCCGGCTCACATGGCCACAAGTGGCCACGCGGTTCATCAGTAAATGCTGGATTTAGAGATGACTACAAGAGTATGCTACCCACACGGCAGAGCCTGGAAAGCTACCGTGTCATATTTGATATGCCAAATACCTGTAACAATTATAGACCTCATTCCCATGACCTGATGGAATGGTTTGAGGCTCTTTATGTTCCTGGAGCAAGCAGGTGCCCTTGGGCTCTACTTGCATGAGACAGGACGTATGGAGATGTTACTGGTGCCCGCTCAAGCAAATCGATGATGAACGGGAAGACAGTGATACAGTGATATATATTACAAATTCACTAGACTTCCTCCCACTAAAGATTATGTGTCTTTTTATTACTGTGTGAGTATTCCCCTACTTTATTCCCTTTCATATAACTTACTTAAGGGTAAGTCAATGAATTTTTGGAACCCTTTGACAGACACAAGACTAGGGCCAGAAAACTATAGCCTGTACGCCAGCTCTATTGTATCATATTCTTTGGCATAGAGTTTGTTGGAACACAGCTGTCCTTGTTCTCTTTCACCTTCTAACTAAAGGGGTGAATGTTGTGACTAGCAATATGGCATGCAAAGCCCCAAATATTTACAAGTAAAGTTAATCAACCTCTATATTGAGCTCATGGGGTTTTCCCAATAAGTTGAAAAATTATTTTATCCAAACCATTCCAGTATTTGAATAGTCAATCCAGGATCAGGCACTGTCACAGAAATTCATTATAGATAAGAACTTTAAAATACTTTAAAACCTATAATAGTGAAAAAAATTACACTAGAAGCTGGCTGCAAGTGATGGGAGTGGCATCATCAGATAAGTCTGGAAGCCCCAGAACCGATGTCCTCAAGGTACACGCATTTGAGTCTGCCAGAAAGAATTGGTTTCATTTAGTGTAACTTTTTGGGAAAATCTGCATAACTACCATCTAAGCAGGAAGGGGTTTCCTAAAACATACTGTGTTACTTTCCTCCTTTGACTGGGAGAGCTTGTTTCTTTTATGAGTTTGTTATTAAACCCTGTTTTTTCTTCTTATACCTGCCTCAGTGATGAATACAACCCAATGTTATTGGAAGTGAGGCCAGTGACTGTGTTAGCCAAACTCTACTCCTGCATTTTTCAATGTGTTGGCAAATTCTCAAAACCTAGCACCATTTATTCCTCCATTTAAAAACAGGAGGTGGCATGGAATATAATTTCATGTGGAAAAGATTTGCTCTGGTGCATTAAAGAGAACTGTCACATATTCCCAAATAGAGAATAATATTCAGCAAGTGATGCCAAAACTTTTATAGGACTTTGTTTATACCTATATAGTATGATGATCTTCAAATAGGTCTCATAATTTATTACATTACCTGAAAGGCACATCTTCTTACTCCCATTAATCACATATGCTACAGGTTGTTTTTCCCAAAAGTAGATGGATCTTCAAGGACACAATATCTGGTAAGGCAGAAAATTTGTAAACACTAGGGGAGAAAATCAGGATGGACAGAGGGAGAAATCAAAGTACAAGGGGCACTGAGCCAGACCATGTTCCAACCCAGCATGTCTCTCTGGACTGGCTTCACAGAGGAAGCCTGCATTAGGCCAAAATAGTAAGACCTTTAGTTCTCTGTTTGCTTCATTTCCCAGTAACTACACAGAAGATGCTTTTCAAAACTGAGATTGATGCTAAGAAGCAGATTTCTGGGCTCTGTATCCTGTCCAATCTCCTCATCTGACTGTTAGTTACCCTTCAGTGCAGGAGGCTTTGTAGAAGAGGTTGCTGTCACTCACGGGTTCACACACTGACCTTCTTTACCAGTGAAGTCATTTGACTAAATTCATAACGTTAGCTATTTAACAATTTATCCTTATCTTTCTGTTGCCACCACCCTAGTGTTTTCCCTGAGACAAAAAAAATACATATTTTCAGCATCTTCTTTTATGTGTTTGGTTTTGAATTGGGGGGGGGCACACCTAATGGTGCTCAGGGCTTATTCCTGGCTCTGTGCTTCAGGGGTTACTCCTGGCAGTACTTGGGGAACCTTGTGTGGTACTGGAGATGGAATTAGTGCATGCAGCTTGCATGGTAAATGCCTGACTCATTACACTATCTCCCTGGTCACTGTTCTGCATTTCAAGAAATAAATACTAAAGGAACAAGCTGATTTGACTGAGATATTAGCAGTGTGATCTGTAAAGTCTGTATTCAAATATGAAAGATTACTAAACAGTTTAAAATAAAGGATTCAAAATTTCTAGACAAGGAGCTGGAATGATTATCCAGCGGGGTTGGCATTTTTCTTGTATGCAGCCGACCTGGGTTCGATCACTAGCATCCCATATGGTCTCTGAGGACAGCCAGGAGTAATTCCCAAGTGCACTGTCTGTCACTGTCTTCCCGTTCATCATCGATTTGCTCGAGTGGGCACCAGTAACATCTCCATATGACCTGTCTCATGCAAGTAGATCCCAAGGGCACCTGCTTGCTCCAGGAACATAAAGAGCCTCAAATCATTCCATCAGGTCATGGGAATGAGGTCTATAATAGTTACTGGTATTTGGCATGTCAAATATGACATGGGTAGCTTGCCAGGCTCGGCCGTGCGGGTAGCATACTTTGTAGTCATCTCAAAATCCAGCATTTTTGATGAGCCGGGCTGTGATAGGCTGGTCTGCTAGGTGGAGTTCTGAAGAGGGGGAAGTCCGCATGTGGAAAATGGAGGCCCTCATGGAGTGGGGGGTCGTCTGACTTGTTGTGAGGCTCTGCTGGGGTGGCGGGCCAGGGCTAGAACCGGCCATCCCTCCCGGGTGCCTCATGAGCGGCTGGGCACAGGGAGAGCCAGTAGCAGCTCTGCCCAGTGTCCTAAGTGCAAAGCCAAAGTAACTCCTGAACATTGGTAAGATGTGACTCAAAAAGCAAAAAAATAAATAAAAATTTGAAAAATTGCCTAGGCTGTGGGCTGGAGCCATAGCACAGCAGGTAGAGCATTTGCTTTTCATATGGCTGACCCAAGTTCTATCACAGGTATCCCATATATGGTTCCCGAGCACCACCAGGAGTAATTCTTGAGTGCAGAGCAGGAGTAACCCCTGAGCATTGTTCGATGTGATTCAAAAAGAAAAAAAAATTCTGGCTGGTAAAACAGTGATATAGAGTGGTAAAAGTCATATAAGAATCTTGTAGATAAAGATAATTGGAAAGTGCTCATTTTAGCTTTCCAAAGTTTTGGATGTTTTTGTTTTGTTGATGTTCTTGGTTTTCTGATTGGTAAATTCTCTGTCCCCTCTAGGGAACAAAACTCAATAAAATGTTTGTATTCTGAGAGAAACAAAGATGCTTGTGTAGGCTTAACAGTATTATCAAACATTATTATACTCATAAGGCAGAATAAATCCCCTATTTTGCATCCCAACAAAGGAAGATTGGCATCCTTATCTGATGTTCAAATATTTATGGGAATCATTTCAACCAAACCATTATTTTTCCTTATATTTCTACATCCTGATGTGACACAATGTGTTATACAACCTCGCTTTTGATAAAGGACAATCAGATTTGACTTATTATTGCAGATGAAAACATAGTATTGTGTTTTTAAAGAGCATGTTACAAATGGAGAAATGGCATTTTTATCCCTCTATCAGCTGTCTAGCTCAGCTCTATCTTATGTATTTAAAGTGGAATAGAACTAGTTTGAGGATTTTTCAAATGGGTCTCAAGGTACAGACCAAGTTAGGGACTGTTTACTGAGGTGTGTGAATAAGAATAAGATTTTAGATTGTGCAAGTCAGTTGTCACTTAACACTTGTCTTCCTATGGTTCATCCATTTGCTTGAGTGGGCACCAGTAACGTCTCCATTCATTGGGAATTAGGTCCATTATTGTTTCTGTTTTTTGACATAACGGATACACTATGGGTAGCTTGCCAGGCTCTGCCATGGCTCTGGGTTCATCGCAATGGGCCCAGTCTTTTCTATGTCAGACTGTCAACCATCCAGGGCTCACGGAGCAGAGCCCTGGGTGTAAACAAATCTGTCTCCTATCTGCCACCTGCTGATGCAGCTGTGCATCGCAGCCTCACCTGTAACACCTCGTGGGGCAGGATTGTGCAAGTAGAGTTAAAATTATGTGTTGCAATACACCTGCCCAGAAGCTCTTCATCTGGCCTGGATTGCCTCCTGCGGTTCACTTTGTAGATAGGAGGGCAGTTTAAATGTGGCAATATATTTGACCATGCATTCTATACTGACTAGTATAAATATTCTCTCATGCTACCACAATCAGCTTGGGACTAGCTAGATTTTACCAGTATATTTACCTGGCCATCTTGGTTCTCTAAGTAATTAGACCATAGAGAAATACTGTTTGCCTCCAAGCAAGCAAGAATGGCTCTCTGATAACTCAAAGGCAACTAAAATACAGAACTACCATGAAGTAAAGAAGAGACTCTTTGTGAAAGCTTGGAGAAATATTTAACTGGCATTAGTATAGTCTTTAGTAAAGATGCATGCCTTTGTATTCTGAGATACAGTTCATCTCAGAAACCCCATCTCTCTACTCTGCAAAGGCATTTCCTAGGCAGATCTTGGGTAGGCAACGTTAACATCTAAAAGGGTCTAGGTGAGGACCTGGGAGAAATTATTTGAAGGCATTTGACCCTGTGGCTTCCCATAAAAGTGGGAGGTCTGGGTTGCAGGGATATAAAAATAGGTTTCTTCCTCTCTTCCCTCTCTTTTGGGTTGCTCTGCCCCCTTTCTGCTGGTGCCTAGTCTCTCCTCTCTACAGAGTCTTAACACGTGGTGGCCACCATCTTGGCCTACATATGGCTGGAGTCCTAGCCAGGAATCATAAGTTTGGAGTTTTTCCTATTGTTGATTTGTATGCCTGAACCTGTGTCGGGGACCCCAGTGGCTCCCCAACAATTGTGAATGATATATTCAATAATAAAATTCTTAGAAAAGGGTCTCATTACCCTATTCCAAGTCAACTGTCTAAAACTGAATGGGGCATGTGTGGACGTGGAGCAGGTGAAGAGTGCTGAGGCAAGGGTAACAGAATTTTGTTCACTGATCAAAAAAGGAAATAGATTTGAGACATCTGTACTTTTAACAGCAGGTACATGGTGATGGACTCTTAAGTCCCTGCAACGTAGACAACTAGGTTGGAATATGTGAGCAGGGAATATATTTATGAATGAATATTTTAGGTGTAAAATACTTGTGTCCCTTTGGTTGACCATCAAAGTGCTATACTTTTATTACTTGCGTGCCATAAAGCAATAAGCTATTTCAATATAAATGCATTTTCTGTCCTTAACACATAGGCATTCACAGCTTATTCATCTGTTAATTCCCAATACCACTAGTCCTTAGCGTTTGCTAAATGAAGCTGAACATTCAATTAAAGTTTTAAAGTATATATAACTTTATTATAAGTTGTGTCATGTTTTTTTTAATTTATTATGCCACCATGGCATACACAATTATGAAGCTGTTCATAATTAATTAGGCTTCAGTAATACAGTGTTCCAGCACCCATTGCTCCACCAATGTCCGCATTTCCTACCACCAATGTCCACAGATTCACTCCCCCTTTCCCAGATGCCTACTGGCAGGAATCTTTCCCTCTCTCTCATTGTCTCTGTCCCTCTTTCTCTCCCTCTCATCCCCCCATCTCTCCCTCTGTCACATGTTAACCTGCAATACATATATTTAGAGGTCATCATGTATATTGCTTTGCCTAGTTCAACTCTCAGCTCTAGTCTGGCATTACCATTTCCAACAATTATTAGCACACTGGACCCTTCTGTAACCTCTGACTGCCACACACTTGTGGTAGATTCCAACCACTGATATTTCCTTCTGGTCCATGTTTTACCTGGCCTTCAATATAGGTTTCCTTGTTAAGACCCTGAAGGAACGGTTTGAGGCTTTTCATATTCCTGAATCAACCAGATGCCATTGGGCTACATTGGAACATGGTAGGGCCCAATGGAAATGTTACTGGCGCCCGCTCGAGCAAATCGATGAATAATGGGATTCAAGTGATCAAGTGATTGATATTAGTATCGTACAATTTTTTTAGTGTATCCCACAAATGAATGCAGCCATTCAATCTGTCCTTTCCCTTATGACTAATTTCACTTCGGCGTGATACACTCCATGTCCATCCATTTGCAGGCAAATTTCCTGCTCTTGTGTTTGCATAGTTTAAACAACCCATATTTTTCTGTATAATGGGTGATGATAGCCCATATCAGACAAGCATATAATTAAATACCACCATCCTCATAGAAATCAAGTGTTTACAAGATATTTTTTAATGTGTCTGTACTAAGGTCAGAATATTATTACTTTACTATCTTTTTTGGTTAGGAAAGTACTTATTATTCCCGTTTATAGAAATTGGAATTGAAACAATTTCTATGGACTACTTTAGTTTCTTCTTTGTTTTTGGGCCACTTTCTGGAATTCCTCATGGCTTCGTCCTGGGTCTGTACTAAGATATCACTCCTGTGCTTGGTGGCCATATGAGGGCCAGGGATCGGACTCTGGCAAGACTGACCAGAGTTCATACACACTGTAGAAGAGCCTTACACACTGTATTATCTTTCCAGTCCCTCAATTTCTGCTAATAAGGATGAAATGATAAATTCATATACAGTGCTCAGCAGAGAGGATACAAATTAGGAAGAATGCAAGAAAATACATTAAATTCCAAATAAGAGTCAGTCACTCACAGTGCCCTGGTTCAGACTGCTACATAAAAAGGTGCTTTTACATATGTTGCCTCCTCTATTCTATTTTCCATCAACTGTGAATCTCCTTTTATGGAGAGAGGTAACCATTGGTATAATTAGCGGTCTCTCATCTCTGCATTTAAGGGAGATGAAGGATACTCTTCTCCCTTAGATTACTCCTAACATCCTTAGGTCATTGTAGACCAATAGTGTTTCACAGTAATTCGTTGGAATTTCTGCATCGTCATGGTTCATGGTTATCAGTGAAAATTAAGTTAGTCTGGGGTTCAGTATATCAGAGTTCATCTGTATAACTGCTCATATAATTTCTTGAGTGTCACACTTGTGATATCACATGACCATTGCAACTTCAAATTCTATGTATTTCTAGAAAGAACATCATTTTTGGCTACTACTTATGTGGCTATTTCTGATCTGTGTGTTGCAATTAAATAATTATATATAAATTGCTAAAATGAGACAAACTAAAAATAATCTGTCTAATTGGAAAGGCAGTGGAAACTCATCAAAGAGGCTGAGTCTCCCTAAAGGGACTTATCCTAGGCACTCTCATGTATTTTACTTCCCATGTGCAGATAATTATCACATTTGTTTTACTTTCTAAGCTCATACAACATAAATCTAATGTGAGTAACCAGTAAGCAGTCCCATTTGTCCCTAACCTTTTATCTCCACACAGTTGCCAAAATCATCTCTTAAGTCGATTAGAGCGGTGTTATTCAATATGGTAGTCACTCACCACATGTGGTCCCTGGAAATAAATTTAAGTTAAATAAAAACAAGGTCCTCAGTTATATCATATGAATTTCCAGGTATAAATAGCCATAACCAAGAGTGGTTTTCTCTTGGGCAGCACTGATTTATAGATCATATGAAATTTTTTGGGAAACATCTATATTTAAAGTCTTACCATACATGTGTTTTATATTACTTTAGGGCCCCATTTCTTGCAGGTGAAGGTTTCCTCAGCATTACTTCCATGTTCCTTCAGATATTTTCCTTGATGCCTTTCCCTCTTTAATATTGAGATTCAATCACATGGTCCTTTGTTAAATCCTTGAAGCACACAAAAGCTTCTTCCTACCCCAGACTTAATTGCAAGAATGTTTTTTGAAATATTTCACACATCTTGGTGCCTCCTCTCTCAGGCTTGGTCAAATTCTGCCTAGTAAGTTCCATATTAAAAAAAAATTATGTGCCTAGATTTTTTTTTTGTTATTGTAGAAATAATTATGTAACACCACTATTCAAAAGTGTCAGGAAATTTAAAATGTATTATTTAATTTGGGATTCACCTTAATATTTTTATCTCACTTAGCATATACAATTTTTAGTTTATTTTCTTTTATTTTTTGGATTTATTTTTAATTAAAGAGCCATTATTTACAAGGTTAGTGATGGTTGCATTCTAGCCATACAATAATTTAATACCAATTCTCCCCACAGTGTCAACTTCTCTCTAACAGTGTTCCCAGATTTAAAAATATATATTGTTCTCATTTTTCACATAAGGAAACAAAAGCATATATATTTGCTAAACTAATATATTTATATATTAGTTTAGCAAAAGAAATTAAGACCAGAACAATTATTTCCCAAAAAAGTTCTCAGGAGTCTCACAAAGACTATAGTGGAAATTAACTGAGAACTTATAAATACATTTATGATACACAGTACATATGTTTAAAAGGACCTGCTATTCATTTAGATGACCTCTATAACTGCTGTCTTCACTCCAGCCTACATAGGCTTTGCATATGTTCCATTAAGTTATTTCAAATTAAAAATATTAGAGTCCTTGAGTTTGAAAATTTTGTTTTGAAAATTCTGAAAATGTTCTTGACTTGGTTCTTGTCACAGATTAATGTTCTTTATGGTAAGCAAAAAAACATAATTGATGTAGCTAAATTTTCCCAATATTAGGTGTTGGAGGTGATACAGGGGAGAGATGGTAGGTATTTTAAATAAATGAATGATAATGAAGAATAAGTATATGGACATACAGTATTTGGATGCAGTAGCAGAATCTGTCTTGTGCATGAAATTACTGACACACATGTAAAAACATATCTGTGTAAATGTATGCGTACATGGAATTTGTGTTAAATGTTGGTATGAAAGAGAAATAGCTGAGTGGTGTTAACTGAGGGAAAATATTACTCAGGTAATTGTGTTATGTAATATAAATATTAGCAATAATTCTGAGTACTATTTCTCAACATAATAGCATTGTGTTGAGCATTGTTTTGGCCATTTTGACCTATCAAGAAATGGTGCATCCGTTCTAGACTCTTAGCACTAAATGCTGGTTTCTGCTGCTCCTTCAGATTAAGTAAGCAGGTGACACCAGGTTGTGTTGTTGATCAGATCGCTCCATGTTAAGCTATGCTCTACAAACAAGATGCCAAGTGTCTGGGTAGGAATTTACTGGCATCTGTAATCTTTAAGCATTTCACAAAGTTCTTCTAAGAAATTTCTTCTAAAAATTTCTAAGAAAGTTCTTCTAAGAAATTCTTCTAAGAAATGCTATTGTAGATTAGAAGAATAGAATTACTAAACAAACAGGATATTTATTGGGGTAAAGTGAGAAAGTGTAAATAGCCAGTTGGTAAATCCTTTTTATCAAGATCACTTGATCACTTGAATCCCATTATTCATCGATTTGCTCAAGCAGGCACCAGTAACATTTCCATTGGACCCTATCATGTGCCAATGTAGCCCAATGGCATCTGGTTGGTTCAGGAATATGAAGTCTCAAACCGTTCATTCAGGGTCTTGACAAGGAAGTCTGACCATCTTGTGCGTGGGCGGCCACATGATCTTTTGACATCCCGTGGGATCCAGTCGGTAACGGCTCTAGTTCAGTGGTTGTCTCCAAATCGCATTACATGTCCAGCCCATCTGATTTTCGATGCCTTGGCAAACGAGACAGCATCTCTGATTCTGGAATAGCAATGGAGGTCAGAACTCCGGATTCCTTCTCTCACTTGAGTGAGGCGTGATATTCCAAGCATAGCTCTTTTGATTCCTCTCTGGGAGAGCCAAATAGCATTCTCACCCTGCTTTCGTAGGGCCCAGGTCTCTGAGGCATATGTTAATGCAGGGAGAACTGTGGAGTCAAAGAGATGTGTCCAGAGCCAGAAGGTCTTTGTCCTCACATGACAGAGCCTGGCAAGCTGTCCGATGCGTGTTCGATATACCAAAACCAGTAACAAAAAATGTTTTTATCAAGGATGATGTTATTTCTGAAATGTTTTTCCGTGCTTTAGTTAGTAACGCAGTACAGATTTCCATCCCATCTGGTGTCTTAATAAGTCAAATGTTCTTTATCATCTAAGGTGACAAGTCCAGTAAATGATTAACTGCAGAATAAATAGACAGGCAATAATGACAAAAGGAAGGTGTTTAAAGTCTCTTAACAAATGTAGAAGGCTCCTGGTTTGCGATCATTTCATGACCTAGGAAACCCAATGCAGTCTCTTATTCCATAAACACAGAATCTATTCTCCTCCAAGAAATTTGGGATGAATTATTTTTGAAGAGTTAAAGATTGGTTATACCAGAAGTAACCAAATTTATTTGGCCTTCCATCTCCTTTCCAGAATCATTATAGATGTATATACATGTATATATGCATATATCATATATACATATATACATTTATATCATTCAGCATATATATATGCTGAGTGATATATATACACATATATATGTACATATATGTATATGTGTGTATGTCACTCAGCATCCCCTAAGGTCAGAGCTTCCCTCACAACTATTACAGCCTAACTCCCTGCATTGTTTCATGCCCCCTAGGGGGTGAAATGACCCACTTTGGGAAATCTTTTAATAGTAAACACTGTGAAGCATTTGGGGTTGTCTTTCTAACTTGGAGAAGTCTAACTTTCCTAAGGCCACACAAAGATGTAAATGGTTATTCTTTTTTCATTTTCCCCATTTCTGATTTTCTTTTCCACAGTTCCTCTAAACTTGGACAAATCTCTTACAGATGGAAGAGTTTACTCATCATTAAAAATAATTATTTGATTGACCTAAAGTGATTCATGTGTCAGCTCATGTACTGCATGCAGAACAGCACTCTAAGCGGTAGAGATGTTTGCTCTTTAGGGATGAGCCTGTGTCACGGTCTGAGTAGTTAGTTACAATGAGATTCTGCAGGGGAGATCTCCTGCAGACAGCGTTCTCCGTGTTTCTTCCACATTGTGTGCTGGGATTGAGAAAGACTCTGAGAAACTTATCAGTCAAGTGACTCAAGGCTTTACTTCTGAGACATGGACCTCAGAATATTCTGGAGAAAGTTTTAAACTTTAGTTTAGCTAACATAGTTACAATAGTGTTAATGTTTTGATAAGCAAAGTTTCCGCATCTTCACAACCACTGAAGTGCCTGGACCTTTCACCACGATCCATAAATCATTCCTGATTTCCCTGGTCTGCATTTTCTCTCCTTTGTCCTCCACTGCTTGGTGATCTTAGTTCTGCAACCACAGGCCAAGGTTCTGTCATCATTTGATAAAGCCTAGTGTGGTTGTGGCTAGGTTTCTTCTTCCCTTCTCCTTCCCCTTCACTTTCCTCTTCCTTCCCTTTCCTTCTCCCTGATTCCTACTCCTGTGCCTCCTTTTTCTACTGCTTCCCCTCATTCCATTCCCTCCAGCCTGCTCCAACCTTCTCCTCACCAGATAAGAGAATTCCTGTAGTATTTGTTCTTTGCACTTATTTCACTTGACACAAGTTCTTTATCCATTCATCTGTCATTGGACATTTTGCTTTTTCCAGAGTGAAGCTATGGAACTTAGTACTGTAGTGTACATGGATGTGCTTTTTGCTTTAGGGTAAATGCTGTTTCAACAAGTTTTATTTCAATAAGTTAATAGTAGAAAACATAGCAGAGGGTACCAGAAGTTGGAAAAGTAGTTTATATTCATGAGTTGGAAGAATTAATATAGTTTAAATGACCATCCTACCAAAGCATTATATAGATGCAACATATCTCAAGAACATTTTCTCAAGAGATGCATTGATTCAAAATTTTTTATATATCGCTGAGTTTTTTTTTTTATTTTAACCCACTTTTCTTTGAATGACGTTTTATTTTTTCCTTAAGATATGAGTTCCCAATCAGTGGTTCTCGAACTTTTCAGAGTGTGTGCCAGTTTCTGCTCAAAGCACACCACAAGTGAATGTTTTCCAGGTTTAAATATTACGCATATATTAAAATTATATTTATATACATTTATTTATAAAATCCTATAATCATAGTCATGAGTGGGGTATTGGGCTGTACCGAACTATGCTCAGAACTAAGGGGATTAATCTAACTTCGAAGAAAGTCAGTCCTCATGGTGCTCAGGGGATTAAACAATATGTGACACCAGGGAATGAACTCGGATCAGCTGCAAACCAAACAAGTGCCATGCTCATTGGACTATCTGTCTGGCTCCACAGCCATGATTTTTGTTTAAAAAATGAGTATTCCAGTTAACCCCTGCACCTGCTGGAGTGAGCTCACAGGTGTAGGAAACTTTTGGTCAAGAGAAGCTAGAGGGGCTGTAGCAATAGCACAGCGGGTAGGGCATTTGCCTTGCACACAGCCGACCTGGTTCAATCCCCAGCATCCCATATGGTTCCCTGAGCATTGCCAGGAGTAATTCCTGAGTGAAGAGCCAGCAGAAAGCCCTGAGCATCGCCAGGTGTACACAAAAAGCAAAAAAAAAAGTGTTACAGGCTTTCAAAGAGTCAGGGGTGGGCTATCACCCTCATCTCTGTGTTTTTCTGGAAAGGCAAAAGCCACGCATGAAGTTCTTAGGTGCCAAATAAACTAATCCATAGGTGATGATGACTCAGAGACTCATATATAAATCTTCAAAGAGAACAAAAAATGGCAGAGATGCTTCTGTACTCCGCACCAGGTTGAATCTATTGGGGCACCCCAGAGGGGACAGAGGAAATAGAACAATCTTCACTAACTTACTTCTAGGAAATATGTCTTGATCATTTTAGCAAATTATTTATTACAAGCAATATAAAAAGTTATTGAGGTTGTGCTATAAGGGAAGGCTTAAGGAATGGTTGGAACAATTGCAAATAATGGTGTATGAAAGAGCAATGGTGGTGGGATTGGAATTGGAATATTAGTTGTCTATGATAAATTATCATGAACAACTTTTTTAAGAAACAAAATATAAAAAAATAAAATATTAAAAAGTCGTGGGAAAATAAATGCCTAGAATAATGATATGTAAAAACACATACTCTTACTTCTCCTCAGCTTTCTTATAGTTTGCTTTTTTTTTCACAATGTTATTATCAAATAAGTTTTATCTGTAGTTGGTAAAAATATTACATCAGATCACAAATGCATTACTAAAAAGTATTATTATAAAAAATAGTGGCTATGCATATTTATGTATTAAATACTCTACAAAATTCAGAATACACTTTCTTTTTTTTTAAAATTTTTTTTTATTATACCACCGTGAAACATACAATTACAAAGGTGTTCATAATTGGCTCTTGGTAATACAGTATTCCAGCACCCATCCCTCCACCAGTGCCCCATTTCCACCACCAATGTACCCCTCCCATCCCCCCACCCGCCTTAATAGCAAGTACCCCAGTTTCCTCTCTTTCTCTCTCTCTCTCTCTCTTGTCTCTGCATCTCTCTCCCTCTTATTTTTACACATTGTGGCTAGCCCTGCAGATATTTAGAGTTTATCACTTAAGTCTCTTTGTGTATATTCAGTGGTGAGTTTTAATCTGCCATTACCATTTCCCCATATTTATTAAAACACTGGTATCTATATCCTATTAATGAATGCAGTCATTCTATATCTGTCCTTTTCCTTCTGACTAATTTCACTCAGCATGATAGACTCCATGTCCATCCATTTGCAGGTAAATTTCATAATTTCATCCTTTCTGACAGCTGCATAGTATTCCATAGTGTAGATGAACCACAGTTTCTTTAGCCAGTCCTCTGTTCTCGGGCATTTAGGTTGTTTCCAGATTCTAGCTATAGTGAATAGCGCAGAGATGAATAAAGAAGTACAGATAGTGTTTCTGCTATGTGTTTTTCGGTCTCTAGGGTATATTCCCAGGAGTGCTATTGCTGGATCAAATGGGAGTTCAATATCTAGCTTTCGGAGGAATGTCCATATTGTTTTCCAAAAGGGCTGGACCAGTCGGCACTCCCACCAGCAGTGGATGAGAGTCCCTTTTTCCCCACATCCATGCAAGCACCGGGTTGTTCTTGCTGTTTTGGATGTGTGCCAGTCTCTGTGGGGTGAGATGGTACCTCATTGTTGTTTTGATTTGCATCTCCCTGATGATTAAAGATGAAGAGCACTTTTTCATATGCCTTTGGGCCATTCGAATTTCTTCTTTTTTGGAAGCTTCTGTTCATTTCTTCTCCCCCATTTTTTGATGGGGTTGGCTGTTTTCTTCTTGTGGAGTGCTACCAGTGCTTTTTAAAGCTTTTCCTAGGGGTTCTACCTATAGTTGTTAAGAGGGATTCAGGCTATATGATATGACTGTTTATAGACTAGTCTCGAGGTGCTTCTGAGTACCCTGTGGTCCACCCTGTGGTACTCAGAAGTTGTGCAATGCTGGAGGTCGAATTCAGTTCCTTCCACATGCCAGGCATGTGCTCCAATACTTTTAGCCATATTCTTAGTTCCTCAGTTTTATTTTTACATTTTTTGTTTGGGGAACTGCACGTGGTGACAGGGGCTATTCTTAGCTCAGTGCTCATTTATTTATGGTGGAAGTTGGGGGGGAATCAAATTTTGGGTTTCTACATGGAAAGTGCATTCAGCCCTTTGTTATTTCACAGCTCAAGGGATTCCTTTTCCGTCACTGACAATGATGCCATCTATATGTCTGTCTCTGTGATCTGAGAATCCAGCTGGACTTGTTAGGGATAAAGAAGAAAGGAATGGAAGGCTGTTAGCTGGGACTTAAGGAATTGGGAAACTGTAGATATTCATTAACAATTTTTAAAACTATATTTTCAAACAGTTATTTTCTAGTCACTGTAGTAAGTACTTCACACATACTGCCTAATTGAAATCTCACAAAATTGATGACAATTCCCTCTTCGCCTACTGAGTATGGAGAAACTCATAACTTAAAACTGACTTGCAACCAACCAGTGTAAGTAATGTGATCAAGAAGTGAAACCCAGACAACAAGATCCTGGACTCTTGTTCTATGATATTAAATTATAAGACTATAAAGTGCTTTTGCCAGTCTAGAACTTTCCATGCCATGTTAAATAAAGAAGCCGAAAAGCAGTCCATACCCTCCAGTGACAGACACATTTTGTGAGAAAAGGAAGTGAATTAAAAATTAACCTGGAAATCTAAAATAAAGCTAGAAGATGGAAGTGTTTGTTCCCCCCCATGGGTATCTACTGAGATCTCATTTGATCACAGGCGCTATCCTACTACTGATCAATAGGGGAGTTTTGACCTGCTCCATTTCCGACCTGGGCCGGTTCACCCCTCCTTTGGCAACCTGGTGGTCCTCCACTCCCGGAGAGTCACCATATTGATACCGAACTTAGTGAGGACATCCGATCGGATTAACACACTACAGCCCAGAACTCCTGGACTCAAGCAATCCTCCAGCCTTAGCCTACCAAGTAGCTGGGACTACCATTTTGGTAGGCATGTCTAAATTTATTGGTTCTTTTTCTTACTGTGATTCAATTTGCTTTTCACAAGTTGAAGACTTTGTTGATGGTCAGTATATTTTTTATATAGGGGACATCCAAAGATACTGGGTGTGGGTGTGGGGCCTGCAGTGGCCATATAGTGCTTAGACCCAGCAGTGATCAGTAGACATCAGAGGCACAGCAGCAGTAGTCTTGAGGGATGGGGTTGGTCTCATTATGTCAGGGGCCCAAGTTTTTAAAATTTTATTTTATTATACCACAGTGAGTTATACAATTACAAAGATATTCATGATTGAGTTTTAGTCATACAGTGTTCCAGTACCAATCCCTCCACCAGTGCACATTTCCCACCACCAAGGTCCTCAGATTCCTTCCCCTCCCCCGCCTGCCTCTATAGTGGACACTTTTCTCTCTCTCTCTCTCTCTCTCTCTCTCTCTCTCTCTCTCTCTCTCTCTCTCTCTCATCTCTTACACATTGTGGCTTGATTTACATCCATTTAGGGATCATCATGTAAATCCTTTGCCTGCATTCAATGCTCAGTTCTGGCCTGGCGTTACTATTTCCAACAATTAGTAGAAACCTGGTATTTATTTATATCCCAGAAATGAATGCAGTCATTATATATCTGGGACCCAATTTTGAACCTCACACATGCTAAGTGTGGGTCCACCAGTTGAGCTCTTCTCTGCCCAATGATAAATTTGTGCATGTATATATTTGCATATATATAATATATATTCTATTGCAAAGTATACATATATTTTATATATACACTTTGCAATACAGTATTTTTAAATGAAGTTATGCAATTTTGACAAGAAGTGATTTATACCTACTATGTATAGTGTAATTCTAATTTTTATATGTGCTATAGACTCCTATAACTTGCTTCTCCTATTGTAGTTATATGCATGATTACATTGGCCTGAGAATGAATACCCACTCTCTCTGACATGTGGCAGTTCTGTATCTTTATAACACATAGTGTTTTAAAATATCTACATGATGATCAATTCAGTGTTCCTTAAAGTCAGAGAACTAAAGACCTGATTTTGATGTAGGAAAGTGAGTAGGAGTGTATACATTCATTGACATCACAGGTCTACATTTGTGAGAGCCCATGGCAGGGTTCCTGCTACTTGGCTGCCAGTATGCTCATGGATTCGTATTTAAGTATGCTACACACATCCTTGCTTCTTCTTCTTACAGCAGTTTTCTTCATTTCTTACTAATCTCTCCATTTTATGCTTTGGAAAGTGAGCCCTTTCTATACTTGGTTTATTCATGGACTTCAGAGAATCCATGCTGATTTTTGTGTTACTTAAAATTTCCTAGCCTCTAGGAGTTTTACTTGTCCATCATTTAGTTTACAACAAATTCAGGAGAGGAAGTGGGAAGAAGGAAAAGGCATTTTACACGGTGCTGTGTACCTCTGTGGTATTTCATGTGTGCTTGTTAATGTCGAGTCAGGACTTTCAGTCTCCTGAGCAGTTTAGGGGAGTCTTAATCATAAAGTCTATCAGGCAGTAAACTGTGTGAAATGCCCACACAGGCAGCAAAGGGCTTCATGAAATAGTTGGGTAGATTTTCAACTGAATTTTAAACGAAGTCATTTTCCCCATCAAGTTCCTCCCATTGTGTAATCTTGTAATATTATGACATTCTTACCTCTGATATTACTAAAGGGCTGTATTTATAGCCTATTTTATAAATACTTATGACTCACCCATAAAGTCTGTCATGAACTGGAACTTTAAAACATGAGAAAAATATCCTTGCCTCTGTTAGAATTTGAGTTAAATGACACCCAAATGTTCATAAGTTTTATGTTATTTATAAACTATTAAGAAAGAGACTATCTGCGACTCTCCAAGTATGGAAGATGATTGAGCTTTCATTAAATGGGTATGTTGATTAGGATGATGGTGGTGATGATATATTCTTACTATATTCTAAATACCAGACACTGATTTATTATTGGTTTCCACTCTTCACAACCACCCTGAGGATATGGGTATTTACTAATTGACCAGAAAGTAAATTCATAATTGTGCATCTACTAAATATACCAGAAATGGCTATACATGAAAACACGGATGGCATTCATTCCAAATTTGAAGTTGGCATAACACAAATTTGAATGAAGGAGTAAGCAAACAATATTCTCTTAATTTAATTTTAATTAATTAATTGATCAATCAATCAATTGATTGATTATTTTTTTTTCTTGTGTCACACTGGGCAGTGCTCAGGGGATTCCCCTGGCTCTGCACTCAGGAATTACTCCTGGCGGTGCTTGGGGGACCATATGGGATGCCGGGGATCGAACCCGGGCCAGCATGCCTGGCCATGTGCAAAAGCAAAAGCCCTACAGCTGGACTATCACTCCGCCCTAATATTCTCTTTATTTATTTATTTATTTATTTATTTATTTATTTATTTATTTATTTATTTATTTATTTATTTATTTATTTGCTTTTTTGGGTCACACCCGGCAATGCTCAGGGGGTTACTCCTGACTCTGCACTCAGGAATTACTCCTGGCGGTGCTCAGGGGACCATATGGGATGCCAGGGATCGAACTCGGGGCAAACGCCCTACCCGCTGGACTATCGTTCCGGCCCCATCCAAATATTCTCTTAATTGTAAACATCCACTTCCAATATGTTGTCATTGTTCCCAGTGCTTCTTCTGGGCCAGATGTGCCAGACAGTAATCATGTAACTATGGAGCACCCATTGTATTTGCGATTCACGAGTATCATTGACTAGACCCATTCTCATTTACTGTGTGGCCTCCAGGAAATTGTTTGATGCATGAATGTGTGAAATGTCATCAGTGAGATAATAAAATTGCTAGAACCCCACAATGCCTAAAATATATATTTATGAATATGATGCTGAAAATGATAATTCTCCAGACATTACTTAACTCTATTAAGAGTTACTGTGCAAATAATATGTATAGCAAAACACATGTCTGGTTCTGTTATTTACAGTTAAGTTTCGAATTTGGGGCTGGAAAGATGGCATAGTGGGTCATTTGTCTTGCATGAGACTGACTCAAATTTGATTATCGGCATCCCCATATGGTCTGTGGAGTCAGACAGGAGTGATTCCTGAGTGTAGATCCAGGAGTAATGATTGAGCACTGCCAGAGTTGGCCAAAAAAGCAAAACTAAACAAACATAAATCTGGAAATCTCCTTGGTCTTGTCAGCAATTACTGTCCCTATGAAAATGTCTTTTGATCTTTCCATAAAACAATATGTTCGGCCGGAGCGATAGCCCAGCGGGTAGGGCGTTTGCCTTGCACGCGCCGGCTCATGCTGGCCTGGGTTCGATCCCCGGCATCCCATATGGTTCCCCGAGCACCGCCAGGAGTAATTCCTGAGTGCAGAGCCAGGAGTAGCCCCTGAGCATTGCCGGGTGTGACCCAAAAAAAAAAAAATAAATAAATAAATAAATAAATAAAACAATATGTTCAAATGCTATGCACAATCGACCATATCCACACGATAACCAAGCTCATTGAATTGTGTAGGGAGTTCAGGATGCCACTCTGATCACGTTCATTGATTTAAAGAAAACCTTTGCTTCTGTGGAGACTGAAGCGGTCATCAAAGCCCTAGCCAAACAGGGCGTTCAAACCCAATACATCAAGATCTTTCGTGAGCTGTATTATGGATTCACCACCAGGATCTCACCATTCTACAAAGAAGTGATCATTGATGTCAAAAGAGGGGTTCGACAGGGTGATACCATTTCACCAAAACTCTTCAGCGCCACCCTCGAGAACATCATGTGACAATTAGAATGGGAAGGAATGGGAGTGAAGATAGACGGTTGGCAACTACACCACCTCTACTTCGCTGATGACATCATTCTAATAACACCAAACATTAGCCAAGCGGCACAAATGCTGGCTGACTTTGACTGAGAATGTGGAAAGATAGGTCTACAGCTGAATCTCAGCAAAACCATGTTCATGAAGAATGAACTAGTTCCAGAGCCCCATTCACTCTCAATGGAACAAACATCTCTGAATGCAGCAGTTATGTGTACCTAGGTCGAGAAATCAACATGATGAACAACCTAAAACCTGAGCTGTGCAGGGAGGAAGAAAGTGGTATGAAATGCCTTCAAAAGCATCTAAGAAGTAGTTAAAAAGACAAAGAACCTCTGGCTGCGGGCACATCTCTTCAATTCCACCTTTCTCCCTGCATTAACATACACCTCAGAAACCTGGGCCCTCTGAAAGCAGGTTGAGAATGCTATTCGGGTCTCCCAGAGAGGATGATGGCCTCTAAGTGTATGTAGTGCAACCCACAATGTATAAGAGAAGGAAAAGAGAGAGGGGGGAGAGAAAAGAGATAAAGAACCTGCCATTTAGGCAGGCTATGGGAGGGGGAGAGGGAATTGGGGACATTGGTGGTGGGAAATGGGCACTGGTGGAGGGGCGAGGTCCTGGAACACTATGTGACCGAAACCTCTAAACATGAACAACATTGTAATTGTATATCTCATGATGGTATAATAAAATATTTAATTTAAAAAAAAAGGAAAAAAAAACAAAAGAAAGAGCTGTGCTTTTTAGTCAGCCAGAATATCACAACTCAATCAAATGAGAGAAGGAATCTGGAGTTCCGACCTCCATCGCTGTTCCAGAGTCAAGGATGCTGTGTTGTTTGCAAAGGCATCGAAAATCAGATGGTCTGGACATGTAATGTGATTTGGCAAGGACCACTGGACTAGAGCCATTACCAACTGGATTCTACGGGATGTAAAAGATCATGTGACTACCCACTTACAAGATGGTCAGACTTCTTTGTCAAGACCCTGAGCGAA
Organism: Cryptotis parvus; assembly: GCA_021461705.1. Classification (NCBI taxonomy): domain Eukaryota; kingdom Metazoa; phylum Chordata; class Mammalia; order Eulipotyphla; family Soricidae; genus Cryptotis; species Cryptotis parvus. Next base: position 212,718 of record JAJIBD010000875.1, read on the forward strand.
TGGTTTGAGGCTCTTCGTATTCCTGAAGCAACCAGATGCCATTGGGCTACACTGGCACATGATAGGGTCAAATGGACATATTACTGGTGCCCGTTCAAGCAAATTGATGAATAACGGGATGTCAAGTGTCAAGTGATGAAAATGACTTTTCATCTTTCCATAAAACAATATGTTCAAATGCCATGCAGTGAGAATTTCTCTATGAGAAAAAGGAGAATACTTTTTATATATCTTTGTCTTGCAATTCTTCCTTAATCCTTTATGAAATTATCTGGTCACAATACATACATGGTTGTGGTTTGTAAATGCCTGTTATATATGCCAGTTGTATTAATTCCCAGTGTAGTCTTTACTACACTGGAAATGGAATTGATAGTTGAAATTTCATATTATGTATTTTGTTCAAGGAATTTAGTGATAAAGAATTGTCAATAAAAGAGTTTTAAAATACCCTGTGCTACTTTTTTTTAGGTGTGCATTAGTAAAAAATCAATCCATTTCCATTTTGACCTGATATACAACTCCAACCCACATACAAACTTGTATTCTTCTGGACATCATTCATTGGTTTTACATAATTCCAAATTCCTTTAATTGTGCTTGGCTTTTTTTTTTATTGAGGGAGAATGATTTTACAGGGATGCTATTTTCCCCTCCTATGGGATATGGGTCTAGTATAAGGGTTATCAATGCCCTAACTAATAAAGAAAGATAGCTAAAAAAGGGAAAACATTATTGATATGGTTTATAATATTAATATAAAAAACATAGATGTAGGATCATGGGAAACGAGGGCTTTACTTTCTTAATGTATTGTTCTTTTAATTTTCCATCCTCTGCTCTAGAAAACTGGTGTCTTTGTGATCTTTGTCATAGCTTGAGTTGCCTTAGGTATGGCATAACATAGATGGGGTGATATGAGCAACAGGAGTTTATTTCTCATAATTCTAATATTGGAAGTCCAAGATCAAGTGTGTTGCAAATCTGGTGTCTGCCATAACAATAGTTTCCTGCTCACTGTGTCCTTATTGTGGAAGGACAGATGGAAGGGAGAGGAAGAGGGAGATCCTTCCTATTTTTCATTTTTTATAAGAGCATTGATCTCATCCTGAGGACCCCGTCACTTAACCTAACCATAATTTCCAGCAGAGTTTTAAGCCCCAATTATAATCACATGGCAAGTTTAAACCTCAGCATATACAATTTTCAGGAACAGAAACATTTTGTTCATAATGCTATTCTTTGCGCCTCCATTTTCTCTTGTTTTAGTTCATTTCACTTCCTATTTATGCACCAGTTTTTCTAATTATGTCTTACGTGCTTTAAGATGTGTCCTTACTGGATTCAGCATTCCATAACCAAAGCACATATCTTGGTAAAAAAGGCTATTAATAAGTGTTGTGGAGAAAGCATATTATCTTGGTACTTAGTGTTCTTGAGAAAAAGTAGACTCTAGATACAAAATAACAATTATTGGTAAAAAAATAAAATTGTTTCCTTAGAGAGTTAGTACAGGGGGTTAAGGTGTCTGTCTATACAGTTGTCAAGGTGCTTGGTTGTATATAACCATGACCTGTTCAATCTCCAACACCCCGTGGACCCCTGAGTACGCCGGCATTGATCTCTGTCCAAAAAACAGAAGTACTCCCAACACTGCTGGGCGTGGCCCAACCTCCCACTAAATAAATACATTTTTTATTGATTTACCTTACTATATTATTTAAAAATCAAAGTGTTGCCTTATATGAAAGTTTTTCGTAAACCTCTCAAATAAAAAAAAATACTTGTATTGCCAGGAGGTTGAACTAAGGGCCTTACACAATGGGGGCATCCCATCTACCACTGAACTTTAGCCCTAGCCCTAAAGTTGACTTGTGTGGGTGTGACTTTCCTTCCTAAGCAGCATTATGGCAGCATTGGGAGCCATGCTCAGCTATAGTCGGCCAACACAGTTGGCCAGGCAGTTTAATGATCTGGTATGATAAGCTATTGCCTCATAGGACTGGTGGACTGGACATCACTGTGGTGACCCCAGATATGCTCAGGATCCTTCAGGGATTTTATACCTGGTCTTGATCACTTGATCCCTTGATCACTTGACATCCCATTATGCTCAAGCAGGCACCAGTTACATTTCCATTTGACCCTATCACATGCCAGTGTAGCCCAATGGCATCTGTTTGCTTCAGGAATGCATAGAGCCTCAAACCTTTCATTCAGGGTCTTGATGAAGAAATCTGACCATCTTGTAGGTGGGTGGCCATGTGATCTTTTTTTTTTTTTTTTTTTGCTTTTTTGGGTCACACCCGGCGATGCACAGGGGTTACTCCTGGCTCTGCACTCAGGAATTACTCCTGACGGTACTCGGGGACCATATGGGACGCCGGGGATCGAACCCGGCCGGCATGGGCTGGCCGCGTGTAAGGCAAACGCCCTACCTGCTAGGCTATCGCTCCGGCCCGGCCATGTGATCTTTTGACATCCTATGGGATCCAGTCGGTAATGGCTCTAGTCCAGCAGTCATCTCCAAATCACATTACATGTCCAGCCCATCTGATTTTCGATGCCTTGGCAAATGAAACAGCATCCCTGACTCTGGAACGTCAGTGGAGGTCGGAATTCCAGATTCCTTGTCTCATTTGAGTGAGGCGTGATAGTCTAAGCATAGCTCATTCGATTCTTCTCTGGGAGACCCGAATAGCATTCTCATCCTGCTTTCGTAGGACCCAGGTCTCTGAGACGTATGTTAATGCAGGAAGAATGGTGGAGTCGAGTAATTGTGGCTGGAGCCGGAGATTCTTTATCCTTTTAGCTATTTCTTCGATGCTCTTGAAGGCATTCCATGCTGCTCTCTTCCTCCTGCGCAGCTCAGGTTTTAGGTCATTCACCACATTGACTTCTCCACCTAGGTTCACATAATTGCTAGTTATTTTCATACGGCAGGAGTATTTGAACTCATGGAAGAATTTCCCCTTGTCACTGTTTGTTCCTGTCCTTTAAGCTCATAATTTTGCAAAATCATCTTTTTCAGAATTTCAGTTGCTGTTATATTATCATATGGTACAGTTATTTAAACTCCAGTCCTGATGCATGGCAGAATTTCCCCTGATCACTCTTTGTCCCTGGTCTTTAAGTTCATAAATTTGCAAAATCATCATTTCAATATTTAAGGTTGTTATTAGAAAATTTAAAAAGTGTTATGAATTTTTCCTAGAGATTCAGTAACACTTGGCTTCTACAGATAAAACTTTCTACAGACAAAAAAAAAACTTACTCCCTGCATTTGAAATGTTTTTATCCTTACTTACAATGAAAACAAATCTACAGCAATGACAAACATCTATTGTCAGGTGAAATACAAATTTAAATCAAACACAAATTTCCTTTGAACAGCCATAAATAACACACTGTCTAGCACCATCTTGCTTGGGCTTGAGTTAATTGTTTATACGATATTTTGTGGCAACTGCTAATTATCATAAGCTGTCCAATAAATGTGATGGATTGTCCAATTAACTCTTCCTCAGCATCCGTTTTTGAAGATGCTACCTATCGAAACTGATGCCAGTTTATGACCTCAATGCTGCATACGTAGCTAATTACTCCTTGGACAATAATTATTAAGTTTCTTGTGTCTCATTCAGTCATTTTGTTTTACAAATTATGATGCCACTGAGTTTCCCAATTCATTTGACTTCACAACTATGGCTCTCTGAGGATTACTAAAGGTCTGCTGTGAACTGTATGGATCATATTAATATTGAAGTAGATTACAGTTATATCTGTTTTGTAGGTTTTCTATCGACCGGCACACTGACCTGGAGAGACAGTTCAACATTAATGCAGATGATGGGAAGATAACACTGGCAACACCACTTGACAGAGAGTTAAGTGTATGGCACAACATAACAATCATCGCCACCGAAATTAGTAAGTTTGATTGCCTGAATTTGTTACTTTCTTATTTGTGTGACTGGGTTTCATTAATGCTTAGCAATCATGTGATAAATGGTCCCTGTTTTCATTAGATATTTTGACTTCCAAATGTAGTCTATTGATCCCATGGAATCTATAAATGAATCGTTTCAATGTAAAATAACTTAGCTATGTGGTAATTACCAAGAGCTTACAATTATAGGAAGGAAACATTTTATACCAATGATTCTTATATCTTATTCAGCCATCTTTATCCATGATTCAGGCATTAATAAAAGATTTCACATTAAATATGAAAAAATAGTGTAAAAGTTTATACAATCTATACAGTTCTATATCTATACATATAACTTAAAGAAGTGGACACTATCACATATAGGACATATAAATATAGAAATCATGTACAAACTCAAGTATAATATAGATACTGCATATAACACCCGTAATAAGTATAGAAGACTTAACATAATTGATGAATAAGATTTTGGGGATACAGTTTTATATTAAGTATTTTCTCTTGGTGTTTAGTATTTAATTATTTTTCATAGAATTTTCAATAATCTATTATACTATCTTGGACTGGTTGGCTTTGTTGGATAGAGTGTGGTATTCATGAATCTTATCCTCAATATAAAACAGTTCAAAAAATCACTTATAAAACATGATTTTTTTTCCCTTAGGGAATTCCCCAGGGCTGATGAAATAAGATAGGTTTTTCTTTACCAAATTTTACTGAGTAAAGCTGTGAGTAAACTTAATGATAATATTACCGACTCTAACAAAAAAAAAAAAACCTCTAAGAAACCTAAGAAATAATATGCAGTTTAAGGGATTACGAGAGTATGGGGGGTAAAGGTTAAGGCCTGCGCATAACCTTGTATTTGATTCCTGGTTACACATTGTGCGTGCAGCATTAGAGGCCTGGGACCATGCTTGGTGTAACCCTGGAGGCCATCAAACTCCAGTGACATGCTCCCGGTAATCCCTGAAACTCTGCATCCTTCGACTCTTGCCTTGCATTTTCTCTCTCTCCAGCATTTTCAGCACTACTCTAAGCTTGAGAAATTACGCTCTAAGTCAGCATTTTATTTATTACACAAACACATGCAGAAGGGCTCTGATGTTCCTTTTTCCTGAGTCTTATTTCATGTTTGGCATATTATCTGAATCTCCTTTTCCATTTTGGATCTTATGGAATCCTTTACCATTTATTTTGATTCCAGTGTAAATTTGTAAGAGAGTGAGAGAGAGTAAATTTGTGAGAGAGTCAGGAATCTAAAGATAATCTAAAAAGGAAATATAATTGTGAAGAAAAAATCACCAGCATACATATAGTATATGTAGATGATAATTAGAAAATGCAGGCCTAAAATCTTTGCTCTCTCAGAAACCTGCAGAGCACTTTCACAGATCCTGTGTAAATAGGGGAAGCGCCTCTGGGAGACTGGATTAACTAGTACAAAGAAGACAAATCCAAACTTTCAGGCAGTGCCTGTTTTTTCCTTTGTTCTCCAATGTGGGAAAAATGATATCCAAGGAGCCCTATTGTTTTTTTTTTTATGAAAATAGAAACAAAAACTAAAAAACCATTTCTGTATTAACCATAATGTAAAGACAGAGTAAACAAAACACCTTTTTTTCTCTTTGTTTCCCCTTGGTTTTCTTTTTATTGACCCACGCCCAGTGGTGCACAGGGTGTACTCTGGGCTCTGCACCCAGGCATCACTCCTGGAGGGATGTGGGGGACCATACGTGGGAGTGAGGATTAAACCTCACTGTATGGGTACGCAAAAGTAGGGTACGTGCAAAGTAAGCTGTACTATCTCTTCAGTCAAAACATCACTTTCTGAAAGAAAACCCATATACAGAAGTCAAGTTCAGATTATCTTCCACTCTGCTTGGTGGAAGGTTCTGGAGCTAGGAGGGCTTGGACACAGAGCTGTTCCCTGGCTCTGGTATCATTTCCTTTTCTAGCATGTTGCTGTGGCAGCAATCTTCCTCTGTAACATTAAGGAATAAAGCAAACAAAGCACACTCTTTGGTGACTTGGTTTATTAGAAATGTTAAACCCCATCTAGAGAGACACAGATATGAAATTTTTATAATTTACAGTGTTGAAGCTGCCTTATCACTTTAGTCTCTAAGGAAAAAAATATCTATTTAGATTGGTTTAAGGGTCTATAAAAACACTCTAACAGATCACTGTTCCTTTAAAGTATGTAGACAGTCATTATATTTTCAATAAAACAAAGTTTCTCATATATTGAATGCAACCCCATTGACTTCACTTGAAGCTATGACACTTTATGAGACAGAGGTGTTCTAGCTTAGCTTAGTTGGTTAGAGGGTGGTGCTAATAAATGTGTGTCCTCAGTATAAAATACCTCAATAATTACTTATTAAAACATGATCTTTTCCAAAGTACCACACAGAAGAATTAAAATATCATGGTTAGTTTTCCTTTTGCCCAATTTAAATAAGTAAAGCTTCTTTAATTAGACTTAATTACGCTACTATTGACACTCTACGAAACAATGCTAGGGAACCTAAGAGATAATATGGAGGTTAAAGAGTTAAGAGAGTATAGGGGTTAAGCTTAAAACCAGTGGACAACATGGCTTTCAGTCCAGTATCATGACCCTGGGTGAATTCCTAGAAGAAAATACAAAATGTTCTTTGCTTATATAGTCATCAAAAATGTCCTAAGTATAAGGATCCATGTTCTCCATTCTGAAGGGGAAGAAGGAAAGAAATAAATACTCAGGGCAGGTGGTTGAAAAACATTGCAGGGGGCAACTAGAAACCAAAGACTAATTTATTAGGAATACCAGACTAGGGAGGAAAATAGACTCAAAAGAAGACACTGTTGGATAAAGAGATGTCAACTCCAGGTGACAAGGGTCCATGCCCAGGAAGGCAAGTATGCCAAGACCAGGCAGAGAAGACCCTCATTTGATCATTTTCTCAATTATTTATAGAATCTTTACTACTTGTCAGATACTCTTCTCCTGACTGGAGTTAGCTGTGAGGAAAAGAGGCAAACATATCAAACAAAGCAATCAACTCGGATCCTACGGGCTTTCTTTTTTAGTGGCCCAGCAAAGTACTGGCTAGGAAAAGTGAGCTGGAATCTGCTGAGACATGCATGGAGAAATGCAGAATGGAAGCTGATGAGGTATTTTCTAGGAGACTATAACAGAGAAGTATAGGGAATTCTCTGTTGATGGTGAGGAAAATGTAGCAACAATTCCTTCCATGAAACTTATGATTTTATAAACATTTATTTCATGGCAAAAACCAATTTTTCAGTGGCACCAAATACACTATGCTTCTGTCCATATCAAGGCCTTCAACTTGTCTGTTAATATTAAAAAAAAACGTTAAAGTATATATTCCAAGGGCCCAGAGGAATAATGTAGTGATTTAGAGAACCTATATTGTAACATCACAAGCATATGGTCATGAGTTTAAATCCCGGAGTCCCATATATACTGAGCATGATTCGCCACACTGCTGTTTGGGCCTTGCAGCCCTGCTATCTGTTATCCCTCCCTGGTATCCAGAACCCTCCCAATAACTTTCTTATAAACTGTGTATCCCAATATAATATTAATCTACTGATCATCAAAATTATCTCAATTTATTTTCTCATTATTTTAACTGAAAACCAAATAAAAATATATAGACATAATTTGGTCTGGAACGGAGCTTGAATGAGGAGCTCAGATATCTAAACAATGTAGAAAACCAGCAATTCCATTTCTTAGACCCATCATAAGATGAAAAAAGAGGGCAAAGCACATGTCTTGCATGTGTGAGGCCCTGGGTTCAATCCTTGGTGCACACACACATGTGCGGCACACACACACACACACACACACACACACACACACACACACCACAAATGATAGCTTTAATATTCAGCCGTAAAATTTTATCTGAGGTGAGCGTAAATCTCAGTACTTCATATGTGTAATGAAACCATGTTTTTTTAAACTGTGGAAGCAAGTAGAAATAAGAATTGCAGGGTATTTAAAAAAAAATTGGAATTAGTATGACAATGACTTTGAAACTTGTTTTGACTTTGTTTTATTACTTAACCTATCACATAATGTTTATCTTCCAAAGCCACAGACCATGTCTTGGGGAAAAATATTAGTGAGAGATTTATTATATTTGGATGAAATGAATATTTAAAACCACCCAAGACAACAGAGCCCCACAGGGGCAGGTTCCAACAAAGATAAAGAGGTAGTCAGTCCAGGGAGAATGATTTAAAATTACTCAGGATGCATCTCATCAGACAAAAGACTTAAACAAATGAAATTAAGCCATAGAAAAAGTGAATTTTAGGGAAGTCTGTGTTATCTCCTAATGAGAATGGAGACATCATGCTTTTGTGCCAGACTCACTTAACCAAGGCTAGGATGCTTCCCTCTGTGTCGTACCCCAAGTATGGCTGTTACCATACAACCTTGCTTGCCATCAGTCAATGAACACAACTTATCACAACTTATTACTTGAGCTGGCAATTAGGTGGGCATTGGCTAACAAGAGGTGGCATTAAAGAACAAATCATCACTGGCAACTTCTCTCTTGGGAGCAATCCTATTCCTTGAGACTAATACAGTGCATGACTACTCTTTGCCATGGGTGTGAAGGTGTAAACTACATTCAACTGATTATTTAAAATAATCACAGGAAAGGCATACAGTGAATCCCAGCGTGCACTGAATTCTTTTACTGCTTCTTGAAAAGCAGGTGCAATTTATCTAGACAAGGAAACTCAAATCTAGGTGAAATAACTTTACAGGGTTGGAAATGGATAGAATATGTCTCTGAACTGTCCAGGAGCTATAGCTTACATGTTCTTATATGCTGTTCATAGATGAACCCTCTCATATATTCCTCCCTCTTCATTATCTTGCTTAAGGATTGTTTCTGACATGTGTTCATCATTCTCTGAAGCAAAAAGAATAAAGTTGTTTTTCCATAGAAAGACAAAGAACAGCAATGATCCAAGGAGTGTGTTTGGCGAAATAATAGGCTTAAGCTTGGCCTTCCCGCTCGTGTATTTGTAGCCTGGAGTAGAAATAGTAGACAAAGCTGAACTGTGGAACTGTTCACACCGGAATCCCTGTCCCACTTTGGAGAGAAGGAAACTGAGGAACACAGAATTGAGAGAGCACAAATTAGTGCCATTTTCCATATAGATCACAAAGAACTTTGCTGGTGCAGCTGACCTGAATAACCTGGGGGAATGTCAACACAGGGACAGAGTTCTGAAACCGTTACTGAATGAGACTCTCCAGACAGGAATACAGGGATTCACTCTGGGTCCCTCCCAACCACCTTTGTTCTGGCTTTTGAGCCACACCCAACTGTGTGCAGTGTTCACTCTTCACAGTACTTGTGGCATCACCAGTGGTATCAGGAATAAAGCTCTGTTAGGTTACACAAGTACCTCATCAACTGTACTATTTCTCCAAGCAGGAATGCACCTTTTTACAGGTTCTCCTGACCTCTTCTCTATCTGCCAATAGAAACTACATTCACTTGTATCACTTGTCTTTCCATTGTTCATAGATTTGCTCGAACGGGCTAACATATCCATATGTTTGTCCCGTGCTAGTGTACATTAAACTCTGATAATGAGAAAGGCAAAGGAAGGAGCAAAAGGAACGTTTTTGACCTAAGGCTTGGGATTTTTTGTTGTTTGTTTGTTTGTTTGTTTGTTTTGTTTTGCTGGGCCACACCCAGCCATGCTCATGGGTTACTTCTGGTTCTGCATTCATGAATTAAGCCCCCATGGTGCTTGAAGGACCACATAGGACTTTGGGAATTGAGCTCATGTCAGCCACGGGCAAGGCAAACATCCTACCTGCTGAGCTATGGCCACAGCCCTGTTTTTTGTTTGTTTGTTTGTTTGTTTGTTTTTTGTGGCTATTGGAACATTTTGGGCAGGGATTTGGGTGAAGGCTTGAGCTTGAGATGTGTAGAGGGTTCCTGTAGGCTGAGACTGATCGTAAAAATTGAGAGTGGCAGCACAGTTTTAGGAGAGTTCAAAAACTGGAGAAGGTCGTCTGTGTCTGGAAGAGAAAACTAGAGGTTCTAAGCCTAGTCTAAATTTTGGAGGATCTTTCCCAGAGATATTAGAAATGTGGCAGAAGCTGTGGGAAAGCCCACTTACCCTATGTACCTGGGAGCAGGTGATTGGCTTTTACAGAAAGCACACGACTCTTGGTTACCTGAAAGTATTTTTAAAGCAGGAAAGCATATAATTGCCCATTAAATTAATCTCTTTGAGTTAATGGTAATGCATTGCTCTGGCCCACTACAGTGGACTGCACACAATATTGCAAATGAAGCTTTTCACTAATGATGGTTAAATCTCCCAGGGAAAGCACTCAGTTTGATAGCACTTAAGGAATGTTTCTTCTTGGCGCTGGGCCTAGTTTCCAGCATAATTGCTTGATCCAATCCAGGCTACTTAGGAAAAAAATATATCTTTAGAGGCAGCTCATTGTCTAGTGAAATCTGTACTTCTGAAGTTCTTGGAATTGGCCACATCTTGATCATATAACCCTGGGTAACCTATTTCCCCTACCTGTTCATTTTCTTATCTGTGAAATGGGAATCTTACTTATACTTGAAATTCATGGCCATCAGTAGAATTAAACTGAATGTGGTACAATTATACGTTTCAGCTCAAAATCTTTTGCTTTTAGAAAATGAAGACTAAATTACACCTGTTCGTTTTTATAGAGATCTGAACCTGAGATTTGTGAAGCCGTGTAATTTGAAAGTATTTACTTCATTTATATTGAGTTATCCTTTTTCTTTTCACAAAAATGACAAAATTACCCTTGATGATCTGTGTTACTTCTTGGGCCTTCATTGTAGATTTGAATATAGACACATTGACCTTCTTATCCTTGGTTCAGGTCTGGCACATTGAACCATGGCTAAATAAAGGTTCTCAAAATGAAACAGGCACTTTCTTCAAGAATCCAGAGTGAGCTCTGAGCACAGCTAGGTGTGGTTCAACACTCCACCTAACCGTTCAAGCCCCAAATAGAAGCTGATTAAAAGTTTACTATTTTATAGCAAAATCATATGCAAAATATGTAATATCTTCCTGTATAAACTGGAATAGAAGTTTATTAAGATCAATATTATTCCCTTGTATAGAACTGAAAGTAGATGGAGAGACTACAAAAGTCCAGTTGGAGAACTCTCATGGAAGGGAAAGGGTGATAAGAGCTAATTAGATTTAAGGGGCTCTCCTAAATGTGAGGGAAGCCGTAGCAGTAAGACTGACGTGACTTCCTGGGAACATAGTCATGTGGCAAGTTGAATCAGGATCCTTCTTACCTCTGACGTGCATTCAGGAGAATGTACCTGAAGATAATATCAATATACTTGACAATGAGAGTTCTACTAAAAGGAACTAGACAATAAAATGCAAATGTGAAACAGAAGCTTGATAGTCCTGGGAAGGCAGAGTCCTTCAAAGGCCCAGGAGAATCTTGCTGACCCCCAGTGATGGTTATGCTGTGTGTAGCCTATATTTGTCTTATTTCCAGAACTCTACTGCCCATTTCACATAAAACTCCTTCAGTGACTGCACACATTCACATGGAAAAGTCTCCCATATTTTCTCTTTTTCTGTAAACATTCTTCCACCATTACCCCAATCTCTCATAACCTTCTTTGTCATTCTTTTCTTTACAAATCTACTTAGAAAAAAAACATAGATTGAGAATCATTTAGATTTTAACCAGGAGCTTCTTTAGGATTTATTGTAACCCCTTAGAACTAATTTGAAAAAAAAAGTAAACAAGAGATTCTCTCCCTGGTTTCCCTTTAGAAACCATCCCTATCAAGGACTGATCAATTATTCTTACTGTTTTGACAACTGTAGACAGAGGAGATAAATAAATTAATGGATGAACAGTAATCCAAGCTTTTCAGATATAAGTTGTAAAAAACTGGCTGCTCCTGGCAAATGTTAGTATCTAGGTTTGAGAGCACCAGATACAGAGAAGGGAGGCTGGGAAAGTCTCTACGTATTGAACAGATTGTAAAAATTGGATAATAGCAAGTTGGTTTATACTTAGACTTTGTGGATAGGATAAATTGCAGAGGGAGAAATCAGTCTCTCAGCCAAAGAGAATAAAGTAGAAGTTAAATGATCAGGCTGTGAGTCAGCTCACTTGACTGGAAGCATTATGTTTCCCCTTACTCAGTTGAAATTTTACTTAACTTCTTTCTGGTGTTCCTTCTCTCTAAGATGAAGATTTACCAAAACATCTTTAGAGGTATATAGGAGGAACAACCAATAATTAATAAAGTAAGCATGGAGCCTTATTTTTAGTAGTAGAGCTACTCAACTTAAATTCTGAGGAGTTTGATATATGGAATTGGATATATGATCTAATGTGGTCAAATTGTGTTCAGCCACATTTGTGACCAATGTATGCTTGATATGCGGCTTTTATATTATTTTAATGTCTTTGTTGCTCTAGTTGAAGTTTGTTGTCAAAGATCAGTTGTATCACTTGCCTTCCCATTGTTCATCAATTTTCTCGAACTGGAACCAGTAAAATATCCATAAGGCCTGTTGTATGTTAGTGTAGCCCAAGGACATCTGCTCACTCCAGGAACACAAAGAGCCTCAAACCACTTGTTTGGGTCATGGAAATTAGGTCTATAATTGTTACTGGTTTTTGGCATATCAAATGTGACACGGGCAGCTTGCCAGGCTCTGCTGTGCAGGTGGTATACTTTCAGTAGTAGGCTCTCAGTTCATGCATTTACTGATGAACTGCACAGCCTCAAAATGACAGCATGACTGGGAGATACCAGCTTTTCTCTTGGTGGCGCTCTAATGACCCATGGAGTCCCGATGTTGAAAATGGCGGCCCTCATGGTGTGAGGGTTCCTCTGGCTTCTTGTGAGGCTCTGCTGGGATGTCGGGTCAGGGCTAGAACCCGCCTTCCATCCCGGGTGCCTCATGATCAGCTTAGCACAGGGAGAGCTGGTAGTAGCTCTGCCCATGTATCTGAGGGGAAAGAGAACCAACATAGTTGTATTAACAGTAATTTGTAGTGGCCGCTTCTGTATCTAAACCATGTGAGATTCTATATCTAAACCATGTGAAAACTCAGTGGCAGGTCATTACCTTTGTCTGCTAATGGCTTCTCTAGAACTGCATGGTCTTCCATGAATTGGTTTAATGCTATCTAGGCAGGATATCTATGCTATCTAGGGTACTTTAATTAGCATAGACTCCAGAACTCTCTCTTCACTAACTTAGCTTAGTCAGTGGTATTCCAGATTCCTCTGGAAAATCAAAAGACACACGAACTAACACTTTCTAAGTTCATGTTGATATTATTTGCTAATAGTTTAGTCACTCCAACAAGTTGCAATACCCACAACAAGTTCGAGGGGTAAAGAAATAAATGTCATCTCTAGATGTAGTAATTTGGATTTATAAAAAAAAAATTAAGGCTGTGATATAAAATGTCAGTATGCATAAACTGCACCTTCACACACAGGCAATTTCAGGACTTTCTTCAAAATCCTTCCTGGATAACCCTGATGATTCCAGAATCCTTTACTCTAAACTTTACTTAATTGGGATAAAAGATTAGTCAATATATTTGGTGAGCCACACCAAATATGTGGTGTGGGCTTACTCCTAGCTCTGCATTAAATGATCATTCCTGGCAGGGCTCAGGGAACTGGATGGGGTACATGAGATTTACCTGGGGGGTTGACTTGTACATGGCAAGCACCCTACCCACTTCTCTGCCTCTTCAGATTCAGAGAAAATATTTTATTTATTTATTTTTATTATAGCACCATGCAATATACAACTACAAAGATGTTCATGATTGGGATTCAGTCATATATTGTTCCAGCACCCATCCCTCCACCAGCCCTATTCCCACCACCAATCTCCACATATTCCCTCCCCATCCCTCATCCTGCCTCCATAACAGGTAGTTTTCCTTTTCTTTTCTCTCTCTCTCTTCCTTTCTCTCTGTATCTCTTTCGCTCTGTCTCTTTCTCTTTCTTCTCTTACACATTGTCTTGCCTTACAGACATGTAGGGTTTATCATGTAAATATCTTTGTGTATATTCAATGTGGAGTTCTACTCTGGCATTACCATATCCCACAATTAGTAGAACACTGGTGTGTGTGTGTGTATACATATATACATTTATATCCCATTAATGAATGCAATCATTATCTCTTTTTCCTTCTGATTAATTTCACTCAACATGATAATCTCCATGTCCATCCATTTGCAGGTAAATTTCATGACTTCATCTTTACTGACAGCTGCATAGCATTCCATTGTAGCATTGTACCAGATGTACCGTAGTTTCTTTATCCAATCTTCTGTTCTCAGACATTTCGGTTGTTTCCAGATTTTGGTTATTGTAAATAGAGCTGCAATAAATACAGAAGTGCAGATCATCGTGTTTCTGCTGTGTGTTTTTGGGTCTCCAAGATATATTCCCAAGAGTGGTATTGCTGGGTCAAATGGAAGCTCAATATCTAGTTTTTGGAGGAAGGTCCATATTGTTTCCAAAAGAGCTGGACCAGTCAGCACTCCCACCAACAATGGATGAGAGTCCCTTTCTCCCACATACAGGCCAGCACTGGAGGTTCTTGCTCTTTTGGATGTGTGCCAATCTGTTTGGTGTGAGTGGTACCTCATTGTTGTTTTGATTTTCATCTCCCTGATGATAATGATGAAGAGCACTTTTTTTCCTATGCCTTTGGCCATTCAAATTTCTTCTTTTTTGTAGTTTCTGTTCATTTCTTCTCCCCAACTTTTGATAGAGTGGGCTGTTTTCTTAAAGCCACTGTCAAGTGCTTAACCAATCTTTAAAATTTCAGCTTATAAAGTAATTTTCCTCTTCATATTAAATTTATTAATGGATTTACAATGCAACAAGTTCTGCAGTGTGGGAGTGAATGTAAGTCTCAACATCTATTACTCTTTCATGATACTCAAGCTCTTTTGCTATAAAGCCAATTTTTTTTTGCTATAAGCCCTCATATATCCATGTTCACTTTGCCTTCAAATGAGTAGTTGAGCCTCATAATCACTTATTTGTTTGAGGTTTTGAAAATACACTCTGCCATTAAACTACAGTCCTAGCCTAGAAGACATTTCTAAGGAAATAAATAGGTAAAGTGTTGTTCTCATGAAACATTTCATTATTGCTTTATCATTGATCACGGTTTTATCTGGGGACAGTAATTCAGTGCTTGGAGCTCCCAGTAAATGTTTACTAAATGAATGAATGTCACTAGAGAGTACAGAATAGTCCAACCTTCAAACGACTCTCTTCATTGTTGGGTACAAAGAATCTTTGCTTTATTATATTCAACTAAGTCCTTTGATAAAAGTCTCAGGCAGACAGGCATACATGTGCTATGGCTTTCTTGTTTTTTTTTTTTAATGCTTTCTTTCTTGAGTGACTGAAACTGAGATTTAAAGGGCAGGAATAACTGTGCTCTCCTTGTAGGAAAATGTGTGGGGCCTTGATTGAACTCTCGGGGAATTCCCATAGAGTATTAGCCAATCTTGGGAGTCACAGACCACAAGGCAGGTGCTGGTGGAGAGCAACCTCAGTTCCCTTTCTTTCCCCAAGGAGTCAGGCCTCTGATACAAGAACAATTATTTCTATTCCCTTCAGAGAGCCTTGAGGCAAGCCCCGAATAATGTCAGCCCACACTTCATTACTCAACAAGGCCGTTTATCATTTAATCTGATCTGTATTGAACAGTGGAAGCAGGTTTCAAAGCAGCAAAGCCTAAAGAATGAAAATGCAGCATGTTTTCTGATTACAGGAATCCCTTAGCCAAAGCTTAGAGATCTGGACTAAAAATAGGCACCAATTCCATCTTCATCCTGCACCTATCTGACTTTTCAGGGCCAGGTCATGCAGTCTGCCAGATGGAAAGCATTTAGACTATGATAACTTGCTTTTCTTTCGCCCAGGATATCAGTGTATTGGTTACTCTATACCTTCACTTATAATGCTGATATTTTCTTATCTCTGAAGCCTTCTAGAATGGGAATCTACCTCACATTTCACCCAAGGTCAAGAGTTATGCCGTTTTCACTACTGACAGTTCCTTATAAGACTGCCAATCCTACTCACCCCGAAATCCAATCCAAAAAGAACAGAGAAAATAACACCCATTTAGCACAAACTTTGGGTCAGACATTGTGTTGAATACATGGCAAGCACTATTTTATCTCAACCTCCTAGAAATCCTTTGGAAACTATGTGGAAACTATGTGAGATGTGAAACAACTTCCCTAGGCTATGTAGAATTCATTCACAAGGCAGATCCCACTAAAACATGAGGCTTTCATCTTCACACATTTGTGCACCGTGCTAAATTTCAAAAACAAACAAATGCTCAGATCGAAAAGGGTTCAGCTCATTTTAGTAGGTGTTGCATGTATACCTACTACGTGTTTGCTTGAAATATTGGGAGCACAATGTGATATGATCCCTTCCATTTCAGTATTAGAGTAGAACAGTGATGTGGAAAATGAAAAGATTTTCCCTAAGGCATGCATTTGAAACTCTTATGCATCATTTACTTAACAAAGAAGTATTATGGAATAGTGTGAGAATTCTTCATGGGGCATGGGAAAGATCATGTTCTCTGGGAAGATTATTTTTGGAAGGTATATTTTATGAAGATCAGCAGCTATCAGTTGGCTTTTGTTCAAGATGCAGTTCAAAATTAACAACCTCTTGATCCAGGAGTTTGAGGAACTGAGAATATCTTCTGGAGAGATTAGAAGAAGGAGTAAATGGAAGGAAAAGGAGATCAAGGTATCTTTGTCTTTTTTGAAAATGTCACATTTAAAAAAAACAAGTGCTATTCTATGTGTAGAAGGAATGTATCCATCAAATACATCAGAATACTGAAACAAAGAAATATGGGGTCCAAAGTATTTTCATTCAAATCTAGGAAGAGAATAGGTTGTAGACAGTGTAGATTTTACCCCAAGACCAAGGCATGGGGAATGGGAAACAAGAAAAAGAGGATTATGTTCTGGTTTTTCTGAAACTTAATGAAAGATTATTATCACCTAGAGGACTTGTTAAACCATAGATTTCTAGACCATGAATTTTTATTTTTAACAAGTTCTCAAGTGAGACTATTGCAAGGGGACCACACTTCGAGAACCACTGCTATAATCCCTACCGATCTGATTCAGAATAAAACTAAAGCCACCTTCAATATGGAGTTTGGATGAACAAAAACTGACAGGTTAAAACTAATGAGTAAATATCGCTAGAAACGGGCCGGAGGGATAGTACATGGGGAAGGCATTTGCCTTGCATGCGGCCAACAGGGGTTCCATTCCTGGCATCCTGTATGGTCCCCCATACAGGATGAGCCAAAAAAAAAGAATAAGAAAAAAAAAGCTAGAGAGTCAAGCCTTGGTGATGAAGACACAATAATGATACAATTAAAGCATCTTTATTTCTGTTGCAGTAAGCAGAATTTTTAGTCTTTTCTATGGCCTTTCTCATGTTTAATCTTCACTATTCCATAAGTGGCTGCCACCCATCCTCTCAGTTAATATAGTTAATAAAGCAAAGACACCGAAGTTCAAGCTCACCAAATTTAGGTGGCTGCTTTTGACTTTGATCTTGGGTTTGTTTGACTCTTCCACCCAAATCCTGAACCTTTAGCCCCTAATGCTTTCCTAAAAGGAGCCTAATTGCTGCAGAGATGGTGATTCATATGCAAAAGTCAGATGACAAAAATGACTCATCATTTCCAAAGTTTAAGAGTCCCTAGACTTCCTTCAACCTGCTCTTTAGAAAACAGCTTCAAACACAATGGGTTATTATTAGAAGGCATTCATCTCCACTGAAGGGACTGAATAGGGTGAGTGGAGTGGGAGTGGGAGGGAGGTTCAGAGGGGAGTCACGGATTTAAATTTTACATCTGTGAGCTCTCAGTCCTAGAGGGATTTGGATTTTCAGGAACTTCTAGTCCTAGAATTAAAATCAAGTCAAAATAGGCGGCTGTTATTGAAGCTTCAATGTGCCTCAACCCACTGAGATAAGCCTGGAAAGATGCATCACAATCCCACTGTTAAACTTTGACAATGAATGCAAAATAACAGGCTAAAGAAGCAGCAAGGAATAAAACCAGGGCTATCCCAAGAGAAGTGAGAGGAAAACCATCAACTTTGCAGTCAAACTAATTCAAATTCTAGATGAGATGTGACTAACAGATTTCCATTGGAAGATAAGTAATTTCCTTGATCAATCTATTTTCTGGTTAAAAGGATCCTAGGATACGCAATAGGAAACTAGCTCTCATTTGGTTGATGTATAATTTTATACTATTATATTTTGAATTTACTAAAACAGGCCATAGTAGTATATTGTAATTATGAATTTTGAATCAGTGATTATGATGTGATTATTTTCCCTGTATATTTCCTTCTATATCTGTGGTAGTGCTAATAAAAATAAAAGCTTTAAACCCGTTCTGGGTTGATGACATGAACTTGATGTTTGGGAGACACTGACATTTTGATCTTTTCTGTCTCTGTTTAATTTAACTATGTTGTTTAGCGAGAGCAAATAAGAACGCTAATGCCCTGCAAAGGAAACTGTTTAGAAAAATTGTTCTATTTGAGCTTTTCCCCCTTTAAGTAAGGCTTGTCATTAGATTGTGTGTTTGGAACAGTATCCAAATCTCTTTGCTGGTTCATTTTTGAGTATCTCTAGATATAAAAATACCCATACTGAGCCAGCATTTGATTTCCTGCTGAACTGTTTTTCACATTTCCAATATAATTATGTAGCAGTTACAAAGAAACAAAGACTGAACTCCACAGAAAATACCATAGAAACCCACATTTGTTTATTTAAGAACAGACTTTTTTTTTTTTTGAAAGCATCTAACAGAAACTGATGTGCTGGTGACTTCTTATAAAAAATTGATACCTAAAATAAATCGGAAAATATCTAGATACTTTCAGAGGGATTTGGTTAGCCATTTAAAGAAGCAGTTAGATGTTCTACAAATGGCTTCTGGCATATAAATAGGTCTTGAAGAAAATGTGAAGTGCTGAATTAGCTCTCTTTATTTTATCCTTGTTCTCTGAATGATTGATTTTGTCTCTCTTAGTGCCCATCTTAAAGAGGTTTAAGATCTATTACACTTGTCAGTAAATGTACCAACTAATTGTTGACTCACATAACATTGGTGTGTCAGACACATTTCTACACAGCCATGGAAAGCGCTAATATGGCAGATTGCTGAAGATCTAGCTCTAGCTCCTGGCGGGGCTTTCCACTAGGTAAATAACCTCTACATAATGAGAGCCAAAGAGTCTAAATACATGGTGCTGGAGAGATAGCCAGAGGGCAGGGTACTTGAGAAGTTTCCAGAGCACTCTCTAGGGCTTCTGAGACGCCCTAGAGCTTCATTTAGAAGTCAGTTCTTCGGTTTGCTTGTTGTATGGGTCTTGGAGGTCTACTTGTTTTCTTTAATTTTCTGTTTTGCTTTTTTGGGCCACACCCATTAATGCTCAGAACTTAAACCTGGCTCTGTGCCAAGAGATCCATCCTAACAGTCTCAGGAAATCAGGACTCTGTATCTTCTGGAGATTGAAGTTGAGTCAGCTGCATGGAAGGCAAACATCTTCCCTGCTGAACTGTTCTCGGTGCCATGTTGTTGCTTTTAATGTGCTCATACAATAATTATTCTGCATATCATAAAACCTATCATTTTAAGAGACTTCCATAAAATAAAATCATTTAGGAACTGAAAGTTCAGTTGTAAGTGTTGTTTTGAATTTCAGAGCTCCTTTTAAGATGTGAAAGCGATGAGACAGGGAATGCCTGTTTGTCTTCTGAGTGGATGGATCTTTGGTGGTTATAGCTTAGTGTGCAAGTGCAGAGCACCTAGATTTCGAGACAGAAAAATTCAGGATTGTCAACTGCTTATAATAGCTCTAAGTCATGTAACAGTAAAAGGAAAGCTGACCCTTTCTGAGCCTCAGTAATTTTTAATGTGTCCATAATACCATCATTCTATATGATTATATTATGTTCCTTAATTCCTGGAATTGGGAAAAGGACTATTATAGATAGTTTATTTAAGCATTCTAGATGCTTTAAGCATGTGCAAGAAGACTGAGCCCTAAATACCTCCTGTCCTTCAAGATAGCATCTTCAAAGTGTGGTCCACTTACTCCAAAAATCTTTGAAACATTTTTAAGGGTTGTAGGAGGTCAATGTAATTTATAAATATAGTAAGTTTTTTTTTTCCTTTATCTCTCTCAGGCTTTCTCAAGCAATAGGTGAGTTTTTCTGAAGATATGTACTGTTATTATTGGACAGTGACTAAGAATATGAATTCTAGTGCTTTTTCTTGTGTATTATGTTTAGAAAATATTGTTACTTTAGTTGATATTGCTGTATTAAATAGGAAATCTTTGGGGCGGTATGTGTCAATACTTGTTCAGTATATCAAAAGGCCCTAAAAGCACATTGTTTGAGAACTGTCTCCTTACGCAGGTCTTTCTATTTTCTCAATTTGAAATATATCTAAGCAGATATAGTAACATAATGATATGGATATCACACAGAAAACTGTGTGTAGACTATAAATATAATACACTCACATTTATATAATAATAATAGCAGCAATAGTAATAGTAATAAAAACTGAAGTTTATGGTAAGAACTCATTAAATAGAAGTCATCTTTAAGAGAAGAATGGAAAAAAAAACACCCCTGAGCATCACTGTCACTGTGTCACTGTCTTCCCGTTCATCATTGATTTGCTCGAGCGGGCACCAGCAATATCTCCATATGCCCTGTCCCATGCAAGTAGAGCCCAAGGGCACCCGCCCACTCCAGAAACACAAAGAGACCCAAACCATTCCATCGGGCCATGGGAATGAGGTCCATATTTGTCGCAGAACTCCTATGCTGTGGTGATTTGGCATATCAAATACAACATGGGTAGCTTGCTTTATATTTCATATCTCTTGCCAGGGTTTCCTCAAATATGGTTGTTTTGTTATGATATACATGTTTTGGCAAGATCATGGTTGGCCTTCTTCAAAATCTACCAATATAAGATCAGATTGAGGAACTGAACAGAAAGTTCAGAGACAGAAGCTCAGGTCCCTCAAAGGGACTGTGTGCCCTGGGCTAAAGATTTTGCATATAATGCCTTTTCTTCTAAGGACTAACCCTGTCTCATAAAAATAGCTAGAATATCAAAGCATAAGACCATCCAGTTTTAAATTACACATCTTAAGTTATATAACTCCCCAGCTCTCAGTTTATGCTTTGAAATCACACTTTTTATTATTGTATTCAATTTTATACATAGCTGCAATAAAATATGCTTGTCTAAGTAACAATAATAACAAACAACTACCATGTATTGAGCTGACTGTGCTTAGTGCTTGCTAATAATAGTGAATGGATTATCCCAGGTACTTAACAAAATTCTCCAATATGGTTATCAGCATTGCATTGATAAACAGAAAAAAAAAACCTGGGAAACTCTTGCATACTCCTAAGCCTCAAGGAATCATAATTATTACTTAGTGGAGCTAGCCTTGAATATACAATTGTCTGAAATAAAAAATATTTCTATTAACCAGCAGATCTTCAAAGCCTTTGATAGCTATTTTATTTTTTACTGTAAACTAGTTCATTAGCTTTCTTGTTAAGCAAATGTCATCTGATTATTTCACTAATGCTTGTCAGAGCTCTGGTGAAGTTCACCTAAAGAACATGATCATAGGCTTGCATGTCAGCTCCTGCAAAGCTGAGGACAAATCCCCAAATTTCAGTAAACCTGGCAAAGTGAAGGCTGTTTTAGAAAATATAGGCACAAATTTGAGGCCCTTGCTAGAGAAAGGAAGGTTTTGCCTCCAGATTTCATTTCTGCTAGTAATAGGAAATCCTTCCATTTTAATTAAATTATATACTTTGTAAACGGATTCTTTATTCTCTAGTACATTGAAATCTCAAAATAACTCCATGGAAATTGGCCTGAGCCAGTATTATTGTGCTGTTTTAGGTGATACAGCTAAAGTTCAGAAAGCTTAAGTTATTTCCTCCAGATTATTCAGTTAGATAGTGCAAAGTCATTCTGCAACCCCAAGGCTCTTCATGAATTCATAATTAGAATGTGCCTCACTAATATTCATTTTGCAAGAATAGATATAGACCAGATCGATTCTCATAATACAAGCTGTACAATAGTGACAATAATAGCATCTGTTGGTTATACTGTATGTTACCGTCAATCTTGTAGTTGGGGGTAGTTATTTTACCTAGGAACTACAAATCGCATCAAACGTACACATCATGTAGAAATCATCTTGATACGCTGCTTGAAGAGCGCCAGGCTATCAGAAGACATGGAATCCTAAGTGTGCAGATTTCCACCTGCAAAATGGCACCAGATGCATAGTTTGTGCTTACAATGAAGTCCATCCTATCATCCTGCTACAGTTTATCTTCTCTGAAGCTCATAAAAGCATTTCTTGGGTTAAGTATGTTGGTGACTCAAAGGGTTGGTCCTGTCTTTAAAGGTTCCAGTATAAGATTGGCCTGAGGCTCCTCTTCATAATATGAGTGTTAACACTTGTAAGAAAAATCACCTTCCATATACTCATGAGCTATAGACTATGGAGTAATCAAGGTTACAGATTCCTCATTTTGCAAGTTGAGATGCATATTTGTTAACAGCTTCTTTTTAGAAGTCACTGAGCTATCCTTGATAGAGCTAAAGTATCCCACAAATCTCTCATTCTGTAGATATATTATATCCATTCTAGTATTCCATGAACTGCTAATAGGCCCTAGGCTTAATCTAGGTAAGTTTTATACATACATACACACCTGCCTGTGTTTATTACCTCACTATTTACAATACTCTTTATTTTTATTTGTTTGTTTGCTATTTATTCATTTATCCATCCATCCATTTATTTCTTCATTCATTCGTTCATTTATTCATTTGTCCATCTATTTATTTACTTATTTTTTATTTGCTTATTTATTTATTTTTGCTTTTTTTGGTCACACCCGGCGATGCTCAGGGTTACTCCTGGCTCTCACTTGGAAATTACTCCTGGTGGTGCTTGGGGGACCATACGGGATGACAGGGATCGAATTTGCAAGGCAAATGCCCTACCCTCTGTGCTATCGCTCTAGCCCCTTACAATACTCTTGCCTAGAAAATAATCCAAATTAAGGAGTGGATAAAGAAGTTGTCATCTTTATACACAGTGAATGTTCTCAGTTATTAAAAAAGTGAAATCCTACTTGTTGCTCCAACTTGGTTATAGTTAAAGCTCACTAGAGTTTTATGTAAAATGGTCAGTGGGAAGTCAGATACTTGATTTCACCTGTGGAAAATAAAGCAAAGGAATGGAGAGTATCTAATGACAAAAATAAAATCCTTGGACATTGGTTTGAGGACTGAGGTTATTCAAAAGGCAAAAGGATGAGGAAGGATGAATGTGGGAGAGGGTGAATTCAGAAGTCACTTAAGGACAATATTGGAGGGTCTTGGGCACTTTTGTGGTGGTGAAGGTTCAGGAAATTTGTGTATCCTGTTCAAAAGCATAAAAGTTTACACTCTTGTAGCCCAGTTACCTCAATTATTATAAAATAAGAAGAAAATAAGACCAGTTTTTAAAATGTATTCAGGGCCCTAGTTGAAGAAAGGGGTAGAAGTAGACAGTGGTGTTTACATTGTTTCATATTTTCAAACAGTAGTTACTTCCTTTATTAAAGCCTATAGGGTAGATTACACAATGTTCTTGCTTTAATCTGGAAGCATTTAAACAATTACATGCCTATAACTAAAAGATACCAAAACATCTGGAAGTGAAGATGAAAAATGGAATCAACTGACATTTTACTTATACACAGCCAGAGCAGCAGATGTGGGGGAGAGGATGGATGAATATCTCAACTAATTTTGATGAATTCCAGGAATGTAATCTCTAATTGTCCATTTATTAAGTATTTAGATATGTGGATCTAATAGCAGTCTCTCATCTGAGATTCCTGAGGGCTGTGTGCCTAGCTGAAGTGTCAGTCGGCAGCAATTTGAAGTTCATCCTGGTATTGGTTTCTCAATTATCACACGAACTCTTCCTTATTTTCCAGACAGACTGTTTAATCTTATTGGATATTTTTGAGATTTTGACATCTGATTAAATACTTAATTTACACAACAAATATCTCTTTAAAATCACATTAAAATTTAATAAAATATTAAATTAATATTAAAATTAAACAAGTCATTGTCGTATATTTATTTGAAAATTTTGGATGGGTCATACTTCTCCTGGAACTTTTATTTGAAGAATCCAATAGCATAATGGAGATATTCTTTTAATTGATCCAACCTATACTAATTTTCACGTACTCCATTAGTGCTTACAACATGTCCCTTAGGTAGGTGAAATACAAGACTAGTAGTCTAATTTTCACCAGTAGAAAACTGGAAAAAAGAGATAGCAAATAGTTTTCTAGAATAGCAATAAGGACTTTGATGGAATCATATAAGCTAATTAATTGATAGGGAAATCATTTCTTAAAATTTTACCATAATGAGACACTTCTCTATGTCTGTATATAATATCTATTCATTATATTCATACATATCTGATATCCATGATCTAGATCTATATATCTAGATCTAAACTTGTCCTTATATTTATATTGTATCCTGGAAAGAAGAGAAAAAGGTAGATTCTACACATTAAAATTAGCCTTGAAGAACATTGAAGGTAATTTAAGAACATTAAGGTAATTTAAACTTGTCAATTTCTTTATGTCAGAGGTTCCTAAACTTGGTTAGCCTAATACTTTTTTTAGTTTTCAGAAAAAAGTCACTCAGTTGTGCGCCCCCTCCCAATCCAATTGAATCCACAGATCTTTCCATATTCCTCTTGGGGGGTATCATCCCTTTGGGAAATATCCGATTATGTCATGTGCCAAATTCATCCACTCTAAATATGTGTTTCTTCAGCCTCTATCTTCTCCCCCAGTTACTCATGAAACTATAGAGTAGGAGGACAAAGAATCTTGGGTACTTCAGCATTGAGACAAGATCAACTTACAGCAACATTGATCAGGCACATTTAGGACCATGAATCTTAGTTACTATGCTACATCAGTAATTGGTTGTGAATGGAGAGTGGTTTATTGTAGATAGAATTAATGAATCTTACTTTCCCAAATATAACCTGAGCTCCTTTAGAGTCATCTGTGGGACAGAGTAAAGGTATTGAAATTGGGTTGTGCTTTTTGATTTCAGTCTACAGTTCAGTGGTCTCTCCCTCCTCATCAAAAGTCCTTCCTCACTTTTGCCATCAAAGGAAGCAATTTGAGAGATGGCCTTTGTGTTTGAATTTTGTCAGGCTGACAAACTTTCTACTTCCCTATACAAAAGACACTTCCTCCTGTGCTCCTCAACTTCAGTTTCCTTCCATGGTAAATGAGAGTGCTTATTTCAATCTCAAAGGGAGCTGAGCTGATCTAAGGAAGCCACCTGTGTAGAACCTAGCACCGTGTCTGACACACTGAAAGGACAGTTAATTATATTAGGGATGTTAATTTATTTGATTGTTATGTATTTCTGTCCCTAAATAATTCATCTTTGAGTTTCCAGAAGCCATAGGAACCGGGAGATGTGATTCTCAATAGCATTAGTTGCTATTTTAACTATTATTAATGAAGGTCTACCTTGCTTCATTAGCCATATCCTTTGCTGTTACAGATAGAACCTTGTTTAGTCATTATTTCACTTTTCAACAGTCTATAAACTGCAGAATCTGAATCTATTCTCAAATAAGTCTGAAATAAGCACTTATTCTCAAATAAGCATTTTTTAGCCTTGCCTCCCTCTTCATCAAAGTAACTGAAAACAATTCTCCCTCCCCTAGATCCCAAGTCATCGACTCAATGTGAATTTTGCTATTTTCTTGAAGTTAAGTCCCAGACATAAAAACTGTAAATGATTTTATACGCTGTCGGTTGTGCATTCAGATAACACTGGGTTCTGCCCTTGCACTTTCACAGAATTGGAGTTTAGAAGATAAATATGCAGAAAATCCAGTTAGGGACAATCTGAGATTTCCGTCTGCTCCATCTCCCAACAGCATTTTTTCACAGGAATTATGCATCCTTATCTGCTTAGAGTCTCTGCCCTATGATGCACATGGAAGAATGGATGGTCAGGTCTTGGGGAGCAGGGAGAAGGCCATGCACATACCGTGAGTTTAGATGCCAGGAAATACCTGATGGTCTTTCTTCAGTTTCTCTTATGAGCTCAGTGATCAGAGAATAGCATGGCCAGAGCTGTCTGAGTGAATAATGACATGTATTCTGACCCTGGCACGTATGTGTGCAGAAGAAAACATTCCCTGTGATAGGTAGGTTGGAAATTAGAAATGTCCCACAGGCTCTGGCCTAGCAGGATAAAGAGATCCTGGACAATTTGGCAGAGCATTTGTGAACACCAGCTATGGCGCATCCTATTGGAACACTCTTTTATCTTGTTCTCTACTCTCCTGTGTAAGTTGCAGTCCTTGACGACTCATTTAGGAGATACTTGATCTAGGACAACTTGTTTAACATCCTGTCCAGCAAGAAATAGGTGCCAGATATGCTCATACTCATTGGAAAGAGAACTATTTTGATGTAAGGCATGTAGTAATTGTTCAGTGGACTTGGCTAGGCACTATCTGGGGGCTTTAAAGGGCTTTAGAGTAATTGGAATTCCTATTAAAATTCAGGTTTGGATTCTTTTTGTTGGTGTTGGTGGTGGCGGTGGTGTTTTTGCTTTTTGGATCACACTAGGCAATGCTCAGGGTTATTCCTGGCTCTACACTCAGGATTTACTTCTGGTGTTGCTCAGTGGACCATATGGGATGCCAGGGAATGGAAGCTGAGTCGGTCTCATGCAAGGCACATGTCCTATCCCCTGTGCTATCGCTCCAGCCCAGAGGTTTGGATTCTTTAAGGAAGTAATAAAGTCTGTAGTTCTACGAAATGCACAGGTGATACAAATGTTGCTGGCCTGTAGAGTGAGACTCTTAATAGTTAAAGTCACAGGCTTGCATTTCTCGAAGTTGAACATGCATCACACTTGGCTATATGGTTTATTGCAGCACAGATTGAATGGTTTAGAGCTATTTGATTTATTGGGTCTGAATGGGACACTGATAGCTTAGTTTAACAAAAGTCCAAATGAAAATTTACAGTGTGGGCGGTACCTTGAATACCACAAACATTATTCAGTTTCTCCCCTCTCAAAATGTATCTAATAGTTTTAAAAGTTGTAGCAGTAAGTAGATCTAAGGATATGCAAAGGAAGTTCTGATGTATACTGCCTGTTAACAGATACATGGGGTGTTCTGGCAGACTGTCTCCCAGTAAGAGTTAGTATATAGTGCACATCAGACATTCCTTTGCATATCCTTAGATCTACTTTGCTACAAAAAGTCATAATTATTTTTTGAGTCTTGAGTAATCTTCAGTTATCACGATCATCAGAAAGTTGCATTCTTTAATTGCAAAATTATTTAGGCAGTTATATATGAGCATAGAGGGGAATGGAGCTTGGAGAATTTCTGTGCACACACTGGAATTTTTTTAATGGCAACAGCTAAAAGATGAAAGCACAATATTGCAACCAGGATATTTCTATCAGTACAGTCTGGTTTGCCCAGATTTCCCCCATTATATCTGTTCTTTTGTGTTTGTATCTATATAATTAGTTCTATGCAGTTTTATCAATTCATGCATACGCTATCACTTGTATCACTTGTATCACTTGTCTTCCTGTTGTTCATCGATTTGCTCGAGTGGGCAACAGTAACGTCTCCATACGTCTTGTCACATGCTAGTGTAGCAAGGACAACATTATTAAGTGTTGTTTTATGTACTATCAAGATTCATATGCTATCATGAGAAATTTTTTATTATCCATTAAAAGGATCAGTCCTGTTATGTCTCTGTCCAAGTGTTGCCTAAGCTAAACCACTCCCCTAAAATCCATTTACCAAGTCTATAATATTACTATACAAAAGTAGTAGGTAAATGAAACCATACCACCGAAGTGTTTAAAACTTACTAGAGACTTTGTCTCACTGTTATGGTAATGGTCATGGTGTATAGTCTTTTGTATAATATAGAGGGTCTTAAATTCAGAAATTATATTGAGAGGTTTATACAGATCTATTCATTTTTCCTATTTTCCAAAGCATAACAATATATCCCAGAATTGATCTTTAGCATTGAGTACTTTTAGAATCAGAAATTCTGTTGGAAATGAATTTTTTAGTACATTACTAGATTGTCAATTTCACTTGTATCACTTGTCTTCCCATTGTTCATTGATTTGCTTGTCTTCCCATTGTTCATCAATTTCCTTGAGGGGACACCAGTAACATTTCCATACATCCTGTTGCTAGCAAGTGTACCCCAGGACATCTGCTTGCTCCAGGAACATGAAGAGCCTCAAAGTATTCCTTCAGATCATGGGAATGAGGTCCATAATTTTATTGGTTTTTGGCATATCAAATAAAACACGGGTAGCTTGCCAGGCTCTGCTATGTAACAGGTGGTATACTCTTAGTAGTATGCTCTCATCTCAAGCATTTACTGATGAATTTCAAAGGGGAAAGATCAGGTTTTCTCTTGGGTGGAGCTCTGAGGAGCTGTGGAGTCTGGATGTTGAAAATGACTGACCTCATAGTGTGGGGGTTGCTCGGCGTTTCCTGCTAAGCTCAATGGGATGACCCATCACAGCTAGTACCTGCGTAGAACTGTATACAGTGTATAAAAAGATCCTGGGAAGGATCTGATCCTAACATCTAGTACTCTCTAAGACGACTTATTGTAATGAAATCCAATACTAGGATCTCCCTCTGTAAGCATGGACTCTATTGATGACTTCAGTCAGTATTAAAAAGAAATTCAGAAGGCATGAGTGATTAGAACACTGATACTGGCAATCATTCTTCCCATTACAACCTTGTTTGCCTTTCTCTGATCAAATATTAGGTGAAACAGATCAAAAAGACTGATATTCACCTTTCTTTCAAAACTATTATTAGTAATTTAAAGCTTTAACATAGGTACAGTTATGTCATATGAAGCGTGACATGAAAATCAATGGAAAATGATTGTGTGTCATATCACACCAATTATCTATAGAAAGCTGTTGTATGTGAGTTTTTAACTTGCAAATTGAGACTTTTTTCTTAAAAAATTCAAAAATACCAAATTATCATTCATTCTTTGTATCTTTCTCTTAATTTCCTCTTACTGAAAGAGAAACAAAAATG
Source organism: Cryptotis parvus (assembly GCA_021461705.1). Lineage (NCBI taxonomy): Eukaryota > Metazoa > Chordata > Mammalia > Eulipotyphla > Soricidae > Cryptotis > Cryptotis parvus. The sequence goes on from JAJIBD010000875.1 coordinate 242,078, forward strand.
TTATTCTCTCACTTTTATACTCAAAAGAAACACAAATTTTGCTTGCTTAATATTTCAAGGTATTTCCTACACTCTTTCTATGTGTGTGTGTGTGCATATGTATGTTTTTATATATATATATATATATATATTATATAGATTGATTCTGCCACCTGCCCCTTGAAGTGTTGCAGGTGTCGCCATGGTGCCTGGCTGCATTGGCAAGTGGCAGAGTGGCAGAGAGGAGACAGGCTTGTCTATACCCAGGGCTCTGCCCTGTGGGCCCTGGATGGTTGATAGTCTGACATAGAAAATCCTGGGACTCCTGGGATGAACCCAGAGCCATAGCAGAGCCTGGCAAGCTACCTGTGGTCTATTCTTATATGAAAAACCAGTAACAATAAGGAACCTCATTCCCAATGAATGGAGATGTTACCGGCGCCAGCTTGAGCAAATTGATGTACAATGGGAAGACAAGTGATACAAGTGATTAGAGCAATGATAGATAGATAGATAGATAGATAGATAGATAGATAGATAGATAGATAGATAGATAGATAGATAGATAGATAGATAGATAGAATCATGAGTTCTATAACAAATAGTCAATACTATCTACTAAAACTTAAAAGTGATACACTTTAAATAATTTTAAAAGTTTCAGATCCAAAGCAGAATTGTTAAAATTCCGTTCCAAATAGATATTGCTGCTTAACAATAATCATTCTGAAACTTAGAGGTTTAAAACAATAGCAACCAGTTAATTAGCTAAAAATATCACTTGGACAAGGCAAAATGAGGACAGCTTAATTCTGGTCTACATAGTGGCAACTGGGCTGGCTAGACTGCAATTGAAGATAGAATGTGAAGATGAATGTGGCTCATTCGAGTAGCTGGAACACTGAATTTTGTTCTCGTTCATCTCCATGTGAGATCCTTCAGGGAGTGACTTGATATCTTTGTTCTATAATATAGGGACTCCAAGAGCAACCACTGCCTACATGACATCTACCAGGTTCATGAAGCCAGACAGATCCAATATTACAAAGCTTTCCTTTGGTTATTTTCTATTGCTAAAATGGTGACATAGCCCAGATCCAAAAGGAAGAGACTCAGAAGATTCTAAAATACGGGGGCATGTTTCTGGAGGTATTTTTTAATTACACCACACCCAGTGTTTCAGTAGGCCAAGTGTGATGCAGGGGGATGGAACCCAAGTGAGCCACATGTAAGAAAAATACCCTACCTGCTATACGTGTCTTTCTGGCCCTCTTGTGCTGTATTTTAACATCACTATCACTATCACTATCTTCCCATTGATCATCTATTTGTTAGAGCGGGCACCAGTAATATCTCCATATGTCCAGTATCATGCTAGTAGAACCCAAAGGCATCCGCTTGCTCTAGGAACATAAAGAGCCTCAAACCATTATATTAGGTGATGGGGATGACCTAATATAAGTGTTACTGGTATTTGGCATATATAATATGACACAAGCAGCTTGCCAGGCTTGCCGTGCGGGTGGCAAACTCTTGTAGTCACCTCAAAATAAAGCAATTATTGATGAAGCCAGGCTGTGATAGTCTGATCCGCTGGGTGGAGTTGTGACGAGAAAGAGTCTGGATGTGGAAAACAGCTGCCTCCATGGAGTCGGGGAGGTCGTCTGGCTTGTTGTGAGGCTCTGCTGGGGTGGCAGACCAGGGATAGAACCCGCCATGCCTCCCGGGTGCCTCATGAGTGACTGGGCACAGGGAGAGCAAGTAGCAGCTCTGCCCCATGTCTGAGAGTCTCTAGTTCAGCATACCTGGGTCAGATTGAAAAAAAAAAACTGCTGCAGGGTGGGTGTCTCCAGAAATTATTAGATTACTACTAAAATGATTTAAAGATTCTAAGTTATAGCTTTTCTAGTGTTAGGCTTGAGACCGGGACTCATTAGTAAAGTTAAATATAACTTTATATTTATAGAGCATGATTAGAGACTATGATATAATCATGCTTCTAGACTTCTCTTCTGGAAGAACTGTGAGCTAAATAGACAAGTTTCCTGTTTCCCACAGAGAATGAATGGGATATGGTGAAGATAACTTAGATAGGCAACATCATATAAAAAGAGAAAAATGGAACTCACAAAGCAATGGCTTGTCACAGCTCTTATTATACTGAGTGCATATCTCTGGTTCCGTGTAAGTAGTACTTACATGAAATAATTTTCCTAAACTCTTGGAATTATGATTCTTGGCTATAATCTCTGAATCCTTTCTCCTCTTTTGAAATGAACTATTTGTATGTGTAGATGGAATGTTTTCTTGCTTTGCTTCATTCCTGTAAATGTTTAAGTATTCAGGGGGCTTGGCTTTTTTAGAGTATTTTTTTTAATCGAAGCCAATACATTTCCTCCAAAGAGCTAGTAAATGTCTAGCAAATTAATCTATTTATTTATTTTTTTTTCTTTTTGCATCACACCTGGCAATGCTCAGGGGTTATACCTAGCTCTGCACTCAGGAATAACTCCTGGCAGTGCTCAAGGGACCATATGGGATGCTGGGGATTGAACCTGGTTTGGCTGCCTGCAAGGTAAATGCCCCTACCTGCTGGACTACTGCTCCAGACCCAAATCTATTTATAATCCACTTCATTTGACAAAAGTTAAAAATCAGAAATCTAAGCTAATCTCTCCTTGGCCAAGAATCGTAGCAAAACTCGTGCTCAGTGCTTCTTGAGACACCCTCAATCCTTATAATCCTCACAGGGACTCCTATCTCTCTCTAAGTTGCTATGAGGAACCTCAGATCTTTCTGAGATACTAACAAATTGTCCCATTCTTCATTTTATCTGTGGAGGGAGACATCATTCATTTGAAAACTTTTACTCTGGAGAAGCTGCCAAGGAAAACCAATTTTATTTGTTTATTTATTTATAATCTAGCCACTGTTGGTGGAAATGTTAATCCTTGAGTTAATTTCTCTCCATTTATCATTTTATTTTTTGCAGTGAGAAGTCACAAGATGTTTAAGAAAACCATGCATTTGTATGGAATATTTAATTAAATCATAAGAATCAGTAGAATTATTTCATTGTTATTTTCTATTTACCTAAGTATTTAACCTTTATGGCCATAAGTTCTGACCATTACAGTGGTGTCCTTTCCTCTGGTGATAATACTTTCCTCTGTTTTTAAAACTCAGTGACATTCTCCTAGTCTTCCAACTCTCTTCCCGTAGTCATTTAAATTTCCACTTATGGTCTTCAGAATTCATCTAGCTCTGGTCTTCCACCTGGTCCCCAAAGGCAGTGACTTGTGTATTAAGTTTTCATTATGTAGCACCTAAACTTCCTGACTTTAAAACAGTTTTGCTTATCAACTATTATATAACAAAGGCATCCATAGCTTAATGGCATGAAACAAGAAACATTAATTTTATTCTCATAATTAAATTGGACAAGTCTTATCAGGGTACATTTTTCTGCAGAATGTAGTGCCATCTGGGATAGCTTCAGCATGGCTGACCATCCAGTTCTGAGGTGTTTCGCTTACATGGCTGAGAAATTGTTGGGACCTTCAGCTCTGTCTTTCCAAAGGCAGCTAAAGAGTGCGGGCTACCCCCTTTTTATAATAGAATTGTTATAGTGTCACTTTTGTTATGTACTACAGATTAAATAGTATATAACACATATACATGGGACAAAGCTGCTACCAGCTCTCCTATGTGCAGCTGATCATGATGCATCCAGGAGGGAAGGTGGATTCTAGTCCTGGCCTGCCATCGCAATTCCAATAGAGCCTTGCAAGAAGCCAGAGGAACCCCCACACCATGAGGGCAGTCATTTTCAACATCCAGACTCCACTACTGGTGAAAGCTTCACCCAAGGGAAAAGCAGATCTGTCCCCTTTACGGTTCATCAGTAAATACACGAACTGAGAGCCTACTACCAAGAGTATACCACCTACATGGCAGAGCCTGGCAAGCTCCTCTTGTCGTATTTGATATGCCAAAATCCAGTAACAATTATAGACTTCATTCCTATAACCCAAACGAATGGCTTGAGACTTTTCGTGTTTTCCTTGGGCTACAGTAGTATGCCCACTCCAGCAAATTGATGAACAACAGGAAGACAAGTGGCAAGTGATTGACTAAATACAGAGCCAACATTCAATGTGAGACTACATAAATTACACTTCACTATGAGAGATATGTCCAAAGTTGAATTCAGATTATGCTTTGCAGTGAACACATTGGTCCAGAAGATAAAACAGGGGATAGTAGAGGGGCAGGGAGGATTTAAAAAGAAGGGAAAAAGACAGGGAATAAAGTATTTAACCTTGCATGCAGCTACCTCCTTTCATTCCCGACACTGGGTATTGTCCTGTGAGCATTGATTGACTACTGAACTCAAAGCCAATAGTTAGCCATTAATAAAGTTGGGTTTGACTGAACACCCCAATCCCAGCATTAAAAAAATGACCATAAGATAACCTCAAACTACTTTAGATATAATATACTATCTAATAAGATATCTAAAAAATTATTTAAATGATACTTCAATATTTCTTGAGAATAAACATAAGAAAATATATTATATTTCCTATGTCCTCTCAAAGTTTTAAGTTCTAAAACTTTAGATAATTCCTAAAAGCCCTGTATATCTACACGGTTTCCTTATTCTTACATAAATTCCTGGAGATATCTTTTTTTCTTTTTTTTTTTTTATAGATAAAATGCTGTAGGGCTTTAGGCTATTTGTTCTTAATTAATTTTCCTTTTTAGTCACTACTGTTCTGGGGGCCACATTAGATGTAGCGTCCTCCTGCTGCGAAGACAGAACCCAGAGTCTCACCCATGTACGGCCTGTGTTCTGTCACTTGGCCTTCATCAAAGCTCGCAGGTCGTCATTTTAAGGCTGGTTTTTTGTGGTCCAGTCAGCTTGAGATTGAGATTGTTTCTTATGTCCACCAAACTTCTTGGGGATTTTATGTTTTGGTATAAATGAAGCATATTAATAACATTTGTCCTACATACTCAGAAGAATTTTGTCAGACTGTAGAGACAATGTATTAGAAGTGAAACAGGTTAGAATGTAGATAATATAGGAAGGGCTTTTTTTTCCTTCTTGCACAGGCATTTTAATTAAGAACTCTGGGGATCTACGAAGAGAGCGTGAATTAGTCAAGTGCGAGGGTCTGCTGAGGCCCAATTATTGGAAATATGGTTGGGTAAAAGTTTTCCAGGACAAGATAAAGATGTGCAGAGAAGAAACTAGAACTGTGGTTGTCCATCTTCTGGGGCAGTATCAGTTCCTCACCTCCCAGGCAACAATTCCTGTAAACTGGGATTTTTTGGTTGGATTCAGTGTGCTTTATGCTGTTTGCAAACGTCTCAAACAATTTCATCATGAATGTATTGTAGGATACTTTTTGAGGAACATTGTAGAGGGAGGAGAATCGAGAGTAACTAGAGATTGAGAAAAAAATTCATTAACGCTCAGAATAACAGCTTGGGTATAGACAACTCAGTGATTTTTAAAATTAAAATCTAGGTCATACAGATAATATAAAAGAGAAAGTCCTTGAAGAGCACAATCATCCACATGATTTTATGATCTGGAGACAGCCAGTATTAACATTTCTTTCAGACTCTTTCTTCCTTTTTTTTACTAAAAATTTAATTTGTCACATGCCATTTATATCCCTATAGTCCCCTGCTATGAAATTTTTAAAAGAAATCTTCATATGATCACTTTGGGGAGTTGTATCCCCAGATGTGCTTAGGTTTCAAGGCTACTTCCAGCATTGCTCAATTCTAAGGTCTAATGGCCCAGTGCACAGCCTCAAGGATATAGCTGCTTCTGTCCAGTGATTCTAGAAGCACCATGGACACGCCTGGGGTGCTGAGGTATAGGACGTCTAGTAACCAAAGACGTCCTATACCTCAGCAGGCCTTCTCAGGCAGAACATGTATTCTAGCTTTTCAACCCTCACTCCCTGACCTATTTTCTTATTACTGAAAAGGCCTTGAATTTGCTATTTCTTAGTGAGGACTTTTTATATATATGTATATATATACATATATGTGTGCATGTATGTATATATATGCATACATACATTGTATATATACACATACATATATGTATATATTTATATATAATATATACATACATATATATCTGAAAGGATAGGTACATATCATATATATGTGTGTGTGTGTGTGTGTATATATATATATATATATATGTACCTATCCTTTCAGATGCCCTTTTATTAATAAACTTGTTTCAAAGGTAAATTAGCCCTTTGGAATTATTAGCTTTGTGAGGAATAGCAATTTTCAATGATTACGTGTAAATGTGATTTTAAACTTGGGAAAAGCAGTCCCCAAGCACAGTCTGGAAGCTCTACTTCTGGACCTTTGCTATATCATTTGTCTTAGGTTTGAATGCTGCCGCTTTCTCTGCATTTCTAAATGGTACATTTACTTCAAGGTTCAGATCAAACATTTTGGAAACTCTCTCTGTTGCCTTAATTACATGGTTCAAATAAGATGATGTAGATCCAATTTAGAATTATAGTTTTATATTTGCTTTCAAATAGACACAGACTGCTCAGCAGGGAAGAGACTCTGCATATACCTATGAGAGTATTCAGACTTACTGTGCATAATATCCTGCTATAGATTATTGAGATACACAAAGTATTCCAATTGTTGGGATATCCCAAAGTCAAATAATCTTCACGACTCTTTGGATACAACTCCATAGCCTTTAACTGCATATATATCATATGTGAAGTAAGATTTGGATGGGAGAAAAACACATCTGTTTATATAGGAAAAGAATAAGGTACAGAGCTTTTTTCAGCTCTTCTGTGGTAAGAATATATCAGCAAGTGATTTCAAAAGGAAATAAATATCCTTCAAGAACACAGCAGTTGGCTGTACACTTTAAAGTTAATAACCCAAACCTAATTCTTCCTTAAAACCTAGAGCAGTTTTGTCTTATGTTATCTCTTCAGTAATCAGAAAAAGGATGTTGCGTACTTTGCTATACGTCCTGTCACTGTTATGTGCAAATCTATTACTACCACTAAAAAAAAAAATTCTGTTAGCCAACTGCTGTAAAACCTGTGATGGAATGCTTCCATATGCTAGCCATGTCCCACCCTCTGGAATTTTTGCAGGAACTATCTGCTTAGACTGGAGTACGCTTCCTCTTTCTACAATCATAATTCTATATTTGTATCTTTGCTCAAAAAATGCCACCTTTGCTATCACCAGTGTCGGTTGCCTTATTCTGCTCTATGTGATTTATGGGTATTTAATTATTTTCAGCCTGCTGTGTAATTTACTCAGTATCATAAAATTTGTTCATAAATTCTCCTTATGTATTGAATGCCTTTACTGGTAAATTTCCCCCCAAAACTATATGAACAGTAATAGTAGATGTTCAATAAATAGCATTAAATGAAGGAATGATTTAATAAGTGAATGAAAGGATTTAATAAGTGAATGAAAGGATACATGAGATTATTCACATTTTTTATTTGGTCTATAGAACATTGATAATATCTAATTCTGTGGGATAATTAACTGGTTGTATAATACCATGCTTACATTCACAGACATCTTCAAATATTTGAACTGGAAAGTTTACCACCATTCAATGTAATATAATTACCTTTCTGTGTCCAGGAAGTACAGTGTGAAACACACAGAAAGGAATTATATTTCCTACTATACACCATTAAAAATTTAGTCTTAGCCTGTATTTTAGAGTTCATGTCACTAGAGTCCTTTTAAATAATGATCCTGTAAAAAACATTTTGCTCTTTTTAACCTCTATATTTACACATTCTGCCCACTTAAAATATCAGGATGATTGTAAAAACTGACCTAACATACCTTATCAAGTAGCAGATCAGAAGACTTTTCTCAGTGCAAGGAAGATGGAAGGGTACTTATCGACGGTCATTCTACCCCAGACACACATTTTTCAAATATGCTGCTAGTGTAGTACTTTGTAATTCTACTTCTAAGACTTCTCTATTGAGTGAAAATTTTAGGCAAATATTATACAATTTCATGAAATTTGAACATGCTTTGCATGAACATAAATAAATCTCATGTCTAGCATTGTATAAGTGTTTTTATAGGTCATTATAGGGAAATGAGATAGTTTCTCAGTACTTTGTTATCTGTACAAAGGATACAATATGAAAATAATAAACACTAAGTGAACATCAATCATTATTAGTTTTTTCCTCTCTTTCCTTTTCCTTTACTTACCATGTATCCTCAAACTATATGTGTTATTATTCATGTGAGGAAATGATTTATTTAATTGCCTTAATACTTTAGGCAATTAATTCTTTTTAGTGTTGAGCAAATTCCAACAATTTCTTTAGAAGAAATTATAATGAAGGTTTATGTGAAAGAAATAGAAAGTTATAGAATCTTTTATTCCTACAAAATTATTTAAAAATCACCTAATGGACAATATTTGAAATTCGAAAATTCTGAATTGCTCTCATGTACTTAATTAAAAATAAATATGGGTACTTGGATGAGAAACTACACCAATGACTGGCATTCCAGTGGTTTATATTAGCTGATTATTTTCAGTAGAGAATTTTGGAAGAAACATTTTTACTAGTCAAAAATTAAGAATTTAGGTTGGGGGGAGAATTCCAAAAGGTGCATAGTAAATTGGAATCATCTGTTTTCAGGAAAAGATGACTACAGTAATATGTAGTCCTTAAAACGCCTGACTTATAATTTCATTTAAGTACCAAATATATAGAAAATAGCTATAACAACTCCTGATATTTTACTGAGTCTAAGGTAGATATATAATTTCCCCCATATTAATTTAGTATTTGGACATAAGCCAAAATAAAAAGCAATGCTACCTTTTTTTTCTTTTTTGAGTCACACCCGGTGATGCTCAGGGGTTACTCCTGGCTCTGCACTCAGGAATTACTCCTGGCAGTGCTCAGGGGACCATATGGGATGCCGGGGGATAGAAATCAGGTCGGTTGTGTGCAAGGCAAACGCCCTACCCTATTGACTATCGCCCGGCCCCCAGCAATGCTACTTTCAATGATTAGAACAGAGATACATCCGCCTTCACACCCACCATCAAGTATTCCACTTGCCTCTGACACCAACTAATCCATAGAAGAGTGCAGTAGTTGGAGTATTTCAGCCAACAGAAATGCAGATGCAAATAATGGCATTTTGTGTGTGTAGTATATTATGCTTGCAGTAGTCAGAAACTCACTGTCTTGAGAGATAAAATGGTTTTCCTTTTGACTAGCTGTGTTGGACAGCACTTTCTTATAGTGATCCAGAATGGCTCCCAATAAACCGGCTGTGTTCTCTCCCTTATGCCTGCAAAATTAAATACCTTTTCACATGTGTATGGTTGCATAGAGTTTTAGGCAGTGCTTATGGATATTCCTGGCTCTTTGGTCAAGGGTAATCCCCTGGCTGTGTTCCAGAGACTAGATGTGATGTTAGGAATTTAACAAGAGTTGGCTCCATACATGGCAAGCACCTTACTATCTCTCTAGTCCAATACTGGACAACAACCCAATACTTCAATAATGGATGCAGGGAGATTGTGTTTGTAGAATATGGCATTGAAGGGGTGACAGGATATCAAAGGAAGTTGAGTGCATAAAAGTAGTAACTTAAAAAACTTTGTAGCAAAATACAACATTGGACAAAAAAACTGTCTTGAAATCCTGTAGCTCATTTGGAATTTTCATGTATGCTTTACTTAATCCTCTTAAAAATAATAAATCTAAGATAGAGGTTTAACCTGAGGGTAAATTATATGTGCTAGGTGCTGTTTTATATACAGAGTATGATGGTGAATGAAAATGCCTTAAATTTCATTCTGGGTGGAATTTACATTCTTTTTATTAATGAAAACCAGAGTTTTCCAAACCATAATATATACTTTCCAAATGGTTTAAAATCTAAACTTCTTTTGCCAGAGGGAATGCTGGGGCAGATCCTTTCTTTTTAGAATCAAAGTTTTACAGAGAATGTATGAAAATTAATGCATTAATGCTGTCTTTACAAAGCCCGTTAGATTTATGACTGCAGGAAGGCTCTGAAATTCTTTAATGGATCTTCCGACTGTGGTTCTTTTCCTACTGAGCTTGCTCAAAACTGAAGTCTTTTTTGGACTTTTTTCTCCCAGTAAAAGGCCCAATAAGTCACATTTATCAAATTGTCTAAAATTAACAAGAAATTTGGGGGGAAAACTTCCTATGTTTGTATTGTATATGTTTCAAATGATGTGATTTGACTTTTCTGTCATCTCTCAGTATTATAGGTTCTACGTTGAAGAGATATTTAATATACTTCCTCAAAGGAAGGAAGAAAGAAAAGATGACATGTTTACCACCTAGATATACCATATCTCCCTCATGATATCAGCTGGCACAAACACAGTATATGTTTGTTTGCCATTTGACTTTTGAAATCTGTTACTCTCTGATTGTGCTCCTTACCAACAGGCTTGCTGCTGAGGGGAGATAGTTTTCCAGCAGTCAATCAAAAATGAAAATTCATGTTCATGCTGGGGCTGAACTAGGTTCACTTGATCACTTGATCACTTGACATCCAGTTATTCATTGATTTGCTTGAGAGGGCACCAGAAATTTTCCATTTGACCCTATCACATGCCAGTGTAGCCCAATGGCATATGCTTGCTTCAGGAGTACAAAAAGCTTCAAAGTGTTCGTTGAGGGTCTTGATGAAGAAGTCTGACCATCTTGTAGGTGAGCAGAGACGTGATCTTTAGACGTCCTGTGGGATCCAGACGATAATGGCTCTAGTCCAGTGGCCATCTCCAAATTGCCTTGCATGTCCAGCCCATCTGATTTTCGATGCCTTGGCAAACGAGACAGTGTCCCTGACTCTGGAACAGCGACAGAATCCGAACTCTGGATTCCTACTCTCACTTGATGGAGGTGTGATATTCCAGGCATAGCACTTTTGATTCCTCTTTTGGAGACCCGAATAGCATTCTCATCCTGCTTTCATAGGGCCCAGGTCTCTGAGGTGTATGTTAATGCAGGGAGAATGGTAGAGTTGAAGAGATATACCCAGAGCTGGAGGTTCTTTGTCCTTTTAGCTATTTCTTCAATGCTCTTGAAGGCATTCCATGCCACTCTCTTCCTCCTGTGCAGCTCAGGTTTTAGGTCGTTCATCATGTTGACTTCTCGACCTAGGTACACATAACTGCTGCATTCAGAGATGTCTGTTCCATTGAGAGTGAATGGGGCCTCTGGAACTAGTTCATTTTTCATGAACATAGTTTTTCTGAGACTCAGCTGTAGACCTATCTTTGCACATTCTCGGTCAAAGTCGGCCAGCATTTGTGCTGCTTTGCTAATGTTTGGTGTTATTAGAACAATGTCATCAGCGAAGCAGAGGTGGTGTAGTTGCCGACCATCTATCTTCACTCCCATTCCTTCCCATTCTAATTGTCACATGATGTTCTCAAGGGTGGCGCTGAAGAGTTTTGGTGAAATGGTATCACCCTGTCGAACCCCTCTTTTGACATTAATGATCACATCTTTGTAGAATGGTGAGATCCTGGTGGTGAATCTGTAATAGAGCTCACGGATGATCTTGATGCATTGGGTTTGAATGCCCTGTTTGGCTTGGGTTTCGATGACGCTTAGGTTTCAACAGAATCAAAGGTTTCTTTAAATCAATGAATGTTAGACAGAGTGGAATCTTGAACTCCCCTACCAACCTCAGTGAGCTTGGTTACCATGTGGATATGGTCGATTGTGCTGAATCCTTTCGGAAGCTAGCTTGCTCGCACGGTTGTCCTTCATCTAATGTTCTGCTGATCCTGTTCAGGATGATTCAAGTGAAAGGTTTGTAGATGACAGTCAGCAGGCAGATGGGGCGATAGTGCCGATGTCGTGGATATCTCCCTTGAACAGTAGAACTGTCCTGCTAGTTTTCCATTGGGAGGGTACCTTGCATTAAGACAGGTAGCATGTGAAGAGCTGAGCCAGTGTACTGATGAGTACTGACAGCAGATTCTTCATGTGTTCGGGTCTGACTTTGTCTGGGCCGTGTGCTGTTCCCATCTCTCCCGACAAAATAGCTGGCGCCCGCCCTTTAGCCTACACAGCAGAACACCCACCCCCAAACCCCCCCCCAAAACAGCGCCGCTAGCCCCCGACCCCCCCTTGTTATGGAAAGCAGGGTATGCCCGGTAATCCCTCCAGGCCTCCCTAGGCCTTTACTTGTAATGTTTTGAGCTGGGATGCCTTTGAGTAGAGGGTCTGAGAGGGCTGACCCAACACCAGCAGTAATCTCCACCTCCGTCCCCCCCAAACAGTGCTTTTGAGAAATACTGAACACCACATGCATGGGAAAAATCGCCGGTCCTGAACAGCATGTCAGATTTCAGAAGGGGAGAACATTGGGAACGACATATCCATCCTGCGGAATTTGGTATGTGGGCAGGTGGACATGGCTATCAAGCTAGGGTTAAATTACTATAATTATTCAAAGGAAAATATTGATTTGGGTGATAAAATGATAGAAAGTTCTATAACATGATCTAATAGTCCTGAATATATCATTTAAGTATAAAGGAAAAGAAGTTGAGTGGTAAAATGTCACTGAGCTGGAAGTAATATTCCAACATTTTTTCTTTGACTTTTCCTGGTTTTAATTTTTTTTTCTTAGTTTTGTATATTCATGGCAGTCTTCTGTAGAATACCCTAGGATCCATTTGTAGAACATCATGATATACACTTATATTTGTTTATCTATTTGGTGTCATTATTGCCTGAAAAACTATTTGCTACCAGTAGCCATGAATTGTTGAATAAATGAAAACTGAACAGATTTCTTTAAAAATTACAATGATACACTACATATTTAAAAAAGAATAAGTATAACTTTTTCTTGGCATCATACAAAAGTAATAGCCTTTTTCCTCTGAGACAATGTCCATTAAAGTATGTGGTTTTTTTAATCATTATTATTATTATTATTATTATTATTTTAGTATATGGGTTCTTAAAATGATGGTGGTAATGATATTGGTAATAATGACATTTGGATAATAATGGTAGCAGCCATGGATTATTAATGAGTATAGTATTCAGTTTGCTGGTAGGATCTCTATCACTTAATATATCAAATAAGACTTAAGGTAAGAATACCCAGAACTTGAATCACCAGTTTTTAATATTCTTTACCACCTAGTGGAGCTCAGAAGTAATGCATTAATTCCCCTTTTATTTATTCCAGTAACTGGAAGAGATAATGTCTGCCTCAAACAGATTAATGCTCTAACAGCAATGTGCCAATGTATGAGGATAAATTAGTTCACTTTTTACCCAACTGTTATGTAACTGACTCAATCACACAATCATTCCCATACCACAACAGGTAGCAGAGCATCAGGAACACAAATGGATTATTTGTATCAGCAGAAATGTAGATATCAACAATAGACTTAGCATTTTGCTTGTAATGCATTTCTTTTGCCTTTTGTTGGTGTGCTAAGGAAAAAAATCACTTTTCATTCTTGACTTTGATGTGATTTAAAAAAATAAGTTAAGGACTTTCTGTAGCATAGAAGGGCTCTTTCCCAACCTCGTAACTTAGGAGGAGAAACAACCCTCTGGCAGCTTTTTTCACTGCTTTCTGATATTATTTTGCTAAAAATCCTGAAGACAACAATACTAAATTATCTTCTCTCACTTTTTCATAATGTTTGAAATAAGCCTGACATTTTGGTCTCTGTCAGCATCTCTGTTCCTCTAGTTGCATGTTGACATGTGGAACATACTGGGCCCAAGGACAATTCATTAACCTTCCTTTAATAGGCTAGAATTTAAAAATTGCGTATTGTGCACTTAGAACCAATATTTTATGAAAGACAGAGAAAAAATCTTAGCTGTGTAATGACACTTTATATAGATCATTCTTACCTTTATAAAAATCTTTTCTAAAATGCAGTGTCTCTGATTAATTATCAATTTGTATATTTTACAAATTAGATGATTTTTTTCAATTTAACAGCCTATGTATATTCTTTTTATGTCTAGTTGCCCCTGTAATATGCATTAATAGATGGTTTTTGTACACAAATGTTTGTGACAGAAGTAGTGATGCAGTTTAAGGCATTGTAAATAGATATACTTATATTAACATTACATATTTTTTGTACCATTCAACATAAACAACTGGAAATAAGTCAACATCATCCATTTTATGATTATGTACTTGACCCTGAGATGGTAGGCTGTACGACAGCCATTTTAATGAAATTTGCTCACCATTTATCTTCAATTATGTATTTAATTTTTAACTCAATATGGACAATATATCTTGCCAGTGTCAAATAAACACAAAATTCATTATGGCCAAAGTGTAGATAAAAAAGACAACGGTTCAGTCTTGCTCAGTCATTAAAGCATTGACGAAAGATAACACAGAATTAATTACCATACGTGAATTCTATGGGGTACTAACTCACAAAGGAGCAGGTCATATTATAGTAATATTTTGCCCATTGTTCAATACATTCACAGTGATTTATAGTTTAATTTTCTTGCAAGAAATAATGAATATATTAGACTGCACTATGAAGGAGAAATTTTAGTATTTTTTCCTTCTATCTATGGTGGTAACTTAGATCTAACTCTCCCACTGAGAATAGCTATGAAGTTAGAGGAAAGAAAACACTGTTTGAAAGCAGCCAGTACTTAAAAGACCAAAATACCCAAGAGAAAGGAAACAAATTGAGGTGACTTCTAAATTTAGAACTACTAATTCACTTTAGGGCTTTAATTGATTCAATTCACAGTGCATAGAAACCAAATAGAAATTATTGCTTTAGAATTCCTAATGGCCTTATAGGATGATGAAGAAAATAGTCTGAGTTCAGCTCTACCAAGATGTCTAGATACTGAGAGACCATGTCTAGTGTAAGACACCTACCAGGAGAAGATTAGTGAAGGAGAGAATTGAAGAATCAGCATTATGGGATATGTTTGCCAAAACATAAGATGTGCAAGAGTAAAATTTGAAACCGATCACAAAACATGTGTTAAAGTTCTAAAATCGTAAACAGGGGCTGGAGCGATAGCACAGTAGGTAGGGCATTTGCCTTGCATGTGACCAACCCAGGTTAGATTCCTGGCATCCCATATTGCCCCCTGAGCATGACCAGGAATAATTCCTGAATGAGTAGCCAAAAAATAACCCCTAAGCTCGCTGGGTGTGACCCAAAAAAGAAAAAAAATAAATAAAAAAATAAAACAGTAAACAGTTCAAGTTAACATAAAGAATGAACACTGAAATAAGAGAAATAAAGAAATCAAGTCATCTATCAGCTCCAAAATCATGTCTTATCAATACTAAAGTGAGTTGTCTATAATAATCCTGTGAAATCTCTAGGGTTTCACATCTAGACTATAAAGTTAAAATATCAGTGCCACGAGAGAATATGAAATATTTCAATCCAGATAATAGAAAAGGTCCCATATGCTACACTACTTGCATTATTTGACCAGAATCCAGAACTCACTATCACTATCTTCCCGTTCATCATCAATTTGCTCGAGCGGGCCCCAGTAACATCTCCATATGTCCTGTCTCATGTTAGTAGAGCCCAAGGGCATCTGCTCGCCTCCAGGAACATAAAGAACCTCAAACTATTATATTAGGTCATGGGAATTGACCTAACTGGTATCTGGTATCTGGCATATCAAATATGACATGGACAGCTTTCCAGGCTTGCTGTGCGGGTGGCATACTCTTGTAGTCACCTCTAAATACAGCATTTATTGATGAACCATGCAGCCATGCAAGCCGGGCTGTAATAGGCTCGTCTGCTGGATGGAGTTCTGATGAGAGGGAGGTCCAGATGTGGAAAATGGCAGCCCTCATGGAGTGTGGGGGTCGTTTGGCTTGTTGCAAGGCTCTGCTGGGGTGGCGGGCTAGGGCTAGAAACCGCCATCCCTCCCGGGCACCTCGTGAGTGCTGGGCACAGGGAGAGCTGGTAGCAGCTGTGCCCCATGTCTCTGAGTCTCTGCATCAGCATACCTGGGCTGGACTTGAAAAAAAAAAACTGCTGCAGGGTGGGTATCGATGATCAGGGCTGTGATAGGCTCGTCTGCTGGATGGAGTTCTGACAAGAGGGAGATTTAGATGTGGAAAATGGCGGCCCTCATGGAGTGGGGGGGTCATCTGGCTTGTTGCAAGGCTCTGCTGGGGTGGTGGGCCAGGGCTAGAAACCTCCATCCCTCCCGGGTGCCTCGTGAGCAGCTAGGCACAGGGAGAGCTGGTAGCAGCTCTGCCCCATGTCTGAGTCTTTGGAACAGCATACCTCCAAACATAAAATATGATAAATGAGTTCAAGAAAATAGATAGGGTTTCATAAAGTCCAGAAAACTCTAATCAGGATAGCTAAAAATAAAATCTCAACTGAGAATAACATGGGCACATTGTTGAAAGAGATAGTGAGAATCTTAAAAATAAGACCACTTTGCCAGTGAGATAGCTTAACAGGCTGACTTAAATGTGTTTCACATGTGGGGCCAGGGTGATAGCCCAGCGGTAGGGCATTTGCCTTCCACGCGCCCGGCCTGGGTTCGATCCCCGGCATCCCATATGGTCCCCCGAGCACCGCCAGAAGTAATTTCTCAGTGCAGAGCCAGGAGTAACCCCTGAGCATCACCGGGTGTGATCCAAAATGAAAAAAAAAATAAATACAAATAAAAATAAATGTGTTTCACATGTGCGAGGCCCAGGTTCTGTCCTGGAACTTCACCCCCTAGAACACTGTCTATTGGTCCAATAACAAAAAAGAAAAAAAATTCCATATTAATGTGCATGAGACTTAGAATTCAACTAGTCAGAGCAACAGTACAGTGGGTAGGGTGCTTGCCTTGCATGTGGCTGGCCCAGTTTGATCCCCTAAACCCAGATGGGTCCCCCCAAATTTGGCAGGCATGATCCCTGAACTCAGAACCAGGAGAAAACCCAAATATCTCCAAATGTGGCCCCAAATGACCTCACTCCCCCATAAGCAAGAAGTCATTAAGCAACAACTAAATATATAAGTAAAACTGATGTCTAAAAAAGGAGAAGATATAATTAGTAAAGCACATAAATGGCAAGGAATAACAAAGCTAAGCGGGAGACTCTGTAAAAATAATGGCAGTGACTAGAGTGGATGAGGAGACAGCAGAATGTTCAGAGGAGTCAGTTGTGGCAGGATGGCACTGGAACTTTGCTAGTAGACATGGCAATCACCCCATAAATGCTACAAAGCTAATTCTATGAAATTCCACAATACTGTAAAAGCAATGAGATCCCAGAAAACATTAAAATCTATAAAGATATTTAGGAAGCCTGGACTACAGTATAGCACTTTAGATGCTTGTCTTGCTTATGACTTAGCTTGTTAGGTCTCCTGCTTCCCATATAGTCCACCAAAACTTCCAGGAGTGATCCCTGAATGCAGGGCCACGAGTAGGCCCTAAGCAAAACTGGATATGACTCAAAAACTAAAATAAGAAGAAGGAGGAGGAGGAAGAGAAGGAAGAAGAAGGAGGAGGATGGAGGAGGAGGAGGAGGAGGAAACATTTAAAAGACACAAGTAAATTAACTATCAAAGTGATCTTTTTTAAAATTTATTTTTCTCATGTTAGGGGGAAAAAAGAAAAAAATCACTTTCTCATAATTTAGGTAATATGAATGTAATAGTGTCTAACATTATAATCTTTAGGGCCGGAGTGATAGCCCAGCGGGTAGGGGCGTTTGCCTTGCACACGGCCGGCCCATGCCGGCCTGGGTTCGATCCCCGGCATCCCATATGGTCCCCGAGCACCGCCAGGAGTCATTCCTGAGTGCAGAGCCTGGAGAAACCCCTGAGCATTGCCGGGTGTGACCCAAAAACAAAAACAAAAAACATTATAATCTTTATTTTTTTTGCTTTTTGGGTCATATCTGGTGATGCTCAGGTGTTATTCCTGGCACTGCACTAAGGAATCACTACTGGCGGTGGTTGGGGGACCATAAGGGATACAGGGTATCAGACCTGGGTTGTCCATATGCAAGGCACATGCCCTACCTGTTGTACTATCACTCCAGCCCCTAAATTTGTATTGTTAATGTAACTCAGTTGTATCACTTGTCTTCCCGTTGTTCATCGATTTGCTTGAGCGGGCACCAGTAGCATCTCCATACATCCTGTCACATGCTAGTCTAGCCCAAGGGCATCTGCTTGCTTGAGGAACATGAAGAGCCTCAAACCATTCCCTTCAGGTCATGGGAAAATTAGGTCTATAATTGTTACTGGTTATTGGCATAACAAATACAACATGGGTAGCTTGCCAGGCTCTGCAGTGCGGGTGGGATGCTCTTGTAGTAGCCTCTCATCTCATGCATTTATTGATGTACTGAGATGGGGAAAGATTGGCTCTTCTGTGGGGTGGGGCTCTGATGAGTTGTGGAGTCCAGATGTTGAAAAGGGTGGCCATCGTGATGTGGGGGTTCCTCTGGCTACTTGCTAGCCTCTTCTGGAATGGCAGGCCAGGGCTAGAACCCGCCTACCCTCCTGGGCACCTCATAATCAGCTGGGCATAGGGAGAGTTGGTAGCAGCTCTGCCCTGTGTATCTGATTCCACACATTAGAGTCAACAAAATGCCCATGACTTTCCACCATTGTCCTTCTGATCTAACCTCCCTTCCCATACCTCTGCATATACATTGTGGACAGGTTGACATTTATGGTTTGGGTGTGTACTGTTTCAAGTCTTTACCATCATCAAGGTGTTGTGTGTTAGAATTTGCTTTATAATTCCACCCCCCACAGCCTTCCTCTCAACCTAGTATGGTCCCAGGAACACAAGTGAGTACCTAGCATAGCAAACCACAATTTACATCTAGAACAGAGAGCTTCAAATAAAACTATTTCAAAAAGTACTTGATAAATTAATCATCAGTAGTTCCTTTCTTAAAGAAAAGAAGAAATGTTCTTCAGACAGAAGGAAGATCGTTGTAACGTGCAATGAAGCAGCAGAATTTTAATGTTGGCAGATAAAATGAGCATTTATTAAGCATGTACTAATACATTAGACTTATAAATTATGTAGAATTTGGTTATATAGACATAATGAAACAGCTACAGGAAGGGAAAATAAATTGGCATGCACTGACAAAAGGGAAAAGGAATAATAAAAACTCATTTATTAAAAAGGATCAAGAGGAGGAAAAAATAGGGAGAATGATAAAGAAATTTAAGAATGTGATCATAAATTAAGCTCCTAACAAGCAGTCACACATAATGTAAATAAGTACACACATCAATGAATAGATAGTAATAGAAAAACCACAAAAATTGCAACACATTTTTCAACCATGTTTCTCATCAGAGCTAAGCCTAAAATGCTAAAACAAGAGGGTCTGAAAATAATTGAAGCAAAGATCAATGCAAATTTAAATCAACATAAAGTGTTGAGCTCTGGATAAGGAAAAAGAATTTGCAGGAGAGAAAGTTGTGGGCTTGGGGAGATATAGCTGAGAGGTCAGGGCTATATGCCTCACATGCTCAGGGGCCGGAATTCTATTCCAGACACCTCATGCGCTTCCCAGCCTACAGCACTGCAGAGCACGGCTCAAGCCCCAACCCATTGATTCAAGCATTTCACTAGTTGGCCAAGAATCTGAAATTGGCCTCTGTGAACACTGAACACAGCTTGGGAGTGCCCCCACCTCCAACGGAAATAAATAAAACTCCTGGATGTTAAATTCACTTGGCAGATTCAAAAAGTCCTATATATGCATATATCTAGAATCTCATTTGCTAGGTTTGTAAATCAAAAGTTAGTGAGAGAAATACTCAAACTGTTATAAAGATTCAACCCATAACACCCTACTAATCAAACAAAGAGGTAAAAACATTGGTTTTCAAAAAGAGTATCTTAATTAGTAAAGCCATTTCATGGAACGTATAAAGAATTGCACTCAAAATTTATAGAAAATGATTTTATGCCTGAATACTCAAAATAGACAAAACTGAGCTATAAAGTGGGTCTCAACATTTGCTGAGTATTCTGTCATAATGCTGAAATTAATTTACAAATAAATAACAAGAATAATAATTTAAAATATAGCATTGGAAATCAGAACATATAAATCCATGGAAAAAAATAAAATTGCAAGGAAATTAGCACATTGTAAAAATGTCTGATAAAATAATGCCATGACCAAACTTGTAGAATACAGTCTATACAGAGCCTAGACGGAAATTAAACTTAAGTGTCTAAGTTAGAAAAGAAGTGCTAAAAGTCATTTTCAAAAAGGCTGAAAGGACAAAGAAACTTAAAATAAAACAGCAGAAAGGTAAAATCAAATATAGACTAGAAAATAATGAAATTGAATTCAAATGTAGACTAGTATAATTCAGCAAAGCCAAAAGCTATTTATTTACAAAGATAAATACTGTTGATAAAATCTTTGTGGAAAAAATAGAAAAAGTATAAATTTTCAGTATCTGAAATAATGAAAGGCTCTCATTTCAAATTCAGTAGATGTTAGAAAAAGATAATAATTGGACATTATGAATCTACTTATGCCAATACATTTAAAAATATATATGAAAAGGCTAATAGATGAAAAATGCAGTCTTTGAAAATGCATAAGGGAAAAAAAAAAATATGTCTATCACTCTTTCTATTGAATACATTGAATCTATAATTACTAACACTTAACACATAAATTGTCATGCCCAAATGAACCTGACACAAACTTTATCAGAGGAAACTTAAAGAGAGAGTATTTTCCACCTCATGTCACAAAAACCAACATAATCGGCTGCTGAATAAAACCTGACAGGACTATTTCAAGGAAGCAGAATTAACAGCCAGTTTCTCATAAAATTCTAGGTAACGTTATCAAATCAAAGTCAATATAAAAATATAAAATTATACCAAGCAAAACAGGGGTAGATTATAACATCTGAAAATCTATTAATATAAATTAAAATGTTCAGAGCAAAATAGAGGAAAAAATATGATAAATTTCAATTGCCAAAGAAAAGGTTCTATATTCATCTCTTTTTGTGAAAAAATAAAAGCAGACTTGGAAGGGAATTTAATCTGATAAAGAGTAGCTGCAAATAGAGCACAGCGAATATCAAGCTAATGGTGAGATACTGAAAGTTTCTCTCCTTGATACTGGAATTGAGAATAAGGTTGACTACCATTGCTACTTTTATTCAATTCTGCTGTTTTAGTAAGTACAATAGTATACACATAAATAAAAGTATTGGAATTTCTCCGAATATTAAAAATGGGTGTACTATTTGGTCTAACAAATCCATTATTTTTGTCAAATAGCCCCCCCAAAATGCACTCATTCCCCAAATACATGTGCACAAGTATGTTCACTACAGGATTATTTATGATAACCAAGTTATAGGAAAACCCAGGTGGTCAACCACAGAAAACTGGATGAAGAAAATGTGATATACATACACAAGGTAGTATTCAGTCTCAAGGAGGAGTATTCCTGGTAGTATTCAATCTCAAGGAGGAGTACTCCTGGTAGTATACAGTCTCAAGGAGTAGTATTCCAAAATGGAATACTATTCGCCTCTAACCATACATGAAACTCTGCCTTTTATTAGCTCATAAATGGAACCGGGGTGGGGACAGTCATGCTAAATAAAGTAGAAGAGATCTAAAGATGCAGAGTAAGGGCAATAAAACCAGCTGAAAACAACATGATGGGCTCCTGATAGTTTTTGGTATTAGTGGGTGTGGGTAGAAGAAGGTTGGGAGGGAGAGAGCCCAGTGGAATATGGTAGAAGGATATTTGTGCTTTTTCCTTGTTTGTTTGATTTTTTGGGACACACTCTGTGAAGGTCAGAGATTATATCTGGCTCAGCACTCAGGAATTTTCCCTGGGGTGCTCTGGGGACCTTTATAGGATGACTAGTGTTGGGGAAGCCACCGGGGTCCCCGACAGTGTCAGGACAGAAGTTCTCTTCTACCTCCAAGGACGCCAGGGGAACAGATGAAAACTCACGAGTCTGGTGCAGTTCCTAAAAGGCTTTTAATAGTACCAAGCTCTTCCACAGCACTCCAATATAATGAACAAACTCTAGCTCTGGTTCGTACTTAGACCATACAAAAGAACCTAAGTCTCCCAACAAAGAGAGAGGATCTCACCCAAGTTGAGTCCTACCCAGGAGAAGGAGCAAAATGCCAAAGAGCAAAAAGCCAAAAGCAAAAGGCCAAAGAGCCAAAAGCCACAGGAGCTGAAAGTGGAAAGCTAAAAGGCCAAAGGGGCCTCAAGTCAGTCCCTTATATACACCAAAGTAATCCAGGGAGGGTCATGTCAACAAAGAACTCTAAGCAGAGTGTAGTGCCACAAAGGTTTATACCAAGGACTCATCTCTTATGTAAAACACTGGAGAGAGAGAGAGAAAGAGAGAAAGAGAGAGAGAGAGAGAGAGAGAGAGAGAGAGAGAGAGAGAGAGAGGGCTGATATAAAGTCATACATCTTAATTTCATGAGCTTCATTTAATCTGGATGGTACCCATAAGGTCCTTCTTATTATTATCTGCACCAGGGTGATTCTGAGTATCTTGTTCTTGTGTACTGAAAGGGTCACACCTCGCCTGCTTAAAGCAAACTAGTATGATCCTTCCTATAGTCTTCCTATAGTCTCAGCGTAGCCAGGGTGATAGTCTCCTGGTAAATTCTAACTGTCCCATGCTGGGTGCAGTGGGTATAAAGAGGAGCTGTGCCCAATCTAGAAAACATAGAAGTCTTAGTAGATGTATAAGTCAGAAGTTATTCAATCAAGGTGACTTCTGTAACTTCCACACCCTCTAGCAGTGTTTACATAGCAGTGTTTACATTAGAATGAACCTTGGCTTAAATAGATTAAGCTGGGAGTGGGCAAAACAACAAAACTCCCAGATTAGCTAGATCTGTCATCTAACAGACCAGGATATAACCTCATCAGCTGCATGCAAGGCAAGCCCCAACCCATTGTACTATGGAGTGATGACCCTGACTTTGAAGAAGCGTGAAGTTATACTCTTAAATATACAGCCACGTGAACTAATATTATTACAATGAAAAGAACTATAGTTATAAATATTGAAAAATGGAAAATAAGCATTCATAGAAAGAGTAACTACATAAGTATGGAAAGCTTTTAAGCAAATAATCAAACCACAAAGGAAAAGTTCTATGGGTTCTTTGTTTTGTTTTGTTTTGTTTATTGTTTCGGGCTCACACCTGTCATTGCTCATGACTTACTACTGACTCTGCTAAGGGATATTTCCTGGTGGAGCTAAAGGAATCATATGTAGTCTGGGAATCAAACCTAGGCTAGCTGCATGCAAGGCATGCTCCTTATTCTCTATACAATCCCGCCTTCCACAAAGGTAAGGGCCCTATATAACTGTGTCCAGCAAAGAACTGGATGTATATGGGTATATACATATGGGTATATTTGGAGTGAGATAATATATGTAATAAAATATAGAGAGAAGAAAGATATATGATTATACCTATTAACTAGGTAAACCTAGCCCAAACAAAGAATGGCAAACAGTTGAAGAAAAATTCACTAGAGAATACATGCAAGGGAACTGGAAGTGTACATGATCTTGGCAATTCTGCTCTGATTCTCCTTGTTGCAAGTGGCTTCCAGTTGTACTCCCACCAGACAAGCACCAGGAGTGAGAGGATTTTATAGCTCAGAAGAAGCACCAGTTCTGTGAGTGTGAGAAACCCAGCTAAAACACAATGAGAACACTGTGCTGGGATGGCCCCTGGGAGCCCTGCAGTCAGAATGCGCCACAACCAACGTGCCCAAAGTGTGTGATCCCCAGAGATCACGATGGAATGCATGTGTCACCACAGTCACTGTAAAAACATCAGCAGAGGAGAGAAAGAGAAAAACCGAAGATTTTTAAAATGGAAATTAAACAAATATTGAATCACTGTGATACAGACCATTGCAAGCTGCTCATTACTGGGTTTCAGTCATACAGTGTCCAACAACCATTCCTTCAATTGTGCCCATTTCCCAGCATCAATGTCCTCAGTTCCCTCCCCACCACCCACCTCCTCTGGCCCCAATGTACCTCGATGGCAGACACTAATTTTTTCTTATCTCTTCTCCCATACAGACTTGCTATTCGTTAAAAACCTAAGATTATGGTGCTCTCAGGCCATTCCTAGAGTGCTCAGAAGTCTCCAGGGCTATATGGGAGAAACTTGAGGGTCCTTGTTAGTGTCAGGGATAGTTCTGGGGTCAGCACCATGCAAGACACAAGCCTTAGATCCTTAGCATCTCTTTCTCCCCTTCCCATACCCCAAATAGGACATTTTCTTCAAAGAAATAGATAGCTATAATGGTTCTTAAACATAGTAGTGTTTTGCATCAAATGAATAGGGTTTTGCATCTAAAGAATAGGGTTTTTCAACTTAAGACCTGACTGACTGCAATGTAACAATTCACACCTGCGATGGCTAATTTTTTTAAACTGTAATATATAACTAGACTTACCAAGTGTTATTAAAGAAGGTTGTTGTCTTGCATGTAAATGACCCACACTTGATCTGCAGCACCCAATATGGATCCTCAAGCTTTGCCAGGAGTAATCTCTTAGTACAGGCCAGAAGTAAGACCTGTACATGGCTGGATATGGCCAACAACAACAACAAAAAAAAAAACACGATCATATTAGGGATATGTTCTAAAGCTAAATAATATCCATATTAGAATATCCTGAAATTTATATACTTGCATACAAAAGACATGTAATATATGTATAGTAGCTCTTCTTAGAAGGCATGAAACAGAAACAACTCAATTTCACCAGCAAGAGAAAAAAAATAATTTGTGGTATATTTACACAAGGAAATTCTTTTCCAAACAATGGGGAAGAAATGAATCCCAGCTACAGGCAGCCGTATAGATGAATTTTAAAATGTTATATTGAACTAAAGAAACAAAATATAAAAGTGTGCACAACATATTAATTCAATTTTTATAAGGTTCTGAAGAAGTTGAAACAATACAATGTTAAGAAAGCAAGGAGAGATTACCTTGATTGAGAAAGCATACACAGAAAGCTTTGGGGAACATGGGGTCTGCTGTATTTCTTGATCTAGATGGCACATCCCTAGGTGCATTCATTTCATAAAAGCCCACTATAATAAAATGTAAGTTTCATACTTTTCTTCCTGACCCTGGAGCAAGCAGATGCCCTTGGGCTACACTTGCTTGTGACAGGATGTATGGAGATGTTACCGGTGCCCACTCGAGCAAATCGATGAGCAACGGGAAGATAATGATTCAGTGATACACTTTTCTAGTTGCTTGCACTTTATTATTGCATCTTCATCTATACAAGTTGAACTCCCCCACAAATGTATGGGAAGCATGTCAGTAATTAAAATTTATTTGAATATTATACACATCAATATAAATTTACTAAAAGATTACATACTAATTGAATCATCCAGATTTTTAATTTTTTAATGTTGTTTATTAGTTCCTTATGGTATTTTATTGTTTGGGGAATTATCCGTATTGAATTTTTAAGATAGTTTTACCTACCACTGATACACAAAAATTGTCCGTGTGTTTCTACCTGTTTGCTTGCTTTTAGACAGATTTCCCTGAAACGTTAGCTTAGTTTTTCTTTCATTAACTTTGAATAACATGCACAAGCTAAATAGAATCCTTGAATAAAGATTCATGGGATGTTCACAAAGAGATATTTCTGGCTGGAGTGATAGTATAGCTGATAGGTTGTTTGCCCAACCCAGGTTTGATATCTTATATTCCATATGGTCCCCTGAGTACTGCCAGAAGTAATTCCTGAGTGCAGAGCCAAGAATAACCCCTGCACATCGTTGGGTGTGACACACTAAGCTAAAAACAGAACAAAAAACCAAGAGGATACTTTTATATTGAACACTATAAGTAACTCAGGTAGGTCGATTTTAGTCCTTGCTTACCCCAAAATCACTTTCATATTTAATAAAAACATATCCTTACAATTCCCACACTAAATAAGATAATCCACTGTGCACTGAAAAATTTAAAATATTAGTTTTCTTTCATAACCCAGTCTTTGTGTGCTTTTATTTTCATGTATGTATTCTTTTTTGTGTATTGAGAGTAAATTGCTATTGTAAGGTGATTTTGAATGAGAGTTTAAACTGAATATTAGATAAATCTATACATGAATCCCTTTGCAAAGTGTGAGTCTCCCTAATTAAAATCCTGTCCTATAAGGGATTTAAATTGAATTGCATTGTAAAAGTAATCTTAAGAAATTCAATTCCAATAATCTTGAATCAATCCTATTTGAAATAATTAAGAGGAAAAACCACCAAGGATTTAGTAATAGAAGCACAGTGAAATTTTTTTTGCAGAGTAGAATTAGAGACTTTTGCAAAGAAGACATAGATTACCAAACAAGACATAAATAATTAATGATTTGACTTGATTTGATTACTTATATAAAAAATAGACCAGGTGTAAAAAGAAGGAGATGATAATGTATTTAGGACTTAGAGAAGAAAAAACATTTTTTAAAGGTAAGTAAAAAAAAAAAAGTAGAATAGGGGCATGGAGCTAAAAAATCAACTAAGTAAAAAAACTACATTTTCACATAACAAAATAACATGCACAACAATGACAAAATATAACAAAACATGAATAACAGAGGAAACCAAATTTATAGGCATATATAAATAGAAGTAAATAATATTATTTGACATGCTTATAAAACAGATGGATTTGAATTTTCCCTGATTTTATTACACTAGGGCTCTATTTAAGAATTAACATTATAAGGGATCGAGCAATTATTTATCTAGATATTTCTAAGTCATCACTCTATAAGTCTATCTTCCAATAGTCTTATCTATCAAAGGGTACATCAGGACTTGTCCTCCAACAATTGGGAGGGCTGCTTGAGGAGCAGTGTTCAGGTCCAGATTTAATATAAGGCTTAATGCATCTGCCTTTTATGTAGTGACCCCGATTCCATTCCTGGCACAACCAGACATGATGCCTGAGAATGGCCAAACATGATCCAACCCTCCATGAATGAGATATAATCATTCCATTTTTATTAATGGAACACTAACCCTAACCCTAACATTTTACTTATAAACTGCAATTATTGCTACGTTTATTTAGAATGTGACCGCTTAAGTTTTACTCTTAGTCAATAGATAGTATCCAAGAAGTTCAAGAGTTATAAAAAATTACCATCGGACCAAATTCTTATAACTATGTGCTCACCCTAGTTTTCAGAAATCAATACTTGTGATTTTAAGGGAAAATGCTGAGGGTTTAGTTTAGATTTAAGGAAAACCTGACTTGGAGAACTTGGCAATTCGTCATGCTGTTTATTTGCAATGAATATAAATAAATTAAGAACATACACACTTTATCTCCCATTAAAGAACATTATAAAATGGTAGAGCCAGAGAACATGATATTTTGCAGTCAGTAGTCAGTAAAGTCTAGAACCAAAGTCATTACAAGACTCATTTTCTTCCAAGGAGTTTAAAGCTTTCTCAGATACTCTATATTTTCAGCTTTCTCTGTGAAAATACATGTGTCTTTCTTTAGAGAGAAACTTCTTGATTAATCAAAAACTTGCAACTTTCAGGATTTGTTCCTTTGATACTTAAGTCTCTTTCTTTATTAAGGTTCTGATGGAATCCCAAACTTCTCTGTAAATTACTAATATTTTAAGCAGGCAAATAGAATGACTCCTTTTGAGAAACTGTCTTGCTGAGATTTTTACAATCCTGTTATGAAAAGAGTTTTAAAATTGGATGGTCAATTTCTTTCACCATATACAAGAGAATTGGAAGTTTATTGATATGTGTTTGAGGGTGTCTAAAGAAAGAAATAGCACATCAGTTCAGCTATCCTGATAACATAAATATAATGCATAAAAAATACACTAAAGAACATAGATTATAAAAATACACCCAGCAGAATTTCTGTCCTGCTGGTGGTCATTAGTAGTATCCTACCTTGTTCCTAAGCTAACTAGTAATATACCTTTTGGTAAACTCTTGTAATTTAGACATTACCATACCAATTGAGGGCAAAATATATCTCAAAAAATGATATCTGTAGTTGCTAGAGAACCTAAAACCATGCCTGAAATTATTTTCCAAGTTCTTCCCTCAAAATCCCATTCATTTTATTTAATGTTTTAAGTTTCCATCTTCTCTATTTTACATTCAGTTCACATCTTCCTATTTTATAAACTTCTGATGGTACTCTAATCCCCTTTTCAATTATAATTTCTCTTATTTTGCATTCCCCTGTTGATTGTAATTTACTGTTCACAGTTTCCACCCATCGACTTGTAGAGGCTCAAGATTTATTTATTGAGCCCCAACAGTATATCTAAATTTGTCAAATCATTTTTCCTCTCATAGTCTGAAAAGGAGAGGCTGCTTATTTCAATCAATACCTGAAAAACAACAGCTCAGGGAAACTAGTTAGAAGCAAATTCCCAAATAACTTAGACTTGGTAGTAGTCTATTACCTTTTGATTATTAATGGGCAAAATTAATGGGCAATTCATGAGGTTATGTGACTGAAAGGTGACAGGAAGTCACTATGTTTCAAGTGGCAGAAGTGAAGGAGTTTAGTGCATCATTTTCTTCATCATGTGGAAGGCTGAATTTTGTGGCCAACTGAGAAAGGCTTTTACACTTTGTCACATCATCCATGTTTAAAGAATTAATCTTTAATGAATTCTAATCAAATTCCTAATTATAATATCTTTATATTTGATGTTTGTATATTAGATGAAAGTTAAACACTTTCGGGCTAGTGACAAAGGAATAATTTTCTTAAATGCTTATCTAATTAAACTTATTGCTCTATAAGAACAAAATTTTAGAGATCTTTTTAATTGGAACTGTCACTTTATAATCTAGATAAAAGTAACTCTCAATTTTCATTTTACATTTGTGTTGAAAACTACTGTAAGTTCTAGTCATTTCAATTGTGCCTACTCATATAATACAAATAATGACCATTTGTGTGGGGCGACCTTGCTTATTCCATTTAATTGCTTTGCTCTTTATTTTAGTAGTTTAAAAATCATCCATACTTGAGAAACAATAAGACCTTAAATTCTTGACTCACTGTATTATAGTGACTTTTTTAAATGGTAGATTTCATCAATAAATAGTTCAGTGATTTGCCAGAGTTTATAGGATATAACACATTCCTTTTAGCATATAACAGAAAATTCTTCCTGTTTAGACTTCAGCTTTTTCTTCCAAGACTCTCATCCGTGCCATGGATAATGTTGGCCTCATGGCATGGTCTCTGGGTTTCTGGGCCTTTTCACATGTGGCTGATTCTATCTGTCACTTCTGCTACTTCTACTCATTATTTAAAACTAACTCAAAGGTCTTTTAAATCTTTCCTCTAACTTTTTGGAAAATCGCTCCTCTGTGAGGAAATAAACAAAGCATTGTGCAGATCTTCCAGAGTACTGTGGATTTCTTTAACATAGGAGTTTTTGTCTTGGTAATTGGCAATTCAAAACCATTTCTTGAACAATGAAAGAAAAATGAAAGTATAAGGAATGATGAAAAAAAGAGTTCTAAAAAACTTTCTCAGGAAAGAATCACAAGTTGTTTAACCATCTTGGACTTAAACATGGTCACCTTGAACATCCAAAGATTATTCTTTTAGTCAAAAGAGGCTGGTCAAAAAGCGGTATAACCCTTTGAAGAAAATATTGAGTTGACTGTCATCCACCATCATGGAATACCTCTGTTAATTACAAATGAAACTTTCCCTGTTCTCTGAGAACTTGTTAGGCTATCCTTTAACCTGTAACCTTTAACCTCTATTGTCAATTACCAAATAATCACATTTCTCCCTCTTAGAGTACCCTCACTGTTTTAAGTGCCTTGAATTTTCTTAGTTTATTTATATTAACATAAATATTAGCCAGGGTAAGTATTACTAAGGATTCAGGTTTCTTAGTGATAACCTGTTCAATGCAGAATCTCTGTCCTACAGCATTTTTTATGAATTTAGCCTCAGTAAAATGTATCTGGGCAGTATGAGCATGGCCAAACATTGATCCTTTCTGTATAAAGCTCCTTCCATCAAATAGCTTTGGGGAGAGGCTGCCCAAATTGTATTAGCTTTTTGAATAAATCTAAATTGGTATAAATTCGTAAGCCCTTTCCTTTTATTTTTAAAAGTTCCATTTCTTTTTTTAAACAAATGATTATGGAAATTCAGTCTGTGAAGTTCCTTCTACTAGTAGTGCTACAAGCCTTTTTAGAACAGGTGTGTATGTGGTGGCGGAATATTAGATCATTAAAAGCTCCTGAGAATGGATGTACCTGGGACAGATCTTGAGGGTAACAAGGAATTTAACAGTTAACAATAGGACGGTTATGTCATTGCTCATTAAAGTTAACTTTCAGTATGTTTTATATAACTACCAAGGATCCAAGAATCCAACCACTCATTAGTCTTCCTTTAGTAGCACAGTCTTCAGGAACAGATTATACTGCTTACATTTTCTTTTCTTTTTTTTTATTTTTTCTTTTTGATGAGATCAACTACAAACTATGAAGTTAAAAGTAAATGCCTAGTCATATATATAATACAACAATTTCAGAAGACATTATTTTGGTAAATTGTTAAATAAATATTAGTTCCCCAAACTGGAAGACCACTTAAAGAATATGCTCCAAGAGATAGTTGTAGGTATAGGTGATAGATTCAAGTTTAGTTCTGTGTTTCCCACAGATCATACTGAAGACAGCAAGTCTAATTACTGACTCCCCCAATTATTGTTCATTATATTGAAGTAAATCACTTTTGTAAAGGTGCTGAGGCATATTAAATATTCTAGTTGGAAGAACATTCTCTGCCACTGATGATTCATACTAAAAAATGACCAGAACACAGTCTCACATCATCTCTAACAACAATAAGATGGCTTCATTCCAAAGTTCTGTGGCTCAAGAATAAATATATTCTCATTTCAGCTAACAAATGGGAGAAGGTATCATACTTTCCTGTTAAAAATTCTCCCAAGAGGGGCCGGAGCGATAGCCCAGTAGGTTAACCTAACCCTAACCCTAACCCTAACTCTAACTCTAACCCTAACTCTAACTCTAACCCTAACCCTAACCCATGCTGGCTCTGGTTCGATCCCCGGCATCCCATATGGTCCCCTGAGCACCGCCAGGAGTAATTCCTGAGTGCAGAGCCAGGAGAAACCCCTGAGTATTGCCGGGTGTGATCCAAAAAGAAAAAAAAAAATTATCCCAAGAAAAAGACCCATGAAGCTGGCTTGAGTTTTACACCCTATTGGCTATCTAGATCCACAAGATATTTGGAATTTATTGAAACTATATACCTGATCATCTTTCAGCATCTGTATTTCAAACCATAATATCAGAAGGAAAAGAGAGAATGGGGCAGAAAGACAGTGACAGAGAGACAGAAAGAAAAATTATGTCATAGACATCGGGGGTGGTAGGACACTGTTGGTTTATGTGCACTGGTAAAGGGACAGGAGTTGGACCATTGTCACTTGTCACTTGTTTTCCCGTAGATCATCGATTTGCTCGAGCAGGCACTAGTAAAGTCTCCATACGTCCTGTCACATGCTAGTGTAACCTAAGGGCGTCTGCTTGCTCCAGGAACAGGAAGAGCCTCAAACCATTCCATCAGGTCATGGGATGAGGTTTATAATTCTTACTGGTATTTGGCATATCAAATAAAACACAGGTAGCTTGCCAGGCACTACTGTGAGGGTGGGATACTCTTGTAGTCACGTCTAATCTTGTGCAAGCCGGGCTATGATCAGCTCTTCTTCTGGGTGGAGCTCTGACAGGAGGAGAGTCCGGATGTAGAAAATGGAGGCCCTCATGGTGTGGGGGTTCCTCTAGCTTCTTGCAAGGCTCTGCTGGGGTAGCGGGCCAGGGCTAGAACCCGCCTACCCTCCCAGGAGCCTCGTGATCAGCTGGGCACAGGGTTGGACCATTATATGACAGAAACCAAATCATGAACAACTTTGTAGCTCTGTATCTCACTGTGTCACTTGTCACTTGTCACTTGTCTTCCCGTTGTTCATCGATTTGCTCGAGCGGGCACCAGTAACATCTCCATTCGTTGGGAATGAGGTTCATTTTTGTTACTATTTTTAGCATATTGAATATACCATGGGTAGCTTGCCAGGCTCTACCATGGCTCTGGATTCATCCCAGGGTGCCCAGTCTTTTTCACTGTGATTTAAATAAAAGATAAATATAGAAAATAAAGGAAAGAACAAGAAAAGAAGAAAGAAACAAAGAAAGAAATAAGCTGTGAGACTGAATGAGAAAAAAAGATAAAAAATCCAAAAGTTTCCTTTTCCAAAATATGAAACCAGAATCTATTTGCATGTGTGTCTGTAGAGGCTGTGTGTGTCCGTTTGTGTGTTTGTGTGTGTTTGTGCGCATGCATGACTGTGTGCATACTTGTATATGATAAGAAAAAAGAATGACAAAGAAGCTCATAGAAGACTTGGTGCAAGCAAAATTGCTTGTGAATATGACTAAACATGATTAGCATTTCCTTCATTTTCCCAAAAAGCAACACTGTGCATGAAGAAATACTAACTTTTCCCCATACTTTTTTTTTGAAGACATATTATTCATTCTCTATTCTGAATTACCATTCTGTAGCCCAGTTGATCGTGGGCTGTTTATTGAGTAGTTAGGAAATGGTCTGACATAGAAAAAAGAGGGGCCCACTGGGATGAACCCAGAATCACAGCAGAGCCTGGCAAGCTACCCGTGGTATATTCAATATGCCAAAAACAGTAACAATAATGGACCTCATTCCCAATGAATGGAGGCGTTACTGGTGCCCACTCGAACAAATCAATGAACAATGGGAAGACTAGTGATTAAAACCCTTATAGCTATTTAAATATACATGTACTGGTTTATTATTTGGAATGGAAAAATGTTATAAAAACAATAATTCTTGGAGTTAAGATAGAAAATTATGAAATAAAAATATTAAATTAGGGGCGAAGCCCAGCGGGGGGCGGGGCGGCCACCCGGGCGCCCCCATCCCATACACCCGCCGGGACCCCAAAATAAATTAAATGGATTAAATTGAGTGAAATGAATTTAATTTAAATTAATTAAAATGGATTAAATTGAGTGAAATAGCACCATAGGCAAAATTATAAAACATACATATTGGAGAGTATAAGTGTTGGGGATGGTTGTAAATTATGAGTGCAAACCAGAATCTGGAGGCTAGAGTCATAAAGTAGGGGTAGGGCACTTGCCTTGAATGCAGCCGACCCAAGTTCAAACCCTGGCATCCCATATGGTCTCTTGAACATCACTAGGAGTAACTCCTGAGTACAGGGCCAGGAGTAAACCCTAAACATGTTATTAGATATTTGGACACAAGTTTCAAAGAGTAGTCTTGAGATTAATATTTATAACCACACTCAGGAAACTACTCTTATTTTTGCCTTAACAAAGAAACAGAAATGCAAATTATTTTGGGTTTGAATTTCTCCAGTATTGTGAAAAATGCATAATAGTTCGGGAAGGCCCGAACTAGGTCTTTGATTTAATTGCATAATCTTAGTAAAAGCAATTCATCTGATATTTTTGAATGTTAGTCTTCACAAATAAAATATGAGAATTACATTATCTGTTTCTTAGGTCTTTAATGAGGATTGAAGGAGATATGATTAAGTGAACTATCTTGTTCTGTACTAGTTAAATATCATTCTGCCTGGTACTGCTGTAGTTGACAATTATAAAAGGAAAAAAAATTAAAATGTCTTGAGCTTTGAGTATGTTCCCAATACTATCTCAGTACTTAAAATTCTTCTCATGTATTTATAACAATCTGTAAATAACGTGATGAGTTTTAAGTTTCATTTTCTATGGAATAAAATAAGGATATGAGAGAGAGAGGGAGAGAGACAGAAAGAGAGTGAGTGAGTGTGAGAGAGAGAGAGAGAGCGCTCAAGAACTGGAATACATGCATTGCATGTGGGAGGGCCAGGCTTGACCCCAGCATTGCATGGTCTTTGCACACCTCTGTGTGCTCAAATGGAAAACTCCCTCCACAAATGAGGTGAAATAACTTACTCATGAACATGTTGTTGGTGGTAGTAGCTAAAGCTAGGGATCCAGATGTTGTTGGTTTGGTGCATACACCATATCCTTTTATACTCCCAGCAGCTGCTATTCTGCTCATGGTCATGCTAGGAAACAGAATAAATTGAAGGACATAATCACAGCTTAAATATTTTTCTTTCAACAAAGTAGAGAGCTATATTTTTCTCTAAGAATAAATGGATTAAATAATTAGACATTAGTAAAAGAAATAGGAGAGATACAGTGAGATACTTAAGTAACTTGTGGCTTGAATTGTTTTGGGTGAGTGGCCGCTATGTTTCTTTACTTAGATGACTGGAATGCACAGCACAATTTTCATTCATCCATTGTTAATCAAATTAGAATACTGGAGAGTAGCCACAGTGGTTAACTAAATTCAAATCTTGCAGCATTGCCAGTGGGATTATCCAACTGTAAATGTGTAACATGGCCATGATATTGGATGTGTGATTTAGAAATACTTTCATATTTAATGACAAGAATGAGTTGTTTGAAGTTCTAGCGATCTGAAATCAATAAATTGTCAAAATATTAATGTAATATATCAAATAAGATATATTGAGGGGGTTTATTGTTCATATTTTGAAGTCAGACACTTTGCCCTCTTTGCTTGTTGATAAATTTTCAGCGCTATGAAAATGCAAACAAATAATTGGCCATTATGAGTGCTGTGTGCAATAAATTAGAAAATAAAAAATATTAGATTGTAAGAATTAAATTGTTCTACATTTATGACAGAATGAAAATTTATGATATGGCTTGAGTCTGCGACATATTTTGGACAAGATTTTTCTGTCCACTTGCAGGTGTGTGTGTGTGTACATGTGTGTCTGGAGATTCAGTTTCTTTAAGGATTTTTGGATTATGCATTAAATTCCTTGCTTTGGAAGTGACCTGTAAAGATTAGAAGTTTATTGCTATACAGATGAAAATGACAATAATACAGTTACTAAAGCTTATGTTTTCCAAAAAGATCCCAAGGTCAATTTTAATAAAATACTAAATTTATAAAGTACATGATACCCTAATTCTAAAATGTAATGATTAAAGACAATCTCAAAAATTTATTTTAATATGTATGTTAGCTATATTTTTAAAATAGTCATCATTACTTTATGACCGAGATCAAATAATAAATCTTTGTCTCATATTACATTTTCCTTTTTGTGTACTGAACTTTATCAATAAAATTAAATTATTTTCATCAAGATGGTGCTTTTAATTCTTTTAATTTTTTCAATAGCCTTAGCAAGCTAACCTCAGCAAATAATATTTAAAAATAGCAATTTATGCATTTTTTTTTAGAAAACACTTGCTATTATTACCTTATTGAATAGGCAGATTTCACAGTCACCAGGTTGAAAACAGCCTGAACCAAGTAAGGGAAGATAAAAAGTGGCACATGCTTTCAAGTCAAGATTTGAGATGCACGTTACATTGAATGCCCTCAATGCTGATGTTATTTTTTCCTTCCCATAGGGAACCACAGTCAGATATCCCGGTACCTGTTGCTATTAAAGTGCTGGATGTCAATGACAACGCCCCTGAATTCGCATCCGAATATGAGGCCTTTTTATGTGAAAATGGAAAACCCGGCCAAGTAAATATCTCCATGTTGTTAATGCTGCATATGTTTGTATACAACTGTCTCATATTTGATTAACCTACACCATAGTGTACATTTGCATCATCTATGATCTGCAAAGTCACAGACAGCAAAATCCCAAGTGGTCACAGAGAGGGAGTATTTTTCTCCTTGAGATGTTAGTTCTCTTCCTACTTATGACCAAATTGGCTCCTGAAGTGGAACAACCTGCTGTGCTGCGAACCTAGAGCCAAGAAACTATTTAAAACTATCTTAGGATGTGAGTGATAGCAGGGGAGGAAGTACAGAGAGGGGACCAACTTTTTAACCTAAGAATGACAGGAAGCCAGGGGGAATGCAGAGATGGAGGGCAATTAGCTTTCTGTGAAATACAGAAGAATAATGGAACCTAGAAAGACCTGGTGTAGGAAGCAAATATTGAAATCTGTAAAACTGTAGATATATTTAGATAAACATAAGAAGAGCAATATGCTTTAAGCATGCAAGTAAAGCATCTGATCATTGTGTATTAATGGATCTGTGTGTGTATTTTTTAACTTGTTTTGTGTAGCATAGATAGACGCTAGACACAAAATGATTTATAGAGGAGGAAAGAAAGAAAGACAAGGCAAGAAGGGAAGGGAGAGAGGATGTATGTTGGGGTTGGGGGGAAAGTGGAAGAAAGGAGGAAGAGAACAAAATAAGCAAGAACAAAAACAAAATCTGCTATACTCTGAATGTCAAAATTGATATAGTCTATGTAAAGTTCGCCAAAACACAAATGTAATAGTTTGATTTTAACAAGGTGCCAAAGTACTGTATGTTTAAGAAATTTATCGTTTTTCAACTTCCTAATTTATTTCTGGATGGTGACATTTTAATTTAAATAAACAGCAGCTGACAGCATGACACTGGAGTTGTTAATCCAACTATTCTTGTGCCTCACGTGGGTGTTAGGAATTAAACTTACTATTTGCTGAGCAGCTTACCTGACAAGTCAGATTTTTTCCTCCCCCACAGAAAGGACTAGCACTGTAGTTCAATACTGTCATTAGGAATGATCACACTCTGACCTTTTTCAACAATGGACATTTCCTTTTTTTGACTACGCTCATTATGGAAAGATTCACTTCCCAAGTAACACATATACACACTATTGATTAATTTCAAACAATTTAGATAGTATATATTTATCATTAAAACTCTTTTAATAGTGATATACTATTTCTAAATTGTTTTAACATTAGTAAGTTCTAATATTATAAATATTTTATAATGGAATCATATAATCCCCCTCTATTAACCTTTTTGACATTTTCACTTGTGACCATATGGTGAGGATGAAGTGCATGTTTGTATGTTCATTCATACTTATACATATATCTCTACATAGAACATATTTGTAAATAAATATGACGAAGCTAAGTTGGAGCTCTGAGCTTGAACAAAATGAATTGAAGTCAGTTTTAGTAATGTGTTTGTTGTGTGGACCAGAACATTGCTAGAATAATGTAGCAATCACAAACTTGGACATCAGACATTGGTGATCATACAGATGTTTCAGATGCTTTATATTTAAATTAATTCTATTGTCCATTAGAAATTCACCACACAAATTCAGTCTATGGTATTGATACTGCAAGCTTCAACTTGGCTTCACTGTTCTATTGACTTCGGACCTATGAAAATCTAGAGGCATACATGGTGGATTCTACTGCCAGATCTAAGTGATTTCTCAACAGATTTAATTGCCAAAAATTATTTCATCATCTTTTTGTATTCAAGATCAACATTTTTAAAAGTTGATTCTTTATTAGTTTTGCAAAATCCAAGTAATAGTTATACTTCAATATTGCACTGCGCCATCTTATCATCAAATAAACTGTTTCGTCTGTAGATGTTTACACAATGTGATCAGACCCTAGACTGTTCAGCATAATTTCTGGTCATATGTTGACTGGTAACAGCATGAGCAGTTGTTGAAACAACTTCTGAATTCCTTGTATCCTTAGTGCTAGTCTTAACTCCTATTTGGTTCAGTTCATCATTCCTAGGTAACATTTATTGCCTCAACTATATAATTTTTACATTGCAATATTTTAAATTCATGTTTGTTAATCTATTAAATGGTGTCTACTTGTGAAAATCACTATAGACCATCACACAAAGTTCTGTTATTTGTCGGGCCATGGCTTTGACTAGTAGTGGAGATTTTGTCTTGCATTTGTGAATCCCTGGGTTCATATTTTTATCATTGTCCATTCTTATACTTCCCTTAACTTTCCCCTCACATCTCCAAAATATAAAAAGTGTGGGGGTGGGCCAGATGGTTGTAAGGGCTGCAATGCATTGATGTCCTGGGTCTGATACCAAGCAGCCCATTGGGTCTCTTGACCCACAAAAATAAGGGCTGACTCATTTTGAATTTATGATATTCATTATCAGGAAACACACCAAAACAAAAGGCAAAATCTGAATCATCAGTAAACTCATGGTCATCTTAGTATTTTCCTAATTGCAATATGCTTACACAAGTCTCAGAAAAAACATATGAAGGTAACTAAAATGTCTGTTTTACCTGGAAGAAATGAGCTTAAGGCTAAGCAGATTTAAGGGACTCGGCTTCCTGGGAATTATTACAATTAGAATCATTAGTCATTGTCCAGGAAAAACCTTAAAAAATATTAGTCTTATGAAATTCTGAATTGAGTGAGTTAGTAAAGAGAGATACCACTTCCTTCCTAGGCTCAAAACTTCTATTCATGCTACAGCTAGGGTAAATTGTCACATCGTCTTCTCATGATATTGAAGCAAAAGATGATGTTCTGTTCCCTTAAAACACGAGTATTCACCATTAACTGAGAAAAAATAGTTCATCGTTCATATTATCCAGAACCAATTCAAATTCCTTTATATTAGAATCCATTTTATAACCCTACTCTTTTACAATGAAATGGCAACATGCCACTTTTATTGTACTTGCATTTTTTAAACATTGTGTCGCATCCAGCAGTGCTCAGGGCTTATGACTGGCTCTGTGCTCATGGGTCAATTTTCATGGGGCTTGGGAAGCCTATGAGGTGTAGGAGATGGGACTGGGTGGATGCATGCAAAGCTAGTGCCTTCCTGCTCTACTAGCATTCCAGCCTCTACTTTTATCCAGTGGTTTTAAGTTACTTGTCAAAAATTATACAATGGCATACATCGTTAGTCTTCGCTTCAATGATGGCCAATATCTATAGCTTACTTGGCTCTCAGTAAAACAGGATGAATAAAAAATTCTCTTCATTATTCCTCTCTGATGACCAATGAATGTAGAAACTGGGTTTTCAAAATTACCATTAAACTATGTGATTACCAGTTAATAAGTTTAGTAGATTTTGTGTTAGTCAATGAATAATATATTGAACACACATTTTATTACAGGATGTCTCTATGCAGTAGGGAAATATGTGAACATATAGTACCTTAAAAATCAGTTTCTTGAGGCTGGAGTGATAGCACAGTGGGCAGGGCATTTGCCTTGCATGAAGACAATCTGGGTTCAATCTCCAGCATCTCATACTCTGTGCACTGCCAGGAGTAATTCCTGAGTGCAGAGCTAGAAGTAATCCCTGACTATTGCTGGGTGTGCCCCCAAAATAATCGTTTCTTTTTCTCAGGGAGCTCTTTTCTTTTTCTTTGGAAAAATGCATTAAATTGTAAAATTATACAATTTCAAGCAAAACTTCAGGACATAGAGGAGGTTAAAACACTAAGATGATGTTATCGTAACAACGAGGAGTTACCTCAATGAAAAGGCTCGCTTAATAGAGGAGATTTTCATCGCTAAAGATAGAAAACATCCCTCAGTTACGAAAAATGATTCTCATGGGCATAGGTTGGTTTCTTTCTGAAGAGAATGGCAACCTGGCTCAAAGGGTGAGGGACAGGTGCCAGCTGGGGAGAAGCCAAGACTCTCTTGATAGCTCTTGTAACACAGCACCATGGCACTCACAATCCACTATGGAAGAGGAATAGTGCATTTTAGTGACAGTGTTGGCCTGAGGACCTACCATAACTTTTAGATCTGATCTCACCCGTAAGGTTTTGCTTGGCTTTTATTTTAGATGCTTAACTCATTACATACTATATATCCAGAATTAAGGGAACTGCTAAAAAGTCTTCACAACATAGTGGCTAAATTGAAATTATTGTATTTCTAGTGACTCAAAACCTCTTATTTAATTTGAGAGACTATTTATCTTTGAGAATTAGGTGACTGATTGATTCAGCCTATTCCCTCCCTTTTTAAGAAAGAACGTCCCCTGATACTATAAATAAATCTAGTGAAATATATTTTAAGCTTTTGTTCTATGTTGGGAAGTTTAAATTTGCATCATTATGGCATCAAATGGAGTATGTTTGTTAAAAAAAATACTTTGGTTTATCTTACTTAGTCTTATTTTTGTCTGACCAACACTTAGCAGTCTATAAGATATAGTTCTCGTGGATCTTTTACAGATATCCACCCCCCCAAAGGTAATAAACTACATGTTTAAATATGCACTCAGCCAGTGCTTATCATGTAACATATATTCACAAAATTTAGGACACTGATCCTAATTCATTTTATTCAGCAATGGCAAATACTGCATATAATTAGTTTCTCAGATTACCATGGAAACACTTGTTTTACTCACAGTCTCAGAGCCTACGTGCTCCTCTTAAGAAGAAAAGTATTCATTTATTTATTAAATGATATTTATTTTGCATCTAAAAGATGCTAAGTATTCTAGTCTGACCTGGGCAAACAATTTGAAAAAGACTAAACATGTGTTCTTTCTTGTGTGGTTGTTATTGTTTTGATTTGCTTTGGGAACACACCCACTTTTGCTCAGGGGTTGCTCCTAGCTCCACACTCAGGAATCACTCCTGGGATGTACAAGGATCATGTGGGATACTGGGATCCAAAGCCAGGTCAGCAGTGTACAAGGCCAGTGCCTTATCCGCTGTATTCACTCTCTGGTCCCTAAACATGTTTAAATAGGATGAATAAATAATGCAATTTTAAATTTGAGAAAGAGGTTGGAGAAAACCAGACAGGGGAAGTCCAAAATGTCCACAAATACCAACTCCAAACCATGGTGCCCTCAAAATTACTTTTCAAATGAGTTTCAGCTAAAATGATTAAAATGGAGTGAGGCATGTGGGGCAGAGAGGCAAGCATGCTTTCATCTCCAGGATAAGTATGTTCATGTTCATTAAGAAAGGCATGGGTTCATTTGAAGAGTTGAAGACATCTGTGACAGGATAGAAAGATTAGTAAGCACATACAATAATAGGAATGCCGCAAGCAAGAATGAAACACATTGCACATTTTCAATAAAATGTATACATACACACACTCTTAAACAGGAAGGACATTAGAAGCTTGAATTTACAAAAGATAATGGCAGCCTAGTTTTAGGTGTTGGTGCTAAAGATGAAGAGGAATGATTTGGAAAGCCACATGCTTCTTACGTGATTGAAACAACATATATGAGCATCTAACTCATAAGCATCACTGCTCTGGACATTCGAAATCAAGCCCTGTTGCCCAATGAATATGGGCACCAGGGGTAAACAAGAGTATGCATTGTTCTCTAAAATATGTAGGTGACAAAGATGAGCTTCAGAATCTGTTATTGAAGATGACCATTTTCTTGGACTCCTAGTAAATATTTGCGCTCTGCAAAGAAGTAAAATCCCATCATTTATGTGTTACATCTTTAAAAGGTAGAAATTAAAAAGAACAGGTGAAATAATACAGGGGTTCCAGTTCTCGCCAAGTTTCAATCCATGAGATCTCACATGGT
The DNA here is from genome assembly GCA_021461705.1 of Cryptotis parvus. NCBI lineage: Eukaryota > Metazoa > Chordata > Mammalia > Eulipotyphla > Soricidae > Cryptotis > Cryptotis parvus. The sequence goes on from JAJIBD010000875.1 coordinate 283,735, forward strand.
AGCTGGATACCCCCCACCCCATTACAACTTGTGAGCACAGAGCTGGGAGTATCACCTTGGGCATCTGGGAGTGAGTCACCCCCAAAAAAGTAAAAAAAGTTATTTTCTTTCCAAAGAAAATAGAATTCCTGTGACCAAAGTATGCTATAAAGTTTTGTGTGTGAAAAGAAACAACTTAATAAGTTAAACATTGTTTTTGTCCTTTGATCAACACTGGCGATGAATGAGTTGCTGCTTTATTTATTTAATTTTTATTTTCATTGGCCTTTCTTTTAATAAGGAGAAAAAGTGAAATGAAATTATGGCATTTTATCACACTCATGAAACAATAAATAAGGGAGATTTAATTTTAACTTTCCTGCCAGCAGGCATCTTTCAGGATCTGTCTGCATACACAAGAGGGAGACAGGATTGATTTTAAAACAGATGAAATTGATGGTCTCCACAAAAATGCATAAAATATGGATTTCATCTCATTTAGGGTGGAGTAAAGAGAGTAAATTAGTGGGAAGCATAAAATAGTATTTGAGAAATAATATGTAATCAAATACATGTCAGAGGAATCAGGATTTCTGAATCACAACTTTGAGAAAGGAAGAACAAAAAGGGAAAAACTTACCAGGGAATAATTTAACATGGAAACAGTTTTAATGAGAGTCACCTTTGTTTGGTTTGGCTTTGGGGTCTGGGCCTAAAGACTATACGGAATGCCAGGAATTAAATCCCGGTGAATTACATATAAGGCAAACATTCTAGGCACTGTACTTACACTCCGGCCCCAGTGGGAGTCATCTTTTATTATTTCCATGGCCTTGTTCCTTAACCTCTATCAGTTTAAACTCATATATCAGGAAGTACTTGCTCAAGATCAAAGTGTCAGTAAATAAGTAATGGTTAGTGGTCTGTTAAGTTTAGTAGCCAAAAAGTGAAATATGTTTTCTTACTACAGAGCCATTTTATTGATGTTATTATTTGTATATATGTGAACATCTATTTAAATCAAAGCACTATGAATAACTGTCTTTATAATTATGGGGTCACACCTTCTAGTGTAGTACAGGGGACACCAGAGCATACCTGGAGGTACTTGGGGTAATATTGGGGTAGAGGTCAAACCCAAGATCTCACACTTGCAAGACACGTATTCTACCACTCAAGCTACATTCCCAGCCCCTATTGGCCATTCCTAAATGAGTTAATATAGAGAGGATAGTTGGGTTCCTATGTGGGATAACTTTTCCTCTGATAAATTACCAGTGTTTTATTTGCCAAGAGGAAAGAGAGGGCCTGTATTTCATATATTCCCATAAGAATATGCGGGGTTAACATAATTATTTTTGTTTCAGATTCACTGGAGCCAAATACAGGAATGCACACTATCTCAATCTCACCTGATGTCTTATTTGTAGTTTCTGTGTGCATTGACTGAAGGTCTTGTGTAATTCTAAATTCTACAGATTTTATTCTGATCTGTAATCTAAATGAGATTAATGATACACAAAGAAAATTGTATAAAAGAGAGTTTATAATTATTGAGATACAGCAGAGTGATATGAATTATGTTTGATTTTCAACCGATAATTGCTGACTAAGAATGCAGAGGCTACATGAGGTGTGCCAATATATATGGCTACTTCCACTTAAACAAACTGATAATTATGTTTTAATTATGAATTCAGTTAATTATAAATAAAATTGGCCCAAGACACGGGTAGCCTGGCAAGCTACATGTTTCATATTTGATATGCCAGAAACCAGTAACAATTATAGCCCTCATTTCCATGACCTGAAAGAATGGTTTGAGACCCTTCATGTTCCTGGAGTGAGCAGATGCCCTTAGGCTACACTAGCATGTGACAGGACGTATAGAGATGTTATTGGTGCTGCTCAAGCAAATCGATGAACAATGGAAAACAAGTGATAGAAGTGATAAATAGAATTAATTATAAATAGTGGGGGAATATTAGACCTAGGATTTGTTCCACAACATTAATTGGGTAAATCTGAACCAAGAACACCTGATTTTTCTTGAAAGGTTGGAGAATCAAACAGAAGGCCTGCTGTAACTACCATATTCTGTAGACACAATAAGTTTATACAGAAGCTTTTAAATCTCTCAGGCCTTTAGAACTAAGGTGCAGCTTTAACAGATATTATTTTAAAGCAACTGCCTGAGAAAAATGTAGAGGGTATCCATGCAACTATACAATCAGTGTGAATGTGTGTGTGTGTGTGTGTGTGTGTGTGTGTGTGGTCTACATGCATACCTTTGTGAGATTTACCTCATACTATTGTCAAACACTGAATTAAACAAAGTAAAACAACATGATCTTTTCTGTTTGTTTTGTTTAACTGTAAAATTTCTTGCATACATAAATACATATGACTCACCTAAGGCTGTATTATAGTCATTTGGCATTTATCAAACAGATCATAAACCTTTCTAATTTCCATCAGAGAAACACATAGTGGCATAATTCCAAAATGGCAAATGAAACCGAGGTGTGAACATCTTTTCAGGAAAAACAATAGGATACATTTCCGCCTAGGAAGCAACGTTTCTATGTTCAGAACGTATCAGGAGCTATTCCTGTGAAATCATACAGTAGAAGATGGAGAGGAGGTAAGCTTAAAAAAAATAGAGTAGTTGACTCTCTTTTTCTCTTTGATATTGCTATCAAAGTAATACAGTTTTTGAAGCAGAACAAGTGATGGAGTAATTATAAAACTATCAACCATTTCAGGGTTGTCTGTGATGCAATGCAAACTTCATCTAAAGAAAGTAAGGCAGAAGAAACTGGAAAATCCAAACTTTGTATAAACACAGGCTTCAAATATCCCTGCCTTGGACCCTCTCTACAACAACTGAGTCAGAAAAGGAAAGGAGGAAAAACTACTGCAGTCTAGGAAATGTTGAGAAGTTTTATGGCAGATTTATGAAGGACCAGGTACCAAATGTCTACTGAATGATGGAGGACATAATATTCAAGGAAGACATAAAAATCTTATACTGTTGCATCTTTTATAGGTCAGGTTGCTAATTTATATGCTCTGATTGACCATCTAATACTTTGAAAAGGAAAGGTTATATCCCTGTCATTTTTACAAAAGAAAATGGGACATGAAAAATCGCTTAGGTGGAGAAAGTTTTAGTAAAGACAGGGAATAGTCAGAATATTATATATTTTTTTAAAAAAAAATCCAACCACCATTCTGAAATGGATATGAATTGTCCCTATATCACAGTTTGAAATAATTGAGGATAATTGGATCATTGTGTGGATTTTAGTAGAAGCTCTCAAATTCTTATATTGTCTTTGCAAAATCAATCACCATTGTTATAGCTTAATATATCTTATATATAAAATCTATTTTAAGAACTCCTGTTTTAAGGAGTTGTTCTTAATCAATGTGGTCTTTTTTTCCTTCAGTTTTGGACACTATAACAATCAGAACTACAAAATTTCTCCTCAAAGTGCCTATAGAACTCATTTTACACAGTTCCATTTTATTGTTGAGAGAACTGAGAGTCACATGATAGTCATGGATTTTCTCTCCTTTCCCAGTTTCAAACTGTTGCTATAACAAAGTATTTTTGGAAATTAATAGCATTAATAGGCAGAATAAAGGGAAAAAACACAAAAATTATTATCTACCACCTTTGACATTCCTCTTCTCATTCAACCTCTGTACAACATCTTCAAATAACTACAGAATGCTTCCCCAAGGAAGGAAAATTAAGTTTTTTTGAGGAAGTGATTGCAAGTACTATTTTGTTCTCATTGTTGTTTTCCTAGAAAATCATGTATATTCCAGAAACCAGAACATATGAATGCCAGAAAGATTTTGAAATAACTTTTCAGGGATCAGATATTGTATAATGTATTTCAGGGATCAGATATTGTATAATGTATTTGATTCACTAGAGTTCTGATACCTTGCAAAGGCATATGAAAATTAAGTAAGGATGCTAAAATACACTTTACATGATAATTTATTTTATTCACTTAGTACTTTTAAATAACAGTTACCTTGTTAAATTCTAATAGCAGAAGGGGCGGGGGAACCAATGCACCATATAGTGTCATACCTGACAAAAACAAATCAGTGAATAATAGCTGTAGGATTAGGTATTATTATATATCATTACCCTATAATAAATCACAGGGAAATATTTGACTAGATTCCATGATAATTTTAATTGTATCAGAACACCAGAAATGTTTTTCTTCTGCTAGATGCTTACTTTTAGAACCTCAGTAATGGAAATGAATTCCTACTGTTATTAAATCTTGAGTTAATATGAAACAGTCTAAAATAAAGTAATAAAATCCTAATAAAATCTAACTTCAGGTTAGTGTTCTCTATAATAGTAATAATTAAAAATAGTCCGAGTTTGATAAAGTCTGAAAATTTAGATTTTCAGTTTTATAGCTTAGCAGGGCAATTTGATTTTAAATCTGTTCTCCAGATACACAATAGTTTGTTCTCACTGAAATCCAAACATTGCTTTGAAATTCATTTCCTTACATCTAAGAGATATTTTGTTTTTTGGATAGAGACTGGTATCATTTCAACTTTCCTTGAAATTGATTCACAATAAAGGATCAAACATTCCATTCTTCAATTGTCTACAGAGTTTTTCATCAGAAAGGAAAATATTTAAGCTACATGTTACATACATATTTCTAATATCTGTGACCTCTCCAGAAAATGGTATATTGCTTGCATAAAGTAGTGGTCTAATTACTTTCAAAGTGAATGAGGTCTGAGTAGTTCACCGTGGTGCCTGTGTGTATTGGTTTTCATTGCCATATACTTAGTGTGATTAAAAATCTGTTGGTGTTGAGGTTCATTTCCCTGAATAAATCTGTTCTTTACTTCCACTGTTTAAAGTCTGTTTAGACATCATTAATTCAAGGAAAACTTCAGCTTTTCTAATATGAGTCTCTCTTCAGGGTGGTGGGTCCATGGGCTATATTCAGCACTTCTGGAGTCACTCTCAGCAATACTTAGAGGAACATGTGGTATCAGGGATCAAAGTGGGGAGGGTTTTATGCAAGGCAAACAATTTGTCTCTGTACTATCTCTCCAGCCACTAATATGAGCATCACATTCTAAGAGCATAAAGCCCTCCAAGTGATCTACATGCATGCTGCTTTTAAATAAAATAACCAGACAGTGGACATCCATATCAAAATAAAATGAAGTATCAAAAGCAATTTAAACTAGCCTTAACTACATCTAATTCATTGGAAAATTGAACATTGACTTAGAAATTCACTGTTTTCATCACTTTCCCTTAATACATCATGTGCGAAACTTGATGTGAGCTTGACAATACAAAGTTTCCTAACAATTATAGTGGAGGAAGCTGTCAACACCCAACTTCTTTGGCTCAAAACCACGGTTCTCAGACTTGAACTTGCATCACAGTCATGTGGAAGACCGCTTCCTATGTAGATTCCTCGGCCCCACTCCTACTTTCTGGTTGTAGGTTCAAGAAATTGCATGTCTAGCAGTGTTCCTGGCTTAAATAAATCATGAAAAAAAAGCATTCATTGCTGGTGTAATGTTTAGCCCATACTTCTGAGACGTGGTATGACATGTAATTACAACCCTTTACCTCAGGTAAGCTAAATTATTTTATCTTTTGTTTTGGTGACTTAATCAAATAACTCTTAGGGACACATGCCAACAAGAATGAAATGCTTTTCATACAAATAGTAGCAATGGGATCCTTTCTAGATGTTCTAGTTATTAAATATAAATACACCAGAGGAATGCATTTACTGTGACTCTGTTTTTACCACCAAGTACCCATTCTCTCTTCCTTTGCCATCTTCAGATGACTCACACTTCAGGGGTGAATGTTTGGCAATGTAGGTCTTTGGAATGTTAGAGAATTACTTAATATTTAATCTCTATGTGTGTGTGATAATAGTTTCTATAAATGTAGATAACACATAACACAACAGTGGTGAAAGGAATAGAAAGCCTTTGGGGTGGGCTGGTGGAGGGGATGGGAAAAGGGAAACAGGAAGCTCCAGTGCACACAAGGACACTACAGTGTGCACGAGTCACTCTCTCCCCTCCTCTGGGCTTAACAACTTCTCCTCTGAAGACTCTTCTTAAATTCTCCTGTTCAAAATTTTTATATGTAGGTTTTCCACAAAAAAGTTATCTATATTTCACAGCTTCTCCTTCTGTACTTTTGTTTTTTCCTTTTTTATGAAACAAACACCAGAGCATCTTTTACACTTAAATGTCAAGGCAAATATGCTAGGCATTTAAATATAGCAAATATAATTGCATTCCCGTCTAATCTGATGAGGCTAGGGCCCTGTTTGGATAACATCAGTCATTGCACTTATCAAAGTTGTATGTCATGAATTAATGCTAGTGACCCTGATACAAATAGTAACAATAATAAAGATGATGACTAACCTTTGTTGAACATTTACTAGGAACCAACACTGCATTGAAAAATGGATAATGCATTTTTATTAATGATCAAAACAAGCCTATAAGAAAAGTAATCTGTATTGGTGATTTAAGAATATAAGGAAGTTGATTTTCATAAAGAGTTAAGTAATTTCCTCAATGTCATCTAATGAATAAAGGGTGAAACTGTGATCTCCATCAAGGTACTTTTATTATAGAGTCCATCATCATAATGACTGACTGAGCTGTTATATTTTGTGCTACTTTTCGTTACATTGTCATTCAAATTTATAAATGTGACAATTACAAGGCATTTACAGAGTCCTTAGCAGAACTACAACATCTAAAAAGTAAGGATATGTTCCATCTAAAAAAATGAAGAATTGGAAATTTAAGGTAATTTTATTTATGCCCTGAATAACCTTAATGCTCTGATTATCCTATAGCTTACACTTAACATAATGCCAAAGACCATGGCCACTGAGAATGTTTTAAAATCTTCCTTCTCACACTGTTATGGTGAGAAGTTACAAAGCAATTGCATCCCTTTTGCAAACTAAGTGACTTTTTGATATTTTTTTGGTATGTTTTGAGGGCCACACCTAGACAATGCCCAGGGCTTACTCCTAGCTCTTTACTCAGAGATCATTCCTGGGCGGGCAATGGTTGGGATCATATGTGATGCCGGAATTAGACACTGGTGGTGGCGTGCAAAGCTAGTAGGGGTCGGCGGTGTGGAAGGCAAGTAAGTGGTTTACCCACCGCACATCTCTCCGCCCCAAGAACTGATATCTGCTCCTCTTTAATAACAGTTACAAGGTTAAATTGGGCATAATCATTCAATCATCAGTAGGTATCATCATGATATTCTTTAGATTTTCTAAGCCTGATAGCATTGTTCCATTCATTTCTTTTTGCAATAAATCTAATATCACCTTGACTGCCCTGTTCAATAGGGATTTTATTTTGGTAGAAACTACATGATATTTATTTACAGTACATGTATAAGCTATAATTTTTCCTACATTCGCTCTTGGCCAGTTTCATTTGGAGTGATTACTATCAGACTCATAAATATGAATTAATAAGCTAATTCTCTGACATCCCAAGAAACAACGTCGCACTAAGTTAATGCAGCTTTGCAAATGAAATAAGCACATTCAACCGGCACTGACTCCAAGAATGTGTATCTATCCAAACAGTTCTCTGCGCAGTGGTAATTCTTCTAATCCCTATAATTTATTCATCTCAGGATACACTCCAAAGCATTGTTTGCATGTGTTATCCACTAGCTTTAAAAACAGTATTCATTATGGGGAGGGAGCAGATGCAATTCGTCAGAAAGGTGGTTGCAGTGATCTTTTGTGCCGAGAAACATTCTGTTTGGCAAACACTTATAACCTATTGAGGAAAGTGAAAAAGGAGTTTTGAGGATTCAAGACTCGCGTCCCTCACTTCCAAGAGCCTCCTGAGAGCCACACGACAATCACTGTAACAATTCCAAATCTCATTCTAGATGCCTGTGTATCCTCAAATTGGAAAGAAACCTGTAATTGCCCAGTGGTATTTGCAAACACCCTTAAATTTGCTATTTCAAGCTACAGACATCAAATGGACACAAAGGTAATGACCTTGATTTTCATCCACTTATCAAAGCTGAGGTTGTAAAGTGATGAATGTTTCTTTCACTCTTGGCACAAACCATCACAAACAACTTAGAAAACTGGGGGAAGAAAGACTCCTTAAATGAAAGTATGAAATCACTAAAAGGATGTTACTCAATTTTCAAAAGTAATACTAACTATCTGATGGCCTCAGAAATGCTAACACAAGATTTTATGTTACAGGTCATTCAGACAGTGAGTGCCATGGATAAGGATGACCCCAAAAATGGACATTATTTCTTATACAGTCTTCTTCCAGAAATGGTCAACAATCCGAACTTTACCATCAAGAAAAATGAAGGTAAATATGTTAGCATGGTAAAGCAGGATAAACTATGAGTGAGAAAATGGGATGTGATTTAATAATGTCTGAAAACAATGTTTCCGTCCATGAACTGGTGGAATATCAGCCTAATGTCATAGTAATTACATCACTTTTTCTTCTCAATATTGAAACAATAGATAAGAAGACTGTTAATGTGAAAATTAATTTCATCTCGGGAAATACTTTGAGTCACCTTGCTTCAAATACGAGGAGTAAGATTTAACCCCTGTGAAAGTTCTAAGAGTTCTGATATAGTGAGATATCTTTTGAGGAGGAGTTGATTTATACTTTGAAGTTGTTAAGTTTTAATTGAATGTTTACCAAGTCTTTAGGGAAAGCCTATTCTAATTTTGCCTGGTTTGTAGGTACACATTAGAGGTATTTGTTTTAAGCTTGTACTAACTTTTGACAATAGCAATTAGATCAGAAAATCCTTCTTGAAGGACACTCTTAATCATTATTGTTTTGAAACTAATATGAATTGATTTGATTGTTAAGTCTTACACTCACAGAGAGTATTTAATTCATTTTATGATTTCCTGAAAACCAAGCTTGGATTCATCGTTTCCCTTAACTATTACCTATTCCATATGAAGGTCATAGATCATTGAAAACGAAAGGTCTGTCTCAGCTCTATATTTTTGTTTCCTAAGCTGCTCTGTATTTAACGGGGATTTTTAACTGTTTGTTTTGGCTCAGATGTATTTAAGTCTTAGTTTCAGCTGTTTTAGAATGATTAGCAAAACAAATGTATTGTCTTAGGCTGTCTTCTTGCTTTACTATAGGCATTTGTTTAGATTTCTAAATGGTCTCTAAAAAGCAATACTCAAAAGAGTAAGATTTAGTTAATATCATTTGGATTATTTGCTAGCTCTGTTTCAAGGAGATAGTGAATTTTGGTAGGACTTATTTTAATAACTTAAAATGTTTCATCTTTATTAAATATAGTGGACTGCATTCTAACTAATAGTCTTGGGAGTTGCTAAAGTGAATACATCAGAGAAAAGGAAATTCAAATGGTGCTTTTTAGATATTGCTCATTTAGCTTTACTTCCATAATATAAAGACACACTCCTATTTCTTTTCAGGAAGGATATACTTATTCGTTAGTCTCCCCTGATTTGAAAATTTAATCCAAGCACATTGTCTTTCCTTTTGGTTAACTCTGACAACAGTTGTTTATAAAGGAAAGGCTAAGTCTGAGTCTCAGATAACAGTCTCAGAAAGCCCAAACTGAACTGAAAATCTGTCTGACTGTGGAAAACAATTTGACTGTAAACTAATGCATCATTACAATGTGTGTATGAGATATCCACCAATTAAATATTCTGTGAATTTCTTTCCATTGCAAAGGTTCAAAACTAAATAGTACCCATGCATTCTTTAAAGTTAAATTATCAGAAACATGAACCATGGAAGTCACTACCAAGACTTGTGTTGGGTGAATGAGACATATGATAAGGGTAGAGTGAATGTATAGTTTGGTCCTTTCTTTATTATGCATAAAACCTTGTAAATAGGAGATATCCATCCTACAATGAATGGATTCCATGTGTTTTGTCTAATATAAGGATATTAGAAGAAAGTTCAATTGTACATTAGGAAATCTCATTCCGCCCATCATAGTTTAATAAACACTGTAATTGAGTATTTAAAGATCTTTGAATAATCTTTTTAATCAGAAACTTTGGAATTGAAGTTAAAGTTTTCGCTTATCTCACAGGTGTATGTGTGTATGTGCGGGGGGGTTATAGAATAAGTAAAATCAATGAGAAATAAAAGGTGCCTGACATTGCAAAGTGATTTGGAAACTAAAAAGCACTCTGAGTCATGATTGTTTCTTTTAAATTATGTTTTATTTCCAGAGTTACCATAATTTTTCCTTCAAACTGGGACTTTATTAAGTATAGGGGTTTGCTATTTATATTTATGCCTGGAAAAGCTATAAACCAGGACTGTCTTATGGAAACGAGGACATAAGTTTGCTGTGACTTTGGATTTAGGACCCAAATATTCAACATCTCCATAGAATAAATCATCAAGCAATTGGTCTTTGAGTTGACATGCCAAGTCTATACTTTATCTCCCTGCTTTCTAGGTCATATATTCATGACTTTTTCTCCAAAAAGAACTTCAGTATTTTTTTCATGAGGATAGTTGCTGTGAAAGCAAACAACAAAACAATGAGTTGTCTCTTCTTAATGTGTAGAAACAAAGTGATAGTAAAAAGTCAGATTTAAAATACGGAATATAAGTTGAGAGACTGTTGCCCATTCCTGGTTATTAATGAGAAAACACAAAAATAAACAAAAGGGTAGTCCAGAAATGGCTCAATGAAAGCATGTGCCTGAAAAGTGAAAGTCTTTGAGTTCAAACCACCATTTAGTTTGAATCCACAGCAAGAGAGAGAGAGAGAGCTAAAATGAGTTAATGAACAGAAAACCAACCCATTAAGTCCACATTCTGTTTCTTAAAACTATAGCATAGTTTAGGTTTGAAATATGCAGAAAAATCAAATTCATCATTTCCATTTAGAATCGTTTTCTTTCTTTAGTAATAGGTGAAAGATTTATGAGATCTGAAGAGAAGCCAGAGGATAGAATTATTTTGTTTCTTAATGTAAGTAAGTGTTTTTTGTTTTTTTTTTTTTTGCTTTTTGGGTCACACCTGGCAATGCTCAGAGGTTTCTCCTGGCTCTGCACTCAGGAATAACTCCTGACAGTGCTCGGGGGACCATATGGGATGCCAGGGATCGAACCCGGCCAGCATGGGCCGGCTGTGCAAGGCAAATGCCCTACCCGCTGGGTTATCTCTCTGGCCCCATCTTAATGTAAGTGTTTTAAAAGATTTGTCGCTGATGTTTCTGCTCTGAGAGCTTCATGAGTTACAAGTCCCAGCACAGTCTGTGAAGCTTAAGATTTTGAGATCACCATGCTATCCGAACCTGTAATTGAGGGGTAGATGAATTGATGAGTAGATGAGCTCCTGTTAATTAGCTCTTTAAAAGAGATGGTATTTGGGGTTTTCTAAGGAACTTGCAATGTGTCTTTCAATCTGAAATTACTGTGATAGTTCTCCTCTCCTTTAGATTGGTCCTCCTGCAATTTTCAACTGACTAATTCATAATCAAAGGCAAAATGAGATAGAAATTAGCTGTCTCTTGTCTCCAGCACAGTTGAGTGATTTCACAAATAATTCTCTTTCGGAATGTATCAGTATCATATTTCAGTCGGAATAAGAAACGACCTTCAATACAGAAAAAGGTAGCAGCTAAGGTGCAAAATCTGCTGAGTCTTTCATACTATATGTAAACAGCAAACAATTCACAGTATTTTGAATTTCTTTAAATTACATGGCCCAGACACAGGTTTCTCCATCTACCAGTTCAGTGGGTTTAAAAAATAAAAGGAGATTTTGCTGACCACATTTCAGGCTTCCAGGCTAGCCATGAAAGTGGAAGATAACCAACAATTTAATATAACAAGAGAGGGAAGTTAAATGGACCTTTAACAGATACAGGAGTATGCTGCTTTCAGAAATTTCCAGCTCTGTAAAAACCTATATGTTTTAGGTAAAAAGTGAATGAATTCAAATTGCCACAAAATAGTTTAGTGAAATAGTAATATACTCATGACTTACAGGTGAATAGTCTAATCCTGTGCATGGGGAAGTCAGGCCTATATATCTCTGTTCTCTACAGGTGACCTCTGTAAGAATATGTAAAGAATCACTTGATTTTCATGATAAAATGATGAGGTTTAAGACAAGACTGCAAAGAACCTGAATGTGTGATAATGTTTTTCTTTTTCATTTGAGACTTTCTACATGAACAAAATCATATGTATGATTTCATCCTAAAGGAATAATTGTTCTAGTGAATTTGGATAATTGCAGGCGCTAACTAGTTTTTAGTTAATGTGCTTTGAGTTGTCTCAATATCCAGAATGTAGCTACATGTTTAGTAGCTACATTTCTTTGTGGGATTTCCATCTAAACTGATTGACCATATTCAGATATACTGTTTATCATCTAGAAGTACTCTCTATAAGAATACTAAGTACAACCAAGTTATTTGAAATCTCATTTTTAATCTAAATTATAGGAAAAAATTACCACATATATGTGCTGTGGGGGTACATGGACTTAATGCATGAAGAGTTTCATGTCTGGCAGAGAGGAAAATACTCATTAGTAAGTGGACGGGATCCTATTTACACTAATTAAGTTCTTGTACTATATAGCATCTCTTCTGGTTTGTCATTCTTTAACTTGGAAACGTTCAAATGTTTTGGTTTTGAGGTCAGTGACATGGGGCTGAGCACATGCTTTCATGGGGGAGCCTGGCTTCAGTTCCTGCATTGCAGTGATAACACCACTCGGAGCTAAACCAGAGCAAAGACAGGAATCATTCCTGAACATAACTAGAAATGAACCCCCAACGAAACCTTTGAGTTTTATTTTATTTTATTTTATTATTATTATTTTTGCATCACACCCGGCAATGCTCAGGGGGTTACTCCTGGCTCTGCACTCAGGAATTACTCCTGGCGGTGCTCGGGGACCATATGGGATGCCGGGATCGAACCCTGGCCGGCACAGGCTGGCCGCGTGCAAGGCAAACACCCTACCCGCTGGGCTATCGCTCCGGCCCCAAAACTTTTGAGTTTTAAATGTCATATGATAAGTCATAAAGTATACTGATTGTAAAGAAAAATCCTATCATCACTAGAATGTCCTATAGGAAAGAAACAGCAATTCATTTAGTCTAAAGGGCGTTAAAATAAAAAAAGTAAAGAGGGAGAGACAAAAGGAATAAAATGAAGAGGAAAGGGAAGAACAGAAAATCAGGATAAGTAAAATATACCACTGTGCTATTGCTCTGGCCCCTATATGGATCATGGAGAGAGCTATATTCCTGGATCTGTTTTTAGATGTGAAGGAAAACCTTCTTTACCAAATAAAGCTCAGTTTTCTTCATGCAGTAACTAACCCCAGCTTCCAACTTGCTAGTATTATTTTTCTGTTCTAGTATATCAAGTTATTCAAATCACCCACAACTCTAAACACATATACTCATTGGGAATTTTTTTCACATAAGTGAGAAAATTAAAGATACTTATCATTCATCTCTCTCTCTCCCTCTCCCCTTACCTCCCCTCCCCTCTCTCTCATTGTCCCTGTTCTTTCGAAGCAATGTCAACTTACTCAGAGACCTTAGTTACAAATCTCAAATGTACTGCCTGATAGTGAGAGTGGATATCTATGACCCCAGACAACCAAGCAAGCTCAATCTCTTTCTTCTCTCCTCTGTTCTCTATCTTCTTTCCAGCTGAATACGCATTCCTGCCTCTCCTGTATTCTGCATGTAGGTGTCAAAGCAGAGAGTTTCTCTTTCCTCTGCCTAAAGCCAGTTATGACCCATCTAACCTCTGTGGACCTGACAGGTCCTTGATCTACGAATAAAATGGGCCTCTGATAACCCAACTGCCTTCTTTTTCACTCCAGGGCTTGCTCACATCCCCATTAATATGATGGCGGTATAGAGGTGAGGTACTTTACAGATCAAGGCCATTACAGCCAACACTACTTGCACCCAAAGTATAATTCTTAAACCTAAATATGAATCTGTTAAGGCATGCTGGAGTGGTAGGAAAAGAATCTTGGAACACTGGTAGCAGGATCTGATGTTGACGACACACGTGGTAAATTCAGAGTTGGAATATTTTGTGCTGGACATTCTACATTATTAGCTTGTAGATGTAATGTAATATTCTACATTATTGTAGAATATAATATTGTAATAGTCCACATTAATAGCTTTTATTTAGGCATTAAATCACAGTGACTAAATAAAATTTAACAATATTTTTAGACTAAGATGCTTTAAAACTAGCAGAAGACATTTTGAAACAGCGTGTCTTGGGATCAAGAATGTAGGTTCCAATGATATACCCTATATATTGCCTGTGTGAGGCCCTACAAATGCACAGTTCAAACCCAGACACCTCACCCAAGCACCAAAGTGAGAAGCTGTGGCCTCCCAACCCTAGAAACATGTAATCCCCAAAACAATAAGACCAAATTAAAACACATAATATATACACACACACACACACACACACACACACACACACACACAAACCAACATCTCTTCTCAAATATTCCAAGTATTCTTTACAAAGCCTTCATCCCTTAGCTACAGTTGACCATGATTATTGGATTTCTAAAACAAGCATGGAGAAGCAACAAGTGAAAATTGTTTGCTTGTATGAGAGCAGAAATATGAATCCCTATATGTGTATGGTTTCAAAATGGTTACCCTCTCTACTTGAATTTATTAGACTTTTCGACTTTTCTTCAGCAACCACACACACAGCATGAAATACTGACAGAGGTCATTCCCATGTAGATTGCCAGCTTTTACATGCAGCATGGCACTTTCCTTCAATGTCACTCATAAAAAATAGTGCTCAATTAGTATCGGAAAGATCCAACTGGGATCCCAGATATGCAGAACAGCATAATGCAAACATGATTCAAAAGACTTCTGCTTCTATAATTCATAATTTATTGTTTATGCTTCTAGCAATATTCAGTTTATAAAAAGCCATTTATGTTTCATTTTGTCATCTAAACTGTAATTAAGGAAGATGTGCAAGCTTAGAAAAAACAGAAAACAGATCTGTACTTCTACTTTACATGTTGTCTATGACTATAGCTTTGTACAGAAAACTAAATCTTTCTCATAAGTAATTCTTAGAGCACTCTTGCTATAGTTTTCATATATTTTCTGTTACTGTTAAATCAAAATATAAAAACCTCTAGAAGATCTTTTGGCAAATATTGAAAGTCATAAAATTGCTGTGTAAGACATATCAGGACCTCTACTTACAATCTGTTCTTCAGGTTATGTGACTGAATATAATTCAGTTCTGAGATTACTATTAATGCCTACTAGAGTGTAATTTAGTTACAATGTATGGAAGTATACATGCAATTGGCTATAGAGTAGTCAAAGTTACAAATTGATTTAGAGTGTCAATTTACTAGACATCACTTCTAGTCTTTTCAAAACATTCTTATGCTGAATTTTTTTTCTTGTTTTGGCTATGCCTATAATGCTCAGGGGTTACTCCTGGTTCTACACCGGGACTCCTAGACCAATGCAAGACAAGCACCCTACATGCTGTACTATCTCTCCAGCTCCTAATTATGAAAAATTTAAAAGAAAAATATAAAGAGACAAATGTGCACATGCATCTTTTATCTTAGTTTTAAATGCCTTAGGGTACAGGACCTTTCCTTGAGAATTTTGCTTCCTTAGAGTTATTTCAAAAGAAATATAGAAAAATAGATACAGACAGGGAGTAACAGATGAACAAAAGACAAGAAAGCTTGAGAAAGGGACTACGGAAGTGAGCTGACTAGAGTGGGGAATCAGTTGGGGGTAGACACTGAAACAAGGGTGGAGGGGAAGGGACACTGGTGAAGAGTGTGGTGTTAGAAAGACATGCATGAAACCATGTTCTTAAGAGTATTGTAAATCAGTCTCAAATCAAGAAAAATGTTTAAGTTGAGTTGGAATGACTTAAAAGGAATGATTATAACCGTTGATTTGAGAGTCTCAGTGGATGGTAGAACAAGAGAGGCTTCCTAACTATGAACATTTATACTTGAGGAGCCAGAGATAGAATCAGTATTATGGTACTTGTCTTGCATGTGACCAACCCTAGTTCCACCTTAGCAGCATATAGTTGCCTCCTGCAAAACATATTCCCTAAATGCCACTTGTTGTGGCCTACTCCCCCAAATTCAAATAAGTAAATAAATAAAAGAGAACATTTAGGCTTACTCTCATCTTTTGTAGTCTATCTTTCATAGAATTGTATAAGTAATTGAGTAATACCAAAAATTTCTCTTTAAAATGGAAATGATATGTAACCTTATGTTATTTTGAATAAGAAAGAAGTGTTAAGACTAAGTGTGCTAGAAATTTCAGTGTCTTGTCAATTTAAACATTTGATAACCATTAGTTTTCTTTCCTTCTTTCTTTCCTTTGAAGCTTTGAGAACCTACTGGATTTCTAACCTCATGGAACAAATACAGTTAATAAAAAACATAAAATAATGCCTCTAGTTGATACCTTATATTACTCTAACATAATCAATCAAAGAATAGCAATGACTAATAGCTGTTTATTTATAGTGTTATATTTTATATCTTTAGGATTAAATTCATAGAGCTCTCTGTATCTTGGTAAACTGAAATATTTGGCAGTTGATAGGTTGATGAAATTTTCAAGCGAGGAGTACTTACAACTAGTTTATAAAACTCTCCAATGGTAAAGAATTTGAAATGTCTTGTTGAAAAATCAAGAACATCCAATTATTAAAAATGAGGTGCTAATGTGTTTCTATCCTTCAAATTTTATTTTCCACCACTATATCTTTTTTCTGACTCATCTTAAATGACACTTGTACATCCTTAGATTTGCACATGCAAAACCAATGATGCTTTATAAATCTCCTCTCTGAACTTTGTCTAAAATAGATATTGCCATATTGTCTCTCTCTTCCTGAACTTGTTAATTTTCAGTCATTCATATTAACACCAGTCTCTGTTATCTTCGAGGAGCTCAACTTGCTGTGATATCTTTGCTTTCTTCTGCAGGACTTTGTGTTTCTGCTAAGGCAGATGTGAATAGAGTTCACTGTCCTCTGTAGTTTTAATTCCAGATTTTATATTTATTTGGTCTTTTATTCACAATTCATTTATAAGCAATACCTACTTATTTAGGGTCTACCATGTTTAAGACAATAACCTGCAAAGTAAGAATAAAACAGTGAAACAAAGTTTTAAATCCCCATTATAGTATATTTTTGGTCATCCTCAGAATTCAGTGTGATAATAATTTGAATTCTCATTGAAGAATGCTATAATCTCATGTGTATTCCTGTCATACGGTTAAAAAAGAACACAACAAATTAGCCTATGATTGGAGAGGTGACCTACACATTCTAACTTCTCTACGGTCGTCAACGTAAGCTCCCATTTTGCGTTATGCAACTTGTAAAAATGGCCTGACTGATGTCAGAGAGTTAGGTTATCATGCCTCTGATCACTCATTTTTACAACACCCTTCAACTGATCATCAAGATGACATATCTCTAGTCATGGACAGCTAATTCTCCTGTGAGTTTCAGTATGGCACTCTCATTATGCCTGAGCTTAATGAGAGTTCAGCAAACTGTATTGAACCATGCAATTCAATGTATTTCTAGGTGTAGAATCAAATCATATTGGCGAGATAGTTCCACATTTACAGTGCCCTAAGACATCATTGTAATCTGTGCTACTGCCCTGCCAATGAGTTAAGGCTGGTGATTCTCTTTTTTATAGGTTAAATAGAGCACATTAGAGTTTTGATTCAGGTTTTGTTGTATATAATTAATGCCTTTTCCAGTTCTTATGCATGCATGGATGGGTTATTAGATACCTGTCAGTTTGGAGGCTCTAGTCTCTTACAGAATATAATGTTTTCTGAGTGCCCATGGCAACTAGACAGAGCGAGCTATTGTGCTAATTTCTGGATATGACATTGTGTTCATCTGTTGTCTATTGGTTTGTTCCCTAGGTGCCACCAGAATGAATGTACTTGTGCACTTTGTTATGAAAGATAGTCACTATTGTCCTTGGGCCTTTTTGGGTGACTCCTTACCTTTGTTTTCATCCTGGTAGATTGCTTACTCGAACGTCCTTCTATTGCACTACAATATTATTCTTAGCTTTTTGAAGTCTGTTTATCTTAGGGAAGGCTGTTTTTTAAAAAGTGATGCTAAGCCAGCGAAGCTGAGCAGAATCATCCTTCTATGAATTTCCTGCTTTTACCGGGCCAAGCAGTCATTGCTAGTTCCCTCAAGGTCACACTGTGATTTTCTCTCGCCTGTATCTCACTTTACACTCATACAAAATGAATGGGCTACTGCTGGGAACCTAAGGGCTGATCTTTTCTAACATATTGCATGTGCAAACAAGTGGCATTAGTTAAAATAGCACAAATTTTGAAATCAGGCAAAGCTCACATCCAACTATAAATGGAGTGGCAACTTCAAGGTTAAAGGAAGGTTTTAACTTCCTCTAGCCGACACTGTGTTTGTTAATATTAAAATAAAATTGCTATATGAACAAATATATAGCAGAATAATAATTAAATGTATAGCCTAGTTCTGGGTTACACTGTATTTGCTTCTTAATTTTAAGGGAATAATGTGTACATAGAAGTGATCTTTATGCTAGGAATTAATATTTCAAATACTATCCATCTTGAAATACTATTAGCATATTAAGATATATGCTTCTATACTCTTATAAATTCTTCAGAATTAGTTCCTCAGTATTTTGGGTAGGCTTGAAGTTATGTTATGAGTTTAAGTTATGAGTGTAAGTTACTCAGTATTTTGGTATTTTAGGTAGAATTCCAGTTATGTTAAATGACTGTTATTCTCATGTACCAAAAGAACTCAGTAAACCCATAATAACATACTGGATCAACAGTTTATAGTTTGGTGACTACTTCTAAAGCTGAAGCAAAGAAATATGAGTTTTCTGAGATATTTAATTCTTGGGTTCTACTTTGATTTATCAAGAAAGTGTCTTACAAAGCAACCCTTGAATAAACTTTTGCTGAAATAAGATCATGACCACATACATATAGAAAATAATGACCAGATATACAACATGTAAGCTGCAGAAGAAATAGAAATGGCCAAAAGTGTTTATAAAGAAAAGTGAAATGAAACATCTGTGTCATTCCAAATGCTCTGTGATCTTAAGACTTTTATGGGTTCCCCAAAAGAAATTAATAGGTAGTTTCTTGGTTTGGGTCGTATTTATCATAATTCTTTATACTTTAAAAAGAATAGTTATGTGTCTTACATATTGTTTTGGGGTTTTTTTTGTTTTTTTATCTTATTTTTGTCTTACATATTTAGGTTATTGAACAAAACATAGTTTACTAACGTATTCAAAGTTAATTCATATAACATATAAATGTATACCTATAGCTATAATATGTTTATGTATAGAACATTTTCTCATCATCATAGTTTTATGTATTAAAATTAAGAAAATAATGACTTTGGTCACACTATGAACCATATGTTATAAATTAACATACAAGTTGCATTTGTTATAAATATTGGTAGATCTTTTTTTTGGTTTCATTTTTTTTGAGTCATACTCAAAGGTTGTTCTGACTCTGCACTCAGAAGTTACTACTGACAGGAACCATATGGGATGCTGGGGAATTGAACCCAGGTCTGTCGCATGAAAGGCAAATGCCCTACCCACTGGACTATATCCGTCTAGCCCCAGTAGTTCATTGTTATTGATGTTAGTATAGTGATCAACAATGAAACTTTCAAAATGGTTAAGAGAAATTATCCAAAATCATTGTATTTTTCTCAGAGTAAACTAAATTTTCTGTAAGTAATTTTATAAATTGCTCAACTTTTATTCAATAGATGAGAAGCAAAATTTAAACGTATTCTTCTATATAAAGTATGTCATATTTTGTCTTTCTGAAATAAGTCTATATCCCAAGTGGATGTTCAATTTTGAAAGAATTTTATAAAATTTTATAAAGAATAATCTAATAGTAAAAGCCATTAAGGCATAATTTTTTTATAAAATAATTTGAGAGGGCAGCAAAATATTATTATCAGATATGTGCTTGTACTGCATAGGACTAACTGGTTTAATTCCTGTTAGGGCTCATGGAGTTCAGAGCCCTACCAGGAATCGCCCCTGAACACAGAGCTAGAAGTAAGCCTAAGCAGCAAAAACACAACAAAAATAGTTATATTGAGAGATATAAAACATAATTATAGGAATTAGATTGCATTTACAGCTCTCCTTAGGATTATATATAGAAACCTTGTAGTTTTGTTGTTGTTGTGATTTGAATTTTGTTGTGATCTCACCCAGTAATGCTCAGAGGTTAGTCCTGGTTTTGCACTCAGGACTTATTCCACGTGGTGCTTGAGGGACCATATGGGATGCCAGGGAATTGAACCTGGGTTGGCAGCATGCAAGGCAAATACCCTACCCACTGGACTATTGCTCAAGCCCTAAAACTTTATAGTTACTTATTTAAAGACATCTATGTATTCTAGTACTTCACAAAGATTACATACAATTCCAAGAAAAAATAACATTAAGTAAAAATGATCAATTACTTATTTTCGATAATTTAAATTATATATTTCAATTTATCTGCATGCATTTCATTATGTAAAAAATTTGAGGCTAGGTTATTGTTGACAATTTACAGGAAAGGATATAGAAGCTTATCTTTAAGTTTCTGGCCTATTTTAGTGAAGTAACTGAGAAATAAGGCTAGATTTTTACCAGTAGTGTTGGGGGGACACCACCGGTGTCCGTAGAAGTGCCAGGAATTGAGTTCCCTTCTACCTCCAAAGCCGGCGGGAATGGATGAAAACTCAGGAATCCGATGCAGTTTTAAAAGGGCTTTACTATCACAGGTTCCAATATACAATCCAAGAGCAGGGAAAACCTCCGGACTCTGGGTTCCCAGTTAGGCCCCAGCCAGGTGTAGGCCAAGATGGCTGCCACCACGTGTTGAGGCCCAACAGAGAATGGAGAGGACGGAGAAGCAAAAAGCCAAGGGAAGCTGAAATGGCAAAAGAGGGAAAAAGAGCTTCTTTCTTCTTGCAGCTTATTTTATAGCTAGAAAACCACCCAAACTCCCCAGCCCAGCCCATTCTGGGCTGGGCTATCTAGAGATGAAAACAGGAAAATAGCTCTATAGAAATGTAGCAACTTCAGGAGATTTTTTGGCTGTTTACAAGGACCCAGAGCTCTTTCAAGGCCTCCCTAGCAGAGCTTGGAGGAGCTATAAGCTAAATATAACTTCCCTGGTACGAAGGGTCAAATGCTCTCAGGTAATTTCTCCCAGCACCTCACCTAATGTCTTGAGCCAAGATCTGCCTGGAAATGCCTTTATAGGGTAGAGAAGGAGGGTTTCTGAGATGGCATGCCTCTGTACCAAGGACTATACTAATGCCAGTTAAATTTTTCTCCAAGCCTTCACAAGAGTCTCATCTACTTCACGGTAGTTTTGTATTTTAGTTGCCTTTGATTTATTAGGGAGCCATGCTTGCTTGCTTGGAGGCAAACAGCATTTCTCTCTGGTCTAATTACTTAAGAGATCCAATGTGGCCAGGAAAATATACTGGTAAGATCTAGCTAGTCCCACGATGATTGTAGCAGCATGAGAGAATATTTATACTAGCCAGTACAGAATACATGGTCAGATAAACTGCCACATTTAAAATACCCCTCTATCTAAAAGTGACCTGCAGAAGGCAATCCAGGGCAGCTGCAGGAGGCTTTTAGGTGTCCTGCAACACAGTAGCACCTAATGTCTTCCAAATTTCCACAGTACTTTTGTAACATTTACTTGGTAAAACTGTTGATATTTTATTTATAGCTTTCAAACACACGTGCTTCCACTTTTCAAACTAATGCAAGTTTAAACCATCAGTTAAACACTAAAGAGAACTTGCACAGTGTAAGTTGGATAACAATTTATATCAGCTCTCTCTTGCTCACTCTCTCTCATGCACACATGACAAAAACAATCAAATGATTAAATGCAGGCATTGAAAGCACAAAGCACAACATAATTATGCCTACCATATGCTGAGCACTTCCCACATCTTGAGCCTGATTTTAGGCTAGTGGTGGTCATCTTTACAGTGATCTATGTGGTTCCTTATTATATCAAATTGCTAAGGAATATATAAAGCAGAATTCCCTGTTCTTTGAAAGATAACAAGAACCCCTGAATTGAAATAATGGCCCTACTTCAGTCGTTCACAATACTCCACTCCAAATTAAGTGAAAACATACCAAGTCATAGATATAGGAAAGCACAAAAGATAAAAGATACATAAACTGTGGCTGACAGTGACATGGCGCCCAAATCTGAAAAAAAACTGGCAGTTCATTGAAAACTTTAAATGCAGAGATTTTTCAAACCCCCAGTAGCAACAGTGACAGAAAGATTATCTATGAAAAATGGAGAGATGCTTGTCAAAACACTGTGTTGAAGCTTATAGTAGTCGTTAGGTGAAGAAAAACAATGTGCATCAATTAAATTCGCTAGTTAAAGATTAAGCTTCCTTTTGCTTTTTCCATATTTTCTAAGTAAATAAAACTCATAGCTATCAATTAGCATCCAGTATCAAGTGACTAGTTATGGAATATTATTAGTCAAAAGTATCAAATCTTGATTATTCTAAGTTTATTCATCATTCATTATCTTACTTTTAATGACCTCAAATATATGTACAATGCATTTTTGAAAATAAAAAGCAAAGGTGAATCAATTAGCCTTTTAAAAAGTACAAAGTCTAAAATGAGTTAAATGGCAATAAAGTATTTAGAAATATGATATTTTCTAGAAATGAAATTTTGTAACAGTCTGGCTTCATACAGATGTATCTTACCTGGTTTCTCACTTTTATATATTCCACACTAAAGTGAGGAATATATAAAAACCTGACCTTTGACACAGGTTAGTATACACTTTCCTTGGATAGGTCTAGAATGATTGTGCTCACTTGGTAGGTTGTAGGTACATAAGCAGACATATTGGAGCCCTGTGATAATGTTTCAATCATTTGTGACTGGAAATGGCAAGTCTTTCAGAGTGACTTGAAACTATACAAAGACAACACAATTTTTTGCTTTAAAAAACCCCAAAACCAAATCCAATCTAACCATTTTATATTTTAACATCAAATATAAAATACTATTTATGATGTACACCATTTATTTATGTCTGAGAAAGAAAAATTGTGCTGGATATGACTTATAGGGTAGATCACAAGCATGTGTATGGCATTTATTTGATTCCCAGCATTTCTGGGTGTGATCCTGGTTTTCTCATAAAACTGCTAGGTGTTTCTCTTAGAAAGAAAAACAGGAAAGAGAAATAAATTTATACTAAAACACTGGTAATAAAATATTATATATCCATGCTTATGACTCAGAACTATTACATGAGTATTAAAATATAAAAACTCTCCATAATATAATCATGTATCTACATAAATAAGACAGCCACACCTTAGAAATAATTGAAATGCAGGTTTTCAGTCCAAAAGAAATGACATGGCTTATGAACAGAGCTGGAGGAAAGGAATGAGAATCTAAATATGAAAATAATGCTAGTTACAAAGACTATGTAATCTAAATCAACACTCCATTTAAGTTAAAGTATAGACAAACTCTATAAGCTTTTAAGGAGCATTTTCCAAAGGCTGTCATCATTATTCATTATATTACTCACTTGCTTAATCCCTTAATATGATGTCGTTCAAAATAAGTGAAGTATCATTAACAAGGAATTATTTATTCATTTTCCAAAAAAGCTCCATTTCGAATGTTGGATTTGAAAAGTGAGAATTTAAACCCAAGAAATATTGGTTTTGCAAGGTTTCCTAGTAGTTCTTTCATGGGGTGTGACTATATAGAACTTGTAGAATTTTTAGCATACTCTATACCGTTTCTCCACACAAGAATGTTAGTATGTGAAAACGGTAGATGGAACAGAAAAGTGGTAGCAAGTTTTATTGCTGATATTTTGGACCAAATAGCAAAATCTCTGGGGCTTTATTATGAGAGAAAAGAACACTCACTTGGGGCTGGAGCAATAGCACAGAGGGGAGGGAGTTGCCTTTGCATGCAGCCGACCGGGTTCAATCCCGTCACCCCATTAATCTCCCTAGCTCCACCAGGAGTAATTCCTGAGCGAAGAGCCAGGAGTAACCCTGAACGTCATTGGTTGTGACCCAAAAAGCGAAAAAAAAAAGATCACTCACTTAAGTGTGTTTGATTTAAAGGGTTCAGACATTTAGAGGAAGCTTTCCCTGACATCCCACATCTCAGTATCCCATATCTCAACATATTCATCCAAAGATGTAAAGGCAGATTCAAATAAGTGAGGATAATATGGCAGCAGGAACTTCCAAAACTCAAAAGTAAAAACAAAAATATTGCCATCTTACTACTTGGGACATACATGTCCCTACTTACGTTTCTCCTTAAAGGAGCACCTGGTTCAAGTTCTTTGCTGGGCTACATATGGCTCCCAATGATGCTGTAATGAAAGGAACCAAGGAAAATGTCAGGACAGTTGGTGCTAGCAGGTGAGCCAGTGATACTTAGGGAAACAGATGAAAGTTGCTTATAGAAATTAAGTTATTAGAGTGTATAACTTACTTGCTGATTCCTGATAATTCATGCCACAGGGGATTGAGGCTTTTGAAATACAGTATATAAATCTATTTTCTTAGAAGGCTAAGAGAGAGGGAAATTTATGATGCAGATAAAATGGCATAGAAGCATGAGCTATCACAGCTACGATTCTATTTTGAGACCACACAGGTCTTTTCTTTCCCAGGCTTCTCTTGTATAAAGTATTCTCAAAAGCAATAATTATAGTACTGAGTAATAATAATGCCAATTAGGCAGGAGGATGTTTCCAACAGATTGAGCTTTATCTGGTTTCCATCATTTGACTTTTGATAAGCTAGTACAGTTATTAGCCCTAGTAGCCTGTAAAATGGACACATCTGTTTCAAAAGGATGTTAAAAAACTTTAAAATTGAGGTATAAATAATTGTAAAATTAATATATAGACTTGATATAAGTCTTCTTATAACACATAAGTCTTCTAGATAACACTTCTAGAGGGTGTGGCAGTTACAGAAGTCACCTGATTGAATAACTTGACTAACATCTACTAAGACTTCTATGTTTTCTAGATTGGCACAGCTCCCTTTATACCCACGCACCCAACGTGGGACAGTTAGAATTTACCAGGAGACTACCACCCTGGCTACGCTGAGACTAAAGGTAGACTATAGGAAGGATCATACTAGTTTGCTCTAAGCAGGCGAGTATGACCCTTCAGTACAGAGAACAAGATACCAGAATCACCCTGGTGCAGATAATAATAAGAAGGACCTTGGGGTACCATCTAGTTACAGAAGCCAGAAGTTAAGATGTATTACTTTATATCAGCCCCCCTCTCTCCAGTGTTTTACATAAGAGATAATCGGATTAGTCCTGTGTAACCTTTGTTTATACCTACAATAGGGTGTGGCACTACACTCTGTTTAGGTTCTTTGTTGGCATGACAACCCTCCCGATTAAGCTACTTTGGTGTATATAGGGGCTGACTTGAGGCCCCTTGTGCTTTTGCTTTTGTTCTCCTCAGCCTTCAGCTTTTGGCCCCGGCTTTTGGCTTTTGGCTTTGGTCTTTTGCTCTTGGCCTTTTGCTCCATCTTCTAGTGCTGTGGGAGCTTTGTACTATTAAAAGCCATTTTTGGAACTGCACCGGACTCGTGAGTTTTCATCTGTTCTCCCGGCGCCCTCGGAGGTAGAAGACAACCCTGTCGACACGCGGGGACCCCGCGGCGCTCCCGACAGTATGTAAGTTTTAAAATTAATATTATGAATAACTGTGCTAAGCATTAAAAACCATGAAGTAAATCTTGCAAATGTGAAATTTAGTAAGTGAAGAGAAATAGGAAAATTAGAGGGAAATCTCAATAGTTCTATAAAATATGAAAGTTTATCCTAAAAAAGAAATATTGACTTTATATTAGAAAATATAATATAAATATAAATATAGTAGCAGAGCTGCTACTGGCTCCCCTGTGACCAGCCGCTCACGAGGCGTCCGGGAGGGATGGTGGGTTCTAGCCCTGGCCCACCATCCCAGCAGAGCCTCGCAACAAGCTCAGACGCCCCCCCCCACTCCATGAGGGCCTCCATTTTCCACATCCGGCCTTCTCCTCGCCAGACCTCCACCCAGCAGACCAGCCTATCAGAGCTCGGCTCGGGGCCGCTTGCAGCCACGCAGTTCATCAATAAAGCTGGACTTAGAGATGCCTACAAGAGTAGCTACCTGCACGGCAGAGCCTGGCAAGCTACCCGTGTTGTATTTGATATATATGCCAAATACCAGTAACAATTATAGACCTCATTCGGAATGGATTGAGGCTCTTTTATGTTCCTGGAGCAAGCAGATGCCTTGGGCTCTACTAATGAGACAGGACATATGGAGATGTTACTGGGGCCCACTCGATCAAATCGATGATGAACGGGAAGACAGAATATATAGACTTGGTTCAAAGAAAATAAGTTGTGGTAAAGATGGTAAGAAACTGTTAATGAATGTATGTATTTAATGTAACTTCATACAGAACTCTTGGAGAGTTTATCTTTAATAGATAAAATTTTAATTTATCTTTTAATTATATAAAATTAAGTAGAGAATACAGTTGATCTTAGCCAAAAGGCCGAGAAATGATAAAGTAAGTAGAAAATAAAGACATATTTATAAAAACTTGGTGGGGCTGATTGATAACAGCCAGTTAGGGCATTTCTCTTGAATGCAGCTGACACAGATTCAATTCCCGGCATCCAATATGGTCCCCGGAGCACTTTCATGAGTGATTCTTAAATGCACAGCGAGGAGTTAGGCCTGAGCTCTGCAAGGTTTACCCCACTACCAAAATAAAATGAATAAAACTTGCTTGCATGGAGGGAGCAAAGAAAGATTATACAGGAGTACACTTGAGTAGATCGCACAGCTTGGTGATTTTCAATGAGAAATCATCTCTATCCCAGATTCCATATTGATTCCTGATGAGGAGAGGAAGCTACTGTGCATTTGACCCAAATGAGCCATGCCTCTGCGTTTATCTCTCTCCCTCTCCCTTTCTCTCCCTCTCTCTCTCTCTCTCTCTCTCTCTCTCTCTCTCTCTCTCACACACACACACACACACACACACACACACTCAAATTCCATCACAGTGAGATACATAGTTACCAAAAAAGGGTTATCAATATATCACTTTCCTTACTTTCAACACTCAGTTCCTGTCCAAAACAATAATTTCCAACTATTATTCTATACTGGTCCCTTCTCTACCCTTTTGTGGCAAGCATGCCAGTCTACCTCACCCCTGTTTTCCTTAGAATTGGACATTAGTCTCATTATATATACATATATATATATATATATATTTGCCTCCCACAAATGAAAAGATTGGGAGAATTGGATATTAGTCTCATATTATATATATATATATATATATAATATATATATATATATATAAATATGACTAATATCAATCTAAGATATACAAATATATATATATATATATATTTGTCTCCCACAAATGAATGTGGTCATGCTATATCCATCTCTCTTCTTCAGACTCATTTCACTCAGCATGATACTCTCCATGCCCATCCATTTATAAGAAAATTTCATTTTTCCCAATGGTTGAATATTATGAGTGAAACATTCTCAAGGCTTCTGCAAACTGTCAGGGAAGCTGTTCCCTGCTTAAACCCAGATCCTGGGAAGAGTGAAAACCAGATGACACTCCTCTTGAGTAGCAGTAATGCCAGTGATGTTTCCTTGTTCTCACTTGCAGAAACACAATACTGTCTCATAGCTAAATCCTCGAATCCAGAATAACTGTAACTTCCCAAAGGAGAATTTATCTTTCAATTCACATGCATGGCACCTTAGTTAGACGTAGCCCTCAGACTTCGGAGGGGTGACTCTGGGTAAAATCCCACTTTCCCAGGGAAGCAAGCCACTTGGTAGAGAGTAAAATCACAATCAGAAGAACTAGGAGGAAGTTCATATGAAGAGGAGGGGACGCTGGAACAAGTGTGAGATCATCTCAGGTTGAGAGGAGTTGCAGTTGGCATTAAAATCAGTGCTGGGAGTGACCTCAGCAGAAGGATTCCTTCACGTCTCTGCAGAAGCTTCTCGTAAAGAATGAGTCCTGCTTCCGATGTTATGAATTGCAGTTGTCTATTATGTGACTTACATTGCACTACGCTGCAATATGTCATTGTGAGATGTGACATAATATAACGTAAGTGACAGGCAGCTAAAATTTTACAGCAAGAAAACTTTTTTTATATCTAGGATCTGCTACTAAATTTGATAGTAGCTATCAATCCATTTTTTTCTGTAGATAGATCAAAAATGTGATGTTCATGAAAAGCAGGTCATTTTGAAACATCCACAAACACTTCAGTGTTCGCACACTCAGTTACCGTAAATCAGGGTTTAGGAAAGACAAAACCAAACACCCTCAGAGCAGCTGCAAGCTTGACGCGAGTTCTGTTGCTGTTTTCTAAGACTTGTGTGATAATTGTTTTAGTTTAGAAACTTAATTTTCTTTTGGAGATTGCTAAGAAGTAATGTGCAAATAATTTAAGTTCCAAGGTCAGTCCATTGTTTGATATCTGAAAGTTGTTTGCGATACAGGAAACATTTAGTCATGTCTAAAGATGTCACGGCCAAAGAAGGGGTGGGGTGTTACTGGCATCTAGTGGATATAGGTCAGGGATGCTGCTGAAAATTCTATGATGCATAGAACAAACTCTGCAAGGCCTCTCTTTCATGATAATATCTCTGATTCCCAAATTGTATTTATTTATTAATGGCTTTTTGGGTCACATCTGGTGATGTTCAGAGGTTCCTCCTGACTCTGCACTACTCCTAGTGGTGCTCAGGGGCCCATATGGGATGCCAGGGATCAAGTCTGGCCTGTCTGCATGAAAGGCAAATGCCCCCCCTGCTGGACTATCACTCCACCCCCATAATAAGAGTATTGATCTTATTAAATATCTTATTTTTATTAAATGATAAATATCACTCCACTCCAATACTAAGAGTTCATTATTGAAGTAAATTTGCCCAAATCTTGTCATGGCTTGGTCCAAAAATAGCCTGTTTGATTACTTTAAAACTGGTCTTTTTACCTTCAAGACTGGACAAGTTATCATATTGTCTAAATATTAAGCTATATCTGTGGGCATTGGTGACGTCTAAGTCTTTGCATATGAGAGCTACTTGGAAAAATTTGCCCTGCTAATAATACCCCCTAACAATTAATCTTACGTCAAACAGAATGAAGCAATAACTCAGTATATATCCTTTGAAAATCAATCTTTGGGAACCTTTAAGAAATGATTTCCATTCGTAAGTTCCTGTGGTACACAATGGGGTATTTCATAAATCAGAAATATTCTGTTTCATTTTTAAATACAGGAAATCATTTATTGAGGTATATTTCCAATATGATTATTCATAACACAAAGAATATTAATGTAGTATTGGCGCAGGATAGAACAAGAGACCCTGTCTTCCAATACCCTCCATTACTTGCATTATGACATGCTCACATATAAAATTTGAAAACTATTAGTGCAAAAGATTACTTCTAGAAGTAAAATAATTTGATATATGAATCATGCCAAAAATGATAATAAAACACTGTGGAGTCAATGCTCCTGGTGGTAAAACTGAATGTGATGCAGTCAACTTCTTCAACTTTGCCCTTTGCTTCCAGAAAAGCACTTATAGTAGCAACAAAATAGACAGCAATCTTTTATTGATGTTTATGTGTTTCTGATAAAAACTCCCACTATGTAGGACTTTCCTCTTCCCAGACACAGAGAGGTTCCACAAAAAAATACAACAGAACTTTAAGATCATGATGAACTCAAAATGAATCCTTGTTCTGCCACTAACTCACTCTGTGTATTTGGGACCATTTTTAAAGGTCTAGATTTTGTACTTTATTTTTATTGCTATGTTAAAATTGCCTGTTCTAGAAGTGATTTAACAAATTAAATGTGATAATGACATAAGTCATTTAGGAAAGAATGTGATGCATAATCACTTCTATCACTTGTATCTCTTGTATTCCCATTGTTCATCTATTTGCTGAAGCAGGCACCAGTAACATCTCCATACGTCCTATCATAGGCTAGTGTAGCCCAAGGGCATCTGCTCGCTCCAGGAACATGAAGAGCCTCATACCATTCCATCAGGTCATGGAAATGAGGACTATAATTGTTACTGGTATTTGGCATTTCAAATATGACATGGGTAGCTTGCCAGGCTCTGCCTTGCTGGTGGGATAACTTGTAGTCACCTCTCATCCCATGAGCATTGCTAGGTGTGACCAAAAAAAAAAAAGAAAAAGAAGAAAAAGGGAGTAATTCCTGAGTGCAGAGGCAGGGAGTAAACCCTAACCAGGGCTAGAGTGATAGTATAGTGGGCAGGTGTTTGCCTTGCAGGGGCCAGACCCAGATTCAATCCCTGGCATCCCATATGGTCATCTAAGAACAGCCAGGAATAATTCCCGAGTTCAGAGACAGAATTAACCCCTAAGCATTGTTGGTAACCATCTTACCTAAACTATTTATAATATTTTAATATAATATAAAGTTTTAAATGTAAAAGCAACAGGTGCTAGAGAGATCCACAAGATCCCGAAGCCGCCAGGGTCCTCAACAGTGCCGGGAAACGAGTTCCCTTCTACCTCCAAAGCCAGCAGGGAATGGATGAAGACTCAGGAATTCAATGCAGTTTTTAAAAGACTTTACTATCACAGGTTCCAATATACAATCCAAGAGCAGGGAAAACCTCCGGACTCTGGGTTCCCAGCTAGGACCCAGCCAGGTGTAGGCCAAGATGGCTGCCACCACATGTTGAGGCCCAACAGAGAATGGAGAGGACAGAGAAGCAAAATGCCAAGGGAAGCCGAAATGGCCAAAAAAGGGGGAAAAAGAGAATGTCTTTCTTCTTGCACCTTATTTTATAGCTAGAAATAGGCCCAAACTCCCAGCCCAGCCCATTCTGGGCTGGGCTATCTAGAGATGAAAACAGGAAAATAGCTCTATAGAAATGTAGCAACTTCAGGAGACCTTCTGACTGATTACAAGGACCCAGAGCTAATTCAAAGCCTCCTAGCAGAGCTGGGAGAAGCTATAAGCTAAATGTAACTTCCTCTGGCAGGGAGGGTCAAATGCCCTCAGGTCATTTCTCCCAGCACCTCACCTATTCTTTATGCTAATGTCTTGAGCCAAGATCTGCCTGGAAAAGCCTTTATAGGGTAGAGAAAGGGGTTTCTAAGATGGCATGTCTCTGTACCAAAGACTAATACTAATGCCAGTTAAATATTTCTCCATGCCTTCACAAGGCTCCTCTACTTCACGGTAGTTTTGTATTTTAGTTGCCTTTGACTTATCAGGGAGCCATGCCTGCTTGCTTGGAGGCAAACAGCATTTCTCTCTGGCCTAATTATTTAGGGATCCAACATGGCCAGGCAAATATGCTGGTAAGATCTAGCTAGTCACATGATGATTGTGGTAGCATGAGAGAATATTTATACCAGCTAGTACAGAATACATGGTCAGATGAACTGCCACATTTAGGCTACCCCTTATCTACGAAGTGATTTGCAGGAGGCAATTCAGAGCAGATCTGAGGCTCTTAGAGGAGTCCTGCAATAGTGACCCCAGAACAAAAACCACCAAAAGATGCAAATGAAAAGAAAATTCATCCCCAGCACTCCATATGGTGCCCCTGAGCATTGCCAGAAGTGATCCCTGAGTACAGTCAACAGTAAGTCTGAGCACTGCCAGGTGTGGTCCAAAAACACCACAAAAAATATAATAACTGTGATTATGCATATAAAAGACTATACATAATCACAGCTATCATATTGACTACTCAATATTGCTTATAACTGGAAGAATCAAGATAATGAATATAAATTATCTAACATGTAGAAGAGCTCTGTATAGAACATTACTGTTATTATTATCCTAGTATTACTGTTTATTACTTCACAACCAGAGTCTCAGAAAGACCAACTAAATGGAAGCAGTTTAATTTTATTCTTTTGCATCTCTCTCTCTGTGTCTCTCTTTGTCTCTGTCTCTCTCCTTTCTCTATATCACTCCCTTAATCATTCTTATTTTAAG
Organism: Cryptotis parvus; assembly: GCA_021461705.1. NCBI lineage: Eukaryota > Metazoa > Chordata > Mammalia > Eulipotyphla > Soricidae > Cryptotis > Cryptotis parvus. The sequence goes on from JAJIBD010000875.1 coordinate 316,072, forward strand.
GCTGTCACTGAGATATTAGGATGCAAATTTGACACTCAACAACAATGAATGTACATGTAACTCATACCATCTGAATATCAACATTTCTTGGGCCTTGGGTGGAAATTTCATTTTCCTTTTTAGCCAAGGTCATTTACATTAAGGGATGGAACTAAGATTCAGGCTGTGGCTAGGACCATAAGCTCTAGAAGTTCATGTACTCATGATCACCAATTTGGCTGCCTCCTGACTCTATCATGACCTTGGACAATGTTCCTTTAATTTTGTCCTGGTTCTGTACACCAGGAGTTGGACCTTTGTACTTAGCTCAATAGTTTATCTGCTCTGGTTTGGCTTAGCAAAACCCTTGGTTAACTCTCCTGCTTGGGGCAATGGCCAAGACCATTGGGACCTGATTACATGATTTTATCCTGCACTGCAAAGTTAACCTGGCTAAGAAAGCAGAAATGTTCCTATATTAAGAACAGATTCTTCACGTTCTCTTGATTCCTGTGTTTGGAACTTGCCACTCTCATTTTTATTATACAAATTTTAAGTCTTCCCCATCTTTGAGCTGGAAAATATCTTTAAGCCACAAATCTTCTAGTTACAACAAAAATCTTCCAGCCACAAAGATCTAGTCGCAAATCCTTCTTTTCCCCTCAGTTTAGATCATATTCACACCTGTGCAAGGATTTCTCCCAATGAAAGGTAGTGAGCTGAAAAAATTTCCCATAATATCTGTATTCACAACTACATAAGATATAGTAAAACTTGAAAAGACAATAACTGGGCTAGAAATCCCCAGTTAATTTTCTCTTTATGTACTTAAATGGAGGGGAGACATACCCAACATTGCTCAGAGGCTACTTCAGTATAATCAGGAGTAACCCTGGCATGCTAGGGAGAACATATACGGGTTCTATGGACTAAACCAGGGTTGGATGCTGCAAGGCCTTATCTTATCTTATCTCTTATCTTATCTTATCTCTGTACTATATAGCCTATAAGCCTCTATATATCCTCTGTACTATATAGCTGCAAGGCCTATAGTACTATATAGCCTCTGTACTATATAGCTGCAAGGCCTTATCTTATCTCTGTACTATATAGCCTATAGCCCGCATTTCAATTGAATAGGAATGGGAGATATAAAGTAACCACTGGTCTATAGCTCTCCTAAGATCCACCTGGTTGTGTATTGCCAGAGCCAAGTGGATTCTTATGGTGGACTCTGAGTTGGCTTCTACTCTGGGCACGACTGTAGGCCATTATCCACAACTACTCTCAACTCTGTTCATTTGCCTTTGAATCATCCCTTGAGAAATATTTGATCTTCTACAAGACATTTGCCATGATTTCAGTTTAGTATCATTCTCACCAGCTAAATATCTGAGCTTCTCTTTTAATTACATCTACTTTAATGTACGTAATGCTTTCAGTTACCCAATCATCTATTAATACTTTGTAAGTTGCTTTATGAGTCTAATTCAAATCCAGTCCAAGCCTCCAAACCTATGTCTATGGTCTTTTAGAAAAAAAAACTACTTCTGATCTCAACATGCTAGTTTGACTTAGGGAAATGCCCTGAAACTTTTCTTTACTCTGGGAAGGGTGTTTTATAAGGTACCACAGTGTGTCTTTTTTTATGTCTTCACAAATGGAAGTCGTATACTTTGCTCCTTGCTAAAGATCAGCAAATTCCTTTGTATAAAAGGTTTAAAAAAATTTGTATCTTATCAGTCTATTTGACTTCCTTTCCAGTGAGATATTATCAAATAAACAAAGTATGAACCAATGGCATGACAGTTCTGACACTGTTGAATACAGAAGTATGTGCCAAACTGGATTTGGTCCCTGTGTCTGTGTTTTCTGATTTTACTTTGGGCTACTTTATATTATGAGAATCTTTCACTATATTCAGAGACAGAAATTGAGAAGCAGTTTGATTTTCTCAACTCAGCAACCCTGAACCCACAATTTCATTCAATAAACTTATCCAAGAAACATTTCCCTTTTGTTGGTGTAGCTTCACTTTTAGGTCATCTCTCTCTTTTTTCACCTTTGTATAGAACCTCTAAAAGTAGCTTCACACTTCAATATTTTTCCTGAATAATAATATCTTGTCAAAGTGCACACATTAACAATTGGCATAAAGTGTTTTATGTTACTCTACATATTTTGACAATTTCCCTCTGCTATATAACACAGTTGACCAACACAGAGCTGGATGACTATAGCAATTTTAACTACTTTAATAGCCTCCATCAAAAAGATAATAGTTGTATTTTTTTTAATCCTGCTTTTTAGCATTTACTGTTGCCCAAGCTTTATGAGTCTCTGCATCTACCTGGTCCCAATGTCTATGTTGCATGTTTTGGATTTTGATAAAACTCATTTTTAAAGTGGCTATTCCTTTATCAATATATATGGATATATATAAATATGTATATAACCCAATAGGAAGATTACAATAAGATTTATAATGATACACGATTATAGGGAATAAGGGAGAAGCACCAGGTACTGGGGCACCTTTTCTATTGTTTCATTAGTCAAAGTAAGATAACTGGTTAACTCAAGGCTCAGTGTAGGACACAGAAATAGAACTCTGGAAACAAAAATTATTATGGACATTTTTATAAAAATTTATCTTAATGGAACTATTGATTCAGCACCAAATTTCTTCAGAAAATGATGCAGGTTATTTTGCAGTGTAGAGATTCACTGTTGCTTTTGTGGGTGAGGCAATGAAGGGAGAAGGAATGACTTGCTGCATTTTTTAGCAGATGAATAGTAGTAATTTTTTAACTACTACTACTACTACTACTAAAAAAATCCTACTAGTTCAGAGACTCACAGATATGGGGCAGAGCTGCTACTGACTCTCCCTGTGCCCAGCCACTCACGAGGCGCTGGGAGGGATGGTGGGTTCTAGCCCAGGCCCGTCACCCCAGCAGAGCCTCGCAACAAGCCAGACGACCCTCCACTCCATGAGGGCCTCCATTTTCTACATCCAGACTTCCCCCTCGTCAGAACTTCACCCAGCAGACCAACCTATCACAGCCCGGCTCATCGAGATCCACCCTACAGCAGTCTTTTTTAAATTCGGCCCAGGTATGCTGATCCAGAGACTCACAGACATGTGGCAGAGCTGCTACTGACTCTCCCTGTGCCCAGCCACTCATGAGGTGCCCAGGAGGGATGGTGGGTTCTAGCCCTGACCTGCCACCCCAGCAAAGCCTTGCAACAAGACAGATGACCCCCCACTCCATGAGGGCCTCCATATTCCACATCCAGACTTCCCTGTCAGAAATCTACCCAGCAGACTAGCCTATCACAGCCCAGTATGTGTGGCCACATACAGCCACACACTCATCAATAAATGCTGGATTTAGAGATGACTATGAGAGTATGCTACCCACACGGCAAAGCCTGGCAAGCTACCTGTGTCATATTTGATATGCCAAATACCAGTAACTATTATAGACCTCATTCCCATGACCTGAAGGAATGGTTTGAGGCTCTTTATGTTCCTGGAGCAAGCAGATGCCCTTGGGCTCTACTAGCATAAGACAGGACATATGGAGATGTTACTGGGGCCTGCTCAACAAATCAATGATGAACGGGAAGACAGTGATACAGTGACAGTGATACAGTGAATAAAATTTCAGAAGTCAAGATAAATAATCATTTCCCTGGTTAGCCAGAAACATCCAAATGGCGGAGATGTATGCGGACTGGCACCGACACATACTTCGCTTGCAGGTTCGACCCCAGGTTAAATCCCCAGCAGTGAATGACCCTTATGTAAATATTACTGGAAGCAATATCTGGGCACTATCCTGCGTGTGCCCCTCCACCCCCAATAAATGCAACTCATCACACTTAATATTGGGGAGGAGGGGCAAGAATTGCACCTTTAATGAGGAATTGGCATATTCTTTCCATAGTTTCTGAGTAGAAAAAAATAGTAAATACTCCGCTAAACAGAAAGACAGAGTTGTATGAAAGAATCCAAGAGACTTCACTAAAGAATCAGAGCAAGAATAAGGGACTAAGTAACAGATTCACAGGTAACCTCAAACCTTACACATCTCTGATAGGAAGTTTGTGGGACAGCAGTGGCTCGGGCATTTGTCTCGCATGCTGCTAACCCAGGTTTGATCCCCAACATCCCAAATGGAACCTGGAACCTATACAGAAGTGATCCCTTATCAAAGAGCCAGGTATGATTCTGAGCATGCCAGGTATCACCCCTAAACAAAACCAAAAATGAACACTGATATAAATGTATTTTATAGAGTTTTGATTATATTTGCCTTTGAAAATAAAGATTCACATCAGCAATGAGACAAAAATAAAATAATTTCTTTTCTCCACTAGATAAGATAAGCTTTCAAGTTTGCCTTGATTGAAGATTTTTCCAGTTATTCTATCATATCTATTAAATCCTTCTTTTGTTTTAAAGTATTTGAATGATTTAATATATGGTTATCTAGCCTTCATGTTCACGATCACTATCTTCCCGTTGATCATCTATTTGCTAGAGTGGGCACCAGTAATATTCTCCATATGTCCTGTCTCATGCCAGTAGAGCCAGGGGCATTGGCTTGCTACGGGAACATAAAGAGCCTCAACCATTATATTAGGTCATGGGAATGACCTAATGTAATTGTTACTGGAATTTGGCATATCAAATACAACACGAGAAGCTTGCCAGGCTTGCAGAGCAGGAGGCAAACTTTTTAAAAACCTCCAAATAAAGCATTTATTGATGAACCACGCCGCCGCAGCACGACCGGGCTGTGATGGGCTGTTCTGCTGGGTGGAGTTCTGATGAGAGGAAGTCAAATGTGGAAAATGGCGCGCTTGGAGTGAGGGTGGTGGTCTGGCTTGTTGTGATGCTCTCGGGTGGTGGGCCAGGGCTAGAACCCGCCATGCCTCCCGACTGCCTCATGAACGGCTGTGCACAGGGAGAGCAAGGAACAGCTCTGCCCCATGTCTGAGAGACTCTGGACCAGCATACTTGGGTGGAGTTCTGAGTCCAGAGTCTCTCAAACATGGGGTTCATGTGGCAGTCGGGAGGCATGGCGGATTCTAGCCCTGGCCCACCACCTCAGCAGAGCCTCAAAACAATCCAGACCACCAACCTCACTCCACGGGCCGCCATTTTCCACATTTGACTCTCTCATCAGAACTCCACCCAGCAGAACAGCCCATCACAGCCCGGATCACCGACACCCACCCTGTAGCAGCTTTTTCCTCAATCCGCCCAGGTATGCTGGTCCAGAGTCTCTCAGACATGGGGCAGAGCTGTTCCTTGCTCTCCCTGCACAGCCGTTCATGAGGCAGTCGGGAGGCATGGCGGGTTCTAGCCCTGGCCCACCACCCGGCAGAGCCTCACAACAAGCCAGACCACCACCCTCACTCCACGGGTGCCGCCATTTTCCACATTTGGACTTCCCTCTCATCAGAACTCCACCATCTAGCCTTAATATTACATTTTTTATCTTTATCATAAAAATGTTTTTTATGTATTAATAATTTCAAGTGGATAATAATGTGCATCTCCTGCATGCTTTATCAAAAGTTATGTAACAAAAACAATTATTTCCAATGTCTGGCAAGGTAGTCAGTGGTTAATCTAGATGATCGAGGAAATAGTGGTTGAACTGTTAAATGCATATGAGTCTACATTCTTATTCCTTTGTTTATTATGTTTCTGCTCTGTAGCCAGTAGTATTCAGAGAATGTTCAGTGACACATTGGTAAGTGAACTCAGAGTAAACACATGGTCCTCTAATGACATAATATTTATACCAAGAAATAACAAAAGGACAAATAAAAAGACTTGGATCTGCCCAAGAATCACTCCTAGTGAAGCTCAGGGCCCACACTGGATGCTGGGGATGGAACACAGGTCAGCTTTGTGTAAGGCAAGATCCCTACCCACTCACTGTAGGATCGCCCCAGTCCTTTTACATTCTTATGCTTATTTAATATGGTCTTGTAAGTTCTAAAACTGATTGCTACAGAAGCTATCTTTCACAAATATTCCTTTACCATATGTTTAATAAAATTTGACCGAGTTACTGGGGATGAAAATGACAAGTATGACCAGAGTGATAGTACAGCCAGTCGGTTGGTGCTTGCCTTGAATGGATTGATCAGGTTCAATCCCTGGCACCCTGAATGGTCCCCCCTGAACCTATGAGGAATAATCTTTGATAACAGAACTAGAAGTAATCCCTGAGCAGTGTTTGGTGTAACCTCGCTCAAGAGAAAGGGGGAGGTCAGACAAGTTATATGATAACCATGGTGATGCAATATCATGTATCAATGTCATGATACTTGATCATCAATAATTTTATTGGAGTTCTTGCTTATCTAGTGTCCTTGATTTTTTTCTTAAACCTTTTGATTCAAAAATTTTAAAAGAGTCAACAAGATCACAGACATAGAAACTTTATAAATTAGGATTTCTTGAATATATAATGATGAAAGTTATAGAAAGGGATCCCAGAACTAAATCTTAGAAGAATCACCGTTACCTGGCAGGGTAAATAAGAGTTTAGCAGGATTGAAATCCAAGAAGACAAAATTAAGAAAGGAAGAGAATACTATGTACAAGTCTCATGCATGAAAAAGCTACTACCTCATGTTTTCAGATTCAAATATAAAAGTTCAATTCTGGGCCAGAGACATAGTAAATGGGTAGAGCTCATTCCTCGTAGATGAACCACCCAGGTTTTTTTCCCTGGCACCCCATATGTGTTCCCCAATCCTGCCAGTACTTATCCCTAAGCACAAAGCCGGGAATAAGTCTTGAGCACTGCTACGTTGGCCAAATATGTTCAGTTCAGCAGTGGCCAAGGAATACCAAAAATCAATGTAAATGCCTTTACTTATTCAGCAATCACTACAGCAAAAGGGACACACCTACATGTGTTGAAATCACAGAGAATGCGTTCTCATACTCACATCTGAAAGAAGATGAGCTAATTCAGGACTTCATTCTTCAAGGAGGATATCCAGAATGTACACAGGCTTATCCAGTGAAAAAAATGGGCCCCATTCAAGAAAAATGGAAAGGGCCTATCTACATAGTCACATGTATAAGGAGAACTGTTATCTTCTGACCATACTTAGGCATATGATGAAGAGGGCATTCAGGTATCTATTACATTCAGGTGTTAATTACTAAGTATAAGGATGAAGAAAAACCTAGGGAGATTTCAAGAAAGTATTGGATAGAGGCTGTAACAATGAAGGAAGAGGTCATCATTGCATTGACCTGTAGGCAATAATGAACCTAGAAGGATGAATCACCCACAGATAAGAAATTATCCCCAAGGCTAGAAACACAGTTTAGAGGTTTAGACAATTTCTTTGCAATGTAGCCAACTCTTCTTCCATCCCTTGCACCAAATACAGTCCTTTGAACATTGTCAGAGATCGAGCACAGAAACAAGAACAGCTCTCGAACACAACCAGGTGTGGCCTAAAATCCTTTCCCACAAAATTAGTTGTGTAACTATATGCCTTCTTTCTCTGCTTTTTTTTCACATTGGAAAATGATCTCAGAGTAAGTACACGGTCCTATTAATGAACATGATACTTATACCCAGAAATAAAAATAAGACAAATAAAAAGACCAGCAAGCTGAGAGATTTCCTTCAAATGTTTAATCAATATCAACTATAAAGGCATGTGTGCTTGTTGAAGGAGCATAAATTTTTTACAATTCCCCTTCCTGCAAACACTGACCCAACTCCAAAGATCATATCATGCATATTGATGGAAATGGCTTTCTTTCAAATGGGAGAAATGGAAGAGTTGATAAAGATGAGAGAGTCTATTTTAGGATCATCTGTGTGTGAGAAAACTCATTTAGAAGGAGGGTTTAAAACTTAGCACCAGTGTACCAAGTTATTCCTAGGTTTCAGAAAGCCAAGAGTGACAGAATTGGAAGAAGGATCAATAATAAATCCAACATTCAAGACAAGAAGGAGAAGCATTATTAACCTTTAGAATCTAGCTTTATACCTTCTAAAAAATGCCTCCAAGAGTTATCTGGAGACTTTAAAGCCCTCTTGACCCAGGCAACTTGATCATCTTTAAAACATAGATATTGTACCATCTAAATGCCAATATTAAGATCTGGTGACCCATTATTTAAAATATTCCAAGCATATTATGTGTTCCTATGCAACCTGAAGAATATTCACTTTAGTAGAATGAGTCTAGGAATATGGCTATACACATCTACAGTTTAACTGGATAACTGAGACTCTTTATCTGAAAAATAACAGGGACGAGAGTGGTAATACAGGTATATGGTATTCTCCTTGCATGTGGACACTCGGATTCATTCCCTGAGTAACAGAACAGGAGTAGCCCTTGAGTAAAATTAGGTGTGGTTGAACCTGTCCCCCCATAAGAGAAAAAAAGTATATTAACAAAACTATATATAGGATTATTATGACTTGGCTTTATAATATCCTTCAGAAAGACTCAATAAATGTTTTCTTTTTACCATGACAGAAGAAAAAATCCAGCAATGCACAAAGTAAATATTGCTCTTGATTTACAAGGCAAAGGTTTCAGCTCCCTCAATTGTTCTCACAAAGAGCAGTAAGGAGGTTTTGTTTTGTGATCCTCATTGTGAATCTGTAGAGTCTCTTGCCCAGGGCAGTTGAGGTTAAGTGATTGCTCTAAGTCACAAAGCTAAGAAGTGCTAATTAAATGGCAGAAGCATGATACCATATCTATAAAATAGGGCTGAAAGAATTTGAGGGGATATAGGAACATGGAGCAGGGTTGCCTGAATTAACTGGATGCCCCCATGAGCCAGGAACTTTGTATATCTGCCCTCTCAGCCATATGGTAATTCAAAAATGTAGTCATTATTGTTGCATTTTATATCAATTCTGTTTAAATTTGAGTGATGTATAGGGATTTTTTTTCAATTTCACACAGGTACTAAGATTCCAACTCCCTCTCCGAATGTTCCCAAGCCCTAATTATTTCATCAACAAATTCTGTTTTGGGTATTAGAGAGAATGTGATTTTCTTAAACTGTCAAAAAAAAAAGGTGAAATATCCATATTTTTGGAGTTTTTTCCTTTTCTCTTATTGCTGGGGGTGTCACACCCAGTGGTTCTCAGGACTTACTCCTAGCTCTGCTCAGCCATCACTTCTGGTAGGGCTCATAGTTTTGAAAAACCTATAACTCTGTATCTAAAGGAAACTCTAAAACTCTGAAATATGTCTAACATCTGGGGTTGAGTAGTATTCGTTGTTACCATCTTCAGACATTTGAAGTACATAGCTTCCGGGTGAAAGAGGAAGGCAATAAAAAGAGAAGGGCAAAGAAAGAGCTTGAGTTAATAAACACAAGCTTATAAAGGATCGCTCTCCTGTCCTCACAAACTCCCTGCATCAACTGCAAAGCTGGCTGGAAAACAAAATTAAGGTGTAGAATGAGTTTGGAACTTGTGCCTTGGAATCTAACAATGCGGATGATAAGAACTATGGAAGTTCATGCTAAGGGTGTCCAGCCACTAAAGGCAGTAAAGGAGGAAACTGTTCTTTATGCATAGGATGGGCTTTCTGTCAACCTATAGCCCTCTGGTATAAAGTATTCCCTAACTGGGAGGAGAGTGAAAGGGAACTCGGGATTTCAGATCTTCATACCCCCAACTTTCATCTCAGTGGGTGCCTTTTGCAGAAAGCCAAAACCAAGGGAGGATTCAGAAACACAAACCAAGAGGGAAGACTGTTGCCTTAGACCCTGGCTTTGCAGCATGGGGGGTTATTGCAGGCTTTGTGTGCTTCTGTTTCTCCCAGCTGCTTAAGGCCCGCCAACAGTATGAAGAAAGGAAGCATCATAATTGGAACTAAGCCCTTCCTTTTTAGAACTCCTTTGAAAACAAACTTCTTTACAGACAGACCTGAGCCCCAGAGGAGGTGAGGGGCTAGAGAGAACTGGTGCTTGTATGAATCTTGAACCCTGATAGTCATAGAAATAAGAAACCCAGGTGGATTTTTCATTAGAGTTTCCGAGGCTGCCCAGACAGTAATTGCGTCCTTGCCAAGCATCGGACCAGAACGGACGAGATATAAATCAGCTGCTGAACAGAGAGATGGAAAGGTAATAGTAACCGCATAAGACAGAAATGGAAGCGATAAAGTGAACACAAATAGGTATGTCCCCTCTTTATTCTCTTTGCTGCTCGTCTAACATCATTTAGAAGTTCCTTACAGAAAAAGAGTTCAAAGTGTTTAGAAGGCAAGTTCTGGGCACATGGGTATGAGCACTTGGTCAGTTTTCTGAGCTGAGTTATCACAGTGTTTTTCTTTTCAGTATTCTTATTTGTCAAAGGAGGCAAGTGATTTCTTTCACAATAAAAGATGGAAATGAATTGAAACAGTGCATGATAAAAACAAATGTGATAATAACTAAATGAGATGAAGCCTAGAAAGGACTCTCAATTCCTAGCTTATTGATTGCACGTATTCCACCAAAATCATTAGAATTCATTTCGGCTAGTACTGTTTTATTCTCTATTTTCAGATGATAAAACTGAAGCTTATAAGGGTTAAGCAATTTGCCTGGGGGACTTTGCTGTTAAATGAAAAGCCAGTTTCAAACCCAAGCAGTTTCACTTCAATATGTCTAAGCAAAAACACTGTGTTAATAAGTTTCTTAAATATAAGATTAGGATAATAACTCCTGGTGGAAATATTAGCATGAGAACTAATGGAGTTGTAAATATGAAATGAAATTATAGGGTGTTTAAAGTGATAGCATCTTCTTTATGACAACAGCACCACCTTAAAGACCTTTAAATGGATGAAAATAGGCTTTAGCAGCTGGAATCGCAGATGTTGAGTTCTGTCGCCTAAAAACATAATGGCTTTGTAAAGTTATTTAGGTGATCTAAATCTCAGAGCCCTAATCTATAAAATGGGTACATGGGTACATGCTAATCCTATCCTTATTTATAGTGAAGTTTTGGGTAGCATCTGTGTACCTAATGCACATGGAGATGGTTATGAATTCTACAAAATCTACGCTGTTGGTTGTCTTCAAAATGGGGTGAAGACTGAGAAATACCAAATTGGATTGACAATTGCATTTCTTTTTTTGTTTTCATTGTGGCATGAGAAAAAGAGGAAAGATGTCAGACTAGAATTAATACAAGTCAGGCCTACCATTGAGTAGTTCATTTCATCTATCACATTCTTTTAAGAAAAATAGCAATACCATTTTAGATTTCACCTATAGGGGAATGCAGTTTGCATGTAATTCAGTCATTTGTAGCTAGGGAGCTGGTCTACAGGACCCTTCATAAATCCCCTGCTACTGAGCTCTTCATAATTCCCTGATCCTTATAAAAGAAGTTATTATTCCCTCTTGTTTCAAAAGCTATTTAGTTAGGCATAGATTCTGTCTTTAAACCTCAAAGACACAAGATAGAGAAATGTCCTTGTAATTTCCAAACACACCCACTGCCTAACTAAAATGCACTGACTTCAATAAATACAAAGAAACACAAACCTAGCCCTGTTGAGGTTTCCAGCTGCAAGGCTTCCAATTAAATTTTTTTTTTCTCCTTCTCTTGACTCAAGTAGCATCTCCAGCATAGATAACAATTTTACTGCGACATCTTTAATACCATTAATGATTTCATCTTTCTGGAGAGAGCTTAAAAGCCTGTGGAAGGTGGTGACAAAGCCGAGGTAGGTAGGTGGAAGGTCACACAGTGGGAATATCTAGTGATCTGAGCATGTTGAAAAGAGTGAACAAGAATGAAAGGAACCAGAGGAGGGGGCACTTACAAAGTTGCACTCAAACACAAACCAACCACTGATTTTTAAAATAAGAACTTTGCAATAAGAAAGTGGATTTTCTGTATCCCTTTGGCTTCAGTTTCACAGACAAAATCATATGGATAGTTGAGGTGATCAGTGTTGACAACAATCCCGGTCTAGAGTAGGTGATTAATAAATTTGAAAAAAAATGAATGATTTGGGCAAAAAGATCCTGCCCTCATGCAGAAAAAGAATCAGAATGGAAGCATTCTTGCATGAATCATGATCATTATTTGAATAATTATTGAAAATATTCAGATCATCTGTCTATATAATCTTCAGTTTTGCTTTCAAGAAATCAGATTCATGGACACAGAAGCGTGCATCTGTGAGAGTGACTTCTGGTTTTGGACATGTTTACATGAAGGCTGGCAACATGCATGCGGTATTTAAAAATTGGATAACTTGAACAGATGACATCATTCACCTCCAGTCCGCAAACATGAAAGGTTCTAATACTGCCTCAGTGCTAGTCTCTTAGATGTGAAGTCATTGAAACATGGTTCCTATGCTCGAAAGAATGGACCTCTTAACTTCTATGAACGAGGTAGTCATTAAGAGTTAGCTTCACCCTCAGGTGGCAGAGCTAGTTCAGCTTCAAGGGATAGTCACTGATTATGCTGTAAAAGCCAACTGTTACATGCAAAGGGAAGTATGTATGGAGGCGAGGTCCACTGATTGTCTCCCATGGGTGGGCTGGCTCTAATGGATGTGAAAATACAATAAAAAAATTAAAAACTTAAAAAAGTGAAAGAAAACATCACACAAGATGATGTGTCTACGTAACCTTTGATGAGCCATCCTTACGCTTAGCCTGGGAGGTGAGATTATTATCTCCACTGTATATAAAAGAAAATTTCCATATTCTTAAAAGTTCCTAGAGGAGCCATGTACAACTAAGCATATGGTCTCTTCTTTATATCTTTGATTTCATCAACTTTTCCTCCCTCCATGATGCACCTGACTCAGCTGCCTGCTAATCCCTCTGCCTGTCTTCCCGTGAGCTTCTAAAATCATTATAGGCCTCCCTACCTCCAGGCATGAAACTTTCCAGTTCCTCTCTTGGAACAATCTCTTTTCAACCCACCCTGCCCATATCTACTCAAATTCACTGGAGACTCACGTCTTCACTGATCCTGCTTATTTTTCTCTCTTGTCTTTTCAGTTCCAATTTTTCTTTATATTTCCCGAATACTTTTCCCCCATCTCAGAGTGCAATGGTGAAGTCCATCCCCCTCCTAGTCTCTAAAAGTCAATGCTGTTAAGTTGTAGGTTCTTCCCCTATACATGTTCCTTAAAGAAGAGAGACCCTTTGCTTTCCAACACTTGATCAATTAAAAAAAAATACTATACGAGGCCCAACGATCTCTAAGTCAACAGAAACCACTCAACATACTCCTATAGCTTTAATATTTTATGCCTTTATGTTTCAGGAGCTCATTAAATGCCCAGGGAATGAAGCAGGAGAGTGCATAAACTTAGATCAGCAGCAGTGATTTATGCACACTCTATCATCATATTGAAATACTTATTTCCATATTGTTGCTAGGTCTTTTTTTATTTAATATCCTCTTCCCAAAAAAGCAAGAACATAGAACTGATTTCAGATTTGGAAGAAAGGTGGTGATTGCCTTGTTTCTTGGCATTGTCTCATGCATGGCTCGCTACAAAATTCGATGGATTTGTAGAACAATCGGAGAAAAAAGACAGTAAAAATAGGACTCTATTCCAAGATAATATTAACTATACCTGCTGAAAACAAAACATGCAATGGGGAACTAAACCTGAAGGGAAGATATCCTCAAAGTTCTCTTTGTTCTAGTTTTCTTTGGGTTTTTAGTTTTACTAAAATTTCCAAGTGCAGTGGCCACTCTTCTTTGTAACTGACTGAGGTAATTGAAATTATGGCTTTTATAGAGAATTTGACACTGGGTTGCAAGAATTTCAAAGACATTTTATCCTACAATGATATATAATGAATCCAATCTATAACAAAATTAGTATATAGGTTGAGAACATCTAGAAAAATACTGGCATTAAAATGCCCTAAATATCCTTTAAAATTTTAAAAAAATGAGTACAATTTATTTTTTATTTCTTTGTTATTTTTGTTTTGCGGATCATACCTGTCAGTGCTCAGAAATTACAATTCCTTACTCTGTGCTCAGGAGTCAACCCTAACAGTTCTTAGGGAACAAGTAAAGTGTGTAAGATGGAACTATATTTGACCATACACAAAGCAAGTGCCTTAGCATTTCTACTCAGCAGCCCCTAAATAACACAGAGATGGACAAATGCTGTGTGGCAGCGTCTTTATCTACACCTCAGAAGAGATGGATATGAAATATGGAGTTGGAAGTGTCTCTTCCTTGTGCTTAATTTAGTTTGAGGATAATGTTGGTCTCATAAAGCAAACTGTGAAAGAGTCAGAAAGAAAGATAGCACGTGCCTTGCATGCAGCCAGACACGGTTGAATCCACAGCACCCCATTTGGTCTCCTGAGCATAATCAGGAGTAATGCTTGAGCACAGGACCCACATAAGTCCTCTGTATCGCAAGGTGTCACCCCCAAACAGAATAAAACAAAGTAAGGGGATGCTTTCTCCTTCACTGTTTTATGAAAAAATTTCATGTAGTGCTAATAAAAGATTTTCAAAAATTGTATGGTAGAAGACACTAAAAGTCAAGGATTTTATACAATTTATCTGAACCCATTGCTATAAAGTTGTTTATATGCATGCCTTACTTCACACCCTATAGGAATAACTCCCATCTTCTTTTATTTTCCTAAGGTATAGTTAAGATTTTATCACTTTTCTTAATCGTTTCCAGTAAACTATATTTAAATTTATCATTTTCACATTATTTTCCCTTTCAGTGATGCTCGTATCTTAAATTATTCATTCACAATACCTTAATTTGTGCTTCCTTTTTAGATTCTTAAGATGAAAGTTTAGATCACTAATTTTATGCCTTTCTTTAGGTTTAACATAAGCACTTACCACTTTAAATTTCTCTTAAGTAGTTCTTTACATCCCACAAATTTTAATGTGCTGTGCTTACATTCTCATTCTGTTTCAAATATATTTTAATTTCCCCTGTGATTTCACTTTGACCCACAGATTATTTGAAGCATGTTGTTTTATTTCCAACTCTTTGATAATGTTCTACATAAATTTTTATTATTGCGTTCTAATTAATTATTTTTTATTGGAGAACATACTCTGTTGGAGTATTGGTTGAAAAATATTCTAATTCTTTTGCATTAAGACTTTTTATGGCTTAGAATGCATTGCTCTCTTGATGAATATTCCCCGCACATTTGAAAAGAATATAAATTCCACTATTGTTAGATGTAGTTTTCTATAAATAGCAATTAAGTTAAATTGATTAAAGGGCTATAATTATCAAGTCCAGCTACTTTTTTTTCCTATTTGTTCCATCAACAACTGAGGGAGGTATGTTGGGAAACAAAATGGAGGAAACCCAGAACATCACACATGAAAAGCAAGTGCTCTACTCACTAGCTATTTTCCTAACTCGAAGAAGTGTTGGAATGCAAAATATTGTAGACTGGACTATTTTTCCTTTCAGTTATGTCATTTCTTTTTTATTTATTCTGATGCTAAATTATTGGAGTATCTATCTATCTCTATCCATATCTATCTATCTATCATCTATCTATCTATCTGTCAATCTATCTATCAAGAAGAAGCATATTTTCATTTGAAATAAACATTTTTCCTTAGGATGAAATAGCTCTTTACTGTGATAATTCTCATTATTTGAGGACCTACTTTGATATAACATACCTACTACACAGTTTTCATGTTTCTCATCATATTAATATAGCTATCCAAGATTTATTGTCATTAAAGTTTTCATGTGATATTTATTTTAAATTCAATATCTTCTGTCAATTTTTGGTAAGACGGTATTTAGATCTACAATGAAATGGACAGGGTTTTTGGGGTGGGTTTTATGGTTAGCATCAGACTGATTTTTTAAATCTAGTAGAAACAATGTCTAGATTTTTATTTCAGAATTTTGTCTGTTTATTTTCTATAACAAATAGTCATAGCTTAAGTTGTTGTAGTGTGGTTTCTACTTATTTTTAATCATTTTATTCACTCTTATTTCTTCTATAAGATGGTGAAATATTTTATGCTCAATTTTATGTCCTCCATTGATTTGTTAACAACTTCTGTTTATTATTGTTAGTTACTATTAATACATAAGGTCTGTAATATTTATCTTTAACATATCACCATCTGTCTTCCAATAGTATATTTTATACATATTGTTAAAAATGTATGAGGTTGGGAAGATAATTCAATAGACTGATTACATACTTTGCATGCAAGAGTCACATTTTGAACCCTGGTACCATGTGTTTCCCTAAGCACCACTTGGTGCAGTGTGGGAGCAATGATCCAGGAGTATCCCCATGCACCAATGGTTGTGGCCCCTGCTTCCCCCAAGCCAAACAATTTAAGGCCACGGAGAGATATGGCTTAAAGGGATGGACCAGATGTCTGGAGAGTACAAGACACTTAGTTTAATTCTTATCATCTCAAGATTCCTCAGGCATTGTTGTTTGTTGAGCACTGTCAGGCCCAAAGGCCTGGCCAGGAATCCTCAGGAACGATCCTTAGATACCCTTCTCCCCAAGCATACTAGTATTAACTCCTATATAAAGTAAAATGATGGTAAAACAAAATATTTTAAAAGGTTAAGTCCATGAAGTGCATGAAGGAGACCAAGGTTCAATCACTGGCATCGGATGGTCCCTTGAAACTCCCAGGAAGTGATCCCTCATGAACTAGGAACTACTTGCATGACCCAAAACTTCCCTGAACATACATAAAATTAAAAATAAAATTTAAGGGGTCGGAGCGATAGCCCAGTGGTAGGGCGTTTGCCTTGCATGCGGCCAGCCTGTGCCCACCGGGTTCGATCCCGGCATCCCATATGGTCCCCCAAGCAGCACTGCCAGGAGTAATTCCTGAGTGCAGAGCCAGGAGAAACCCCTGAGCATTGCTGGGTGTGACCCAAAAAAGCAAAAAAAAAATAAATAAATAAAATAAAAAATAAAAATAAAATTTAAAAATTGTAATAATATAGTTTTATTGTTTCCTAAGCCACTTTTTCGGCTATTATTATTCCATGTCTATGTCTATATAAATGTTATAACATCACTAGGTATACTCATCGACTCTATATTAATTTAAAGACAATTTTAATGGTGTTTTATCCTAATATATTTATGTTTTTAATGGTAATTATTGTTTTACAATATATGTAACTCACATAATGCAGCAGAGGTGTCCTGGTAAAAAAGAGTATCACTTTTTTTATCTTTGTTTCTTCTCTATCTAGTCTTTGATTATAAATAGATAAGGTCACTGTATATTGTCTCATGGGACATTAAAGATTAGTTCTTTGTGTGTGTGGTGTATGCTAGTATTTTTGTGTTGTAGTAGTCAGAATTTTTTAATTGAATCATTGAATGCATTGATCTATTATATAATTTTAGATTACTATTTAGTCTTTTAACTAAAATTAGAGTAGACATTTAGACATTTAAGTTATTTAATAGCCCTGATGGTTTTATTATATATATTTCCACTTTTATTTCTATATTTACTTTTTCTTTAAATGTTTTACTATCCTTATAATAGACATTAGAAACAATGTTTAGTGATTCACAACACTAATTTTTGTATTAGTGTCTACTAACTATGTTTTTCTCTAACTCAGTAATCTGTTTTTCTAACTCAGTATATCTGGCTTTTTTTTCACAGTTTTGTCATTTCTTGTGGTACTGGACACCAGGCTTTTTATTCTTATATATCCAGATTCTAATTGTTCTTATTCTTTCTTGAGTTTTATTTGGCAAAGAAATATTAAATGTTAGACCAGTTTGAACTGTTTGATACTTAGTTTTTTTTTAAATAAATCTATAGTGTTCTAAAGTAACCCTTACTGTAGGATTAGTTTATCCATGCTCTTATAGTATATTTTTTCTGTTGTTTCTCCTAAGTGTCTTGGATTCAATAAGGTCTCCGTGCTCTCAATGTCAAGTATTTCCAATCCCTGAGATAAAATACTTTTGTTCACCTTACAGTAGCCACAATAGATTTTCTATCTCCAGTATTCATTCTTTCTCAGATCACTTGGTACCTGACCCTATACATGTGGAGTTTGGTATTCAGCTAAAGAATCCAGGAAAGCCTTAATATTTCTCAAGCTCTAGTTTCCACATAAATTTCCCCTTCTCTGGTACTGACACCTGCAAACTCCAGTGATTTTGCCATGATGCTATGTTCTATATTTCTCTCTTCCCGTCACTAAACTGTTATCTAAGATTTTTCTTGAACTAGAAGATACATCATAATTAAAATTCATAGACATATTAGTGCAGTTTGTCCCAAATTTCATATAAGAACAGCATCCAACGATTCTAGTGGGGAATTATAAATATTATTTATTAATAAAGGATAAATTTGTTGTATTTTAGGCAAGCTGTGGTTGTCGAGTCGTTCAACAAGATGTTTATTACAGTAACAAAAGTATAGCCATGCTGGTTTAGAACTCTCGTCAAGTATTTATAGTTAATAAGGACCATTCAGTTTAGAAGATGTATTTGCTTTACAACATTTTGATTCATATTTGTAGAAGGAAGAAGTGACTAGAGACCAAAGATTTTTGCCCCATTATTTTTACATAAGTACCATAATTTAAATTATTCTTTACAATACTTTTAGAGGCATACTAAGTTCCATCTCCATACCTACACGGTGTCAATGTCTCTAAATCAAGGACAAGAGATTCTCTCTCTCTTACAATTCCACCTCCTTAGAAAACTTGTGCTTTAAAATTATCCATTATTGTTATACTGTTCCCTTCTCTATCTGTTTTTAAAATCAGTGTCCAAAAGGGGAGGGAAGGGAGGGCGGAGAGGGAGAAAGAGAGAAGAAAAGTACTTGAGTGCCTGCCATATAGGCAGGGGCTGGTCAGGGAGGGAAACTGGGGACATTAGTGGTGGAAATGTACACGGTGAAGGGACAAGAGATGTTACAACATTATATGACTGAAACCCAGTTATGAACAACTTTGTAACTGTATCACACTGTGATTCAATTAAAAAAATTATTTAAAGGGGGAAAATTGCTTATGATAGATGCTAACCTTAGTTTGATTATGATTGCTTTGTGCATAGTTATCTCGCCTCTTTATCAGAAAAATGTCCAAGACATTTGACCAATACTAGCATGTTTTCCTGACTCACCTCTGCATTCTTGCTCTCACCACTCCCCTCCTTCCTTGCATTCCAGCACCTAGGGATTGTGATCAGTTGACACCTTCCATTTCTTATCTCTTACTCTGCATTCCACAGACAAGAGATGACATCTCGTATTTGCCCTCTCTCTGACTGGCTTCACTTACCATGATGTTCTCGAGTTCAATTCAGGTTGCCATGAACTGCCTGGCTTCATCTTTCCCTACAGTTGTATATTATTTTGCTGAGTATATATGCCCACAATTTCTTTATTCGTTCCTCTATTATTGTGCATTTGGGCTGTTTCTATGTCCAGATTATTATATGAAGCACCACAATGAATATAGATTGTACATATACATTTTGAATTAATTTTCATGTGATTTGAGGGTAAATGACAAAAGGTAGAATAGCTAGGTAGAAGACAGAAGCTCTTTATAAAGAATTCTTACTTTATAGAGAAGTTCCAATACTTTTCCTAAAGAAGTTGAACCTAACAACATTCCCACCAACAGTGGATGAGAATTTTTAAACACCTTTCCAGAACATTGATTTCCCCATCCCTTTTAAAGTGTGCTATTCTCACTTTATTTTTAAAAAGTAAACTCTTTTTTTTGATTAATGAAATACATCCTAAAGAGATAAAAATAATGTTTCTCAAGGAACTCTTGAATTCCCCTCTAAATCTTAGAATATGTATGTTTTCAAGTACTGGAAATACAGAGATGTGAAAATTTTCTGAGGAACAAGAGGTCAGAGAGAAACAGGTGTGGGTAACATACTTTCCTTGCATGCAGCTGACCCTGGTTGGATCCCATTACCACACACTGTTCCTGATCCCTGACAAGCATGATCTCAGAGCACAGAACTAGGATTAAGTCCTGGATACAACCCCCAAAGCAAAGCAAAAAATCTCTATTACCAAAATGATTGACTAATTATATTTATATTATTTTATGGCATATGCATACTATACAACTTAATTTTTTTCTTTTTTTGGGGAGGGACTTTTCCTTAATGTACCATTTTAAAAAAATCTTATTTCTTTATGACATAGTTTCTTGAATACATATTGCATTGTACTGTAAAATTGACTTTGTAGTCAGACTGTCAGACTCTTCAAATAGTAGCTCATATAAAGTATGGAACAATGGGAGTTAGCTGCATGACCCACCGAAGCACCTAAGGGTGTGGTGACATCGAAATATCACCAGGATTAGGTTTGCCCCAGGGCCACATGACCAAGTGCTAGTTTTAATCTTTGACATTTGGCAGAGGGTCCTTTCACATTGTTTGGGAATCCCCTACGTAAAAAACAAGTTGAAATTCAAATATTCTTCAAAGACTGCAGAGCCCTACTTTATTTTAAAAGTGAATACAAAATAATTTTACATATACTAACAAATTAGTTTTATAACTTTTCATATAAAAGATTTAGAAATAACATGTGAGAAGAAATAGCACATTTGTTTCTTTAAAACTTATGACCCCCCCACTCCCTAAATTAGTAATTTGCTTAAAATAAGACCACCAATTATGACCTTGGTGAAATTATTTTTGCAGTGAAACTAAGAGAACCAGAATGATAGCCAAATGGGCTAGAGCCAATATTTTTTATTCAGAAGGACTTGGTTTGATCCCCAACAGTGCAGGGTCTCTGAGTACCTAGTAAGGAGTTGTTTTTGAGTATCACAAGATATGGCCAAAGCAATAATGAAATGATAAAAAGATAAAATAAAATAAAATAAATATGACACATTTATTCCAGAGTTACATATTCAGAAGCATTCAGATATATAAATTTTAGAGAATTTATACTTAATACAGAAATAAAAAATTAGAATGTTGAAAAAGATATTAAGAGTGTCTTTGTTTTAGTAATCTTATAATTCCAAAAATAGAGAAATTTGGGATAGGAAATTTTATATCACTGACCAGTGCCTGGAAATATCACACATCCCTTGTTACTACAGTATTACAATTTGAAAAAAAATCAAATATCATCTTCAGAATATTTTTTAAAAGCTTTTGGAAAAAAAGCCTTTTATTTTAAAATAAAGTATTAAAATGAAATCATGCATGACTTCAAAATGTATTCAGATTTCTCTATAGTGTATAACAATAGGGAATTTTATCAGATTACATTTTCAATAAAAGAGTTTGAATGAGTTTTATATGATTTCTGTTTCAATCATAAGGGTGACCTACACAGGTATCTTGTTTTTTCAATCATTTCATTTCTGTTCTCTCCATCTGTATTTTTAACCTGTTAATTTGTGGGTGAATTTCTGGGGAAGCAAATCAGTTTGACCTTTAATGTAAAGTCATTTTTGTGTGATCAAAACAGTACTCTTCCAGAGCCCTAAAGAATGTGGATTTTAAGATTCAAAAGCACTGGCCATTCTCAGCAACCTGGGAAGAATGATAATGTGACCACTGTTTGAATTATAATTTTTATCTACAAAACTGCTTTCAATCCCTTGCCTTCACTGTATATTAAGACTTTGGCTCAGAGATAGATGTTTAGCCAAGCTGTTTTAATATAACCTATTAAACTTTAAAATGATTCTAGGACAAACACTGGACTTCAGCTCACTGTAGGATGCCACTTTTTTGTGTTTTTTGCATCATTTCCCTCACTTTTCTTAGCAGCTGTTTATCACTAAAACAGGAAAGAAAAAATTATTCAGGAGAATTGCTATCAGCTTGCTGGATTACGAAATCTAAGGCATAATAGTTTCTCTGATGGAGCTACTGAGGGTTTGGGCCAAACCATTAACCACTGCTAACCCCCAAGGGAAAAAATCAAATAAAGGAAAATGGCTCGTAGGCATCCCAGAAGATTTTTGTGTAAAAAATAATGTATTTGACATGCAGATATCTGGGAACTCTCCCCAGAAATTCTTATTCAAATGAAATGAAATCCAAGAACATGCATTTTAACTTGTCAGATATTTGTGTATACATTTTTAAGTTGGTCTTAAGTTTTTTTTTGTGTGTGAATGTTTGCTTAAATAAGCTTAAAATTGTGTGATGGATCACTTTTATCATAGTCTAGTATTTAATAGATACTTTATTTTAAAATAAAACATGAATATGCATAATATTTAGAACATGCCTCTCCCATTGCATTTATTGTGTAAAATTAGAACTGCTTTGGCTTTCTCAAAACGCTCCTTTGTATTTAGGTATCATACTATACATTGACTCAGATTCAATGACATTGTTATGTATTTATTGAATAAGCCAATTAAAATAATTACATTTATTTTACAATGAATACTCCATTACAACTCTGAAACAGATCTTCCAATGTCCTCAGGCTATTCAACATTATTCCCTCTTCACAAAAGAGGTAGCACATTTCCAGCTGATTACTACAAAATGATAGAACATGCCCATGCATTGGAAAAATAGGAGGTTTGGATACAAATGGATAATGATGTGAATGAATTCAGCTACAAAGACAATGTGAGACTTATAACCAAGAAACAGAATTCTGAAAATGTAGAAGACTAAACTTGAACTATGACTACTGAAAAACGGAATGGTAGAACACACATATAGGTTGATGTGTCTGCCCCACATCTTCTTGAAGAAGATGGCATCCAGCTAACTTTTTTTGAAAGAAATATCTGATAATTGAAATCACATAAGTTAATCAATAGCAAATATAATAAAAAGATTGGAGAAAAAGGCAGAAGACCAAAATTTTTTAAATAAGCAGAGATCAATTGGTAGGATGTGTGTGCAGGACTCAAAGGGAATGGATTCTCTTCTATAGATATTCCTCCACTTTTTGGTGGAGAATATAATCCATCAATTCCTTTTCATCATTTCTATGGAACTGGTAGTCATTATGTGTAACAAATAATGGCAATAGTACTCAAAAAATTCATAGATAATTAATACTCTTCTTTATCCAGCTATATAATACACCTATATAATACTCCTCCTTTTCTCTCAAAACCTTCCAAATATATCTCTCCTTGAGGAAAATACGGGGCTTTTTATCTGATTCCCTATAACCCAAGTTACAACTTTCTCATCTCAATAAACACAGTTTGGGGCCAGAATGATAGTATAGTGGATAGGGCACTTGCCTTGCACATATTCAACTCGGGTTTGATTCCCAACACCCCATATTGTTATCAGAAACCCCAGTAGTATGTGAGTGCAGAGCCAGGAGTAAGACCTGTGCCTTGTCGGATGTATCCAAATAAACAACAAAAAACTACAAAAGTAAACAGACTTTGCCTTTTTAATTGCCTCCTGAAATTTTAGGTCAACATAACATGCTTGAAACACAATAGGAATCACACACAAAAGATGGCAAGTATATCCAAATATTTTCCAGTTTCAAGGAGAAAAATACATTATACCTGATTGTACTGCCAAATACTCTGAAGATGTACGACATGGAAGACTTAGCTCTGCAGTGATGTGTTGCAGATAGTACACAATAACTGACAGCAGGTTTAAATAAATGTGTTGATGTGGATCTAAAAAATATTGAGATTGATGCATGGGAAATGGACTTTAATAGCATTTGTTATAAAAGCTATAAATAAATTGATAAATACAATATTATATCCCTTTGTAATAAACCATTTTAATAGCTTTTATTTTATCTCTAATTAACTTAAATATATTTTACTATATTGTTAATAATGTTTCTCCCATCCCTCCTTGAATCATGTATTGTTATTATTGTGCCATTTTTCTATACCACTTTTTATATGAAAATGTTTTGCTTTTTTATGTGCCTTGTTAGGTGAGGATTTCCTGGAATATTTGCTCTTTCAAATCACATAAGACTATTTAAATAATAAATTAATCTTAGTACTTCCTCTCATTTTATCTTCCAAACAAGAAAGAAGATAAAACTGTCCACTCCTATGTGATTATTTTAATATTTGATATATAATAATACATAGGTGAATTAAACTGCTACTTTTAAGACAGTCTTCCTCTGGCCCACTTATTCTGTATAAAGCATGTGTGAATGAACACAAATTTAATATTTATGTTATAAAATAATTTAATCTGTATTCGAGTTCCATAAAATTTACAATAGTAGTTCAATCAGTAAAGAAAAGTCACCCTTCAGGCAATGGTTGATATAATGACTGGATATTTAAGCAATATAAGGGTTTTAAAAAATTATAAAAATCCACTGAAAGATTGTGTTTCATATTTTCTTTTCTAATTAACTTATATACTTAAACATACATCAATACGTGTTTCATTTTTGTGTAAATACTGATATTTTCCAGATTAGTTGGTTTTAACAAAAGCTTGATTTATTTCATAGAAAAAATGTTGATTCGATTGTTCGCTTTCACTTCCATGGGTTAGTTGAAGTTGGTGTTCCTAAACTGTTTTTTAAAAGTGATCTTCGTCTTCATCCCTTATTTTCCAGTGCCTGGAGTGAAACTAATCTGCCTTTCCTCTGAGCATTATGGGATCTGCGTATGGCACATGGAATATTTTGAGTAAGAGCAAGCAAGTATAGGGGAAATTAATTAAATTCAAGACCTTAGACAGTGTGGGTGCACTTGGCTTGGAACTTTGGCTCTGGTACTTTTGTGTCTTTCTGGCACCAAAAAATACTCACTTCTCAATCATAAATAGAAGGTTATGCTATACTATAGTGTTACTAGTCAAGGTATGAGATTTTGATCTAGAATGTATTGAATATATTATGATTCATCTATGTTTTATTCTTTTCATCTAAATGTTTTATTCTTACCTGTCAACTGCCAACTGATTTTTAAAAATATCATGCCATGGCGACATCTACCATGCTACACATTCTCTTTTAAATTGTATACTGAACCATTACCTTCTTTCAACAGTCTATTTTCCCATATATTCTGAGGTTATGTATGACAAAATGTCAAAAATGTGTATATATGTTAAATAATATAAAATAAAATATATAATTAACAGGTAACAAAATAGATAAAACATATGTTAATTACTTATAGATATATATTAGATTATATATATTATATAGACAGAGAGAATACAAGTGTTACAACTGCATTATATATCATATGTTATAAAGAACATATTATTTTATGTTTCAAAAGTGCTAATTCGGGGCTGGAGCGATAGCCCAGCGGGTAGAGCGTTACCTTGCAGCGGCCGGCCTGTGCCGGCCTGGGTTCGATCCCCAGCATCCCATATGGTCCCCGAGCACCGCCAGGAGTAATTCCTGAGTGCAGAGCCAGGAGTAACCCCTAAGCATCGCCGGGTGTGACCCAAAAAGCAAAAAAAAAAAAAAAAAGTGCTAATTCACTTGTACACCTGAAAATATTTGACAAAACACTGTTTGATATTAGTCTAATTCTAATGTAATTCAAAATGTTTAGGCTTTTCATTTTTTCCTAAAGACAAAGTAAGCCTTGATTAATATTTTAGGTATAAATGTATATGCAAAATCATTTAATACTAATAACTCTGGTAATGACTCTATATAATAAAAATAAGATTATTGGCAGTTTATAGCATGGTGGGCAATATAAAGGTAAAAAGGAAAAAATGAAAAATAGTCTACTTAGGTGGTTCTGTTGTTTACCATGGATTTAGTATATTGGTACATGTTCAATGACTTTAGGGAGTGATAATGGAACTGAAGTGTAAAGAGAATGATTTATAGAATCTAACCATCTTATGAATTTATTAGATCTTATTATTTCCAGTAAGACTTGGTGTTTAGAGTAAAATATATAATTAAATTATAGAAGTTTTATTTGCTTTATATTCCTACATACTAAATATTTTATATACAGCTACCCAGGATGCTGGAAGCTTGTGAATTTAGTATCTTCATTGCTTTGAAGTTTTTCTTTAAAAAATAAGTGAATACCTATCTCAAAAACAAAAAGAATTTAACTCTCTTATCCACACTTAGCGAACTGAATGTATTTTCTTAGGTTTGACCTTCTTGCCATTTCATTATTTTTGATTTGACAGAGAAAATTTGAATTGAATTTGCAAGTCAAGTGCCAACAAACATTTCTCAGAAAAGACATAATATCTATGGCTCTCAACCATCTATTCTTCTGTTATGAATATTTGTCTGATATATGCATTTATTAACTTTAGGTTCTTGTTTCTCTCTGAAAGAACAAAAGCAAAGCTCTATGATTTCAAATAAATGGGACCTAGGACACAATAAAACATCTGTTATCAGGCAACAAAAACAAGTGAATCTGAAACAAGAGAGATTTTAGATTCACCTGCATTATTTCACCTGAAAAATGGGGGACAATATGGAAAGAAGATGATACACATTCTTCTTGTGTGTATCATACATATGTAATATTAATGATAATTGATGGCCATATATGCTCTACAGAAAATGCAAAGAAAATAAATGGAAGTAAGGAAAAGGAAGAAGTAGCAAGGAAGCAATAAAAGTAGGAAGAAAAGGAAGGAAGTAAAAGGAAGGAAGGGAAGAAAAAGAATAGGATTAAGGGAGGGGAGAAAGGGGACACCCGTCTCTCCTACAGGTGTGTGTGTGTGTGTGTGTGTGTGTGTGAGATCCTTGCGTCTCCACGGAACTAATCAGCCCCAGGGTACCAGCTGGAACTTCTACCAGTGGAACTGAGGCACACAGCCTTGGATCTATCCCGACCCCTCTGCCCTGTGCTTCAGGGGAATGACACCTGTCCCCCTACAGGTGTGTGTGTGTATGTGTGTGTGTGTGATCTTGCATCTCCGTGGAACTAATCAGCCACAGGGAACAGGCCGGAAACAGCCACCCACATCCCAAAACTTAAAACTGTGCAGATGCGCTAGCATGTTTGTGCAATCTACCTACTATATCTTGCATGAGGTACCAGTGAGCTTTTGTCCATCCAGTCCTTGCACACACACCCAAACTCTGCAAACTGCCCAGACACCTCTTAACTATACTATCTATACACCCAAGAACTCTCAATTGCAAACTACAATAGTCATAATGGTAAAACAACACAAAATTCCGTCAAGCTCAGTGAGCGAAGTCACTAGCCCAGATGAGCCAAGCAATAATAATGAGTTGTATAACCTCTCTGATAAGGAATTTCAGAAAGAATTGTTAAGGATGCATAAGGAACTCAAAGAAGCAATGGAATGCAAAATCAATAAAATACAAGAGGACATGAGAGAAGAAATGAGGAAAATGCAGACCAAAATCCAAATGGAAATGACAAATATTTAAAATGAGGTAAATGAAATGAAAAACACAGTGGAAGGCCTTCATAGCAGAGTAACAGCTACTGAAGAAAGAATTAGTGACCTCGAAGACTCTTTCTAAAGATTCTCTGCACAACACCAGAAGATGGAAAAAAGACTCACAATTAACGAACAGACAACAAGAGATAATCGGGATGAAGCCAGAAGGAATAACATAAGGATCATTGGGGTCCCAGAAGGGCAAGAAGAAAACCCTGATGAAGAAGAAACTATCACAGCCATCATTGCTGAGAAGTTCCCATAACTGAAGAATGCTTGCCTCCAGATCCAGGAGGCTCGTAGGATACCAGCTAAAAAGAAACCCCAATAAGACTACTCCAAGACACATCATAATTAGAATGAAAAAATCTATGGATAAAATACTGAAAGCAGCAAGATCGAAGAAGGAAATCACATACAAAGGAACATCCCTAAGATTTACAGCAGACTTCTCTGATGAAACACTGCGAGCCTGAAAACAATGGTGGGGTATTGTGAAAAGGCTCAATGAACTGCAGACTTCTTCAAGAATTCTTTACCCGGCCAGACTCACATTCAGATATGAAGGAAAGATACACAACTTGGATAAGCAACAACTCAGGAACTTTGTAGACTCAAAACCAACTTTAAAAGAAGGACTGAAGGGTCTACTGTAAAATATGACAAAACCCAAAAGCACAAGTGTAAACAGAGAGATGGTACAAAATCCAATGACAATAATCTCTCTCAATGTCAAAGGGTCTAAATGTACCAATTAAGAGACACAGAGTGGCAAAAGAATTAAAAATTTGAACCCAACATTCGGCTGTCTACAAGAAACACATCTGAATAATCAGAGCAAACGCAAACACAGACACAAAGTCAAAGGTTAGAAGGCAATTCTCCACACAAACAACTCCTCCAAAAAGGCTGGCATGGCCATACTAGTATCTGATAATATAGACTTCAGGCTGAAAACAGTTAGAAGGGACAATGAAGGCCATTTCTTATTAAGAGGTATGTATGCCAGAAAGAAATTACACTACTAAACATATATGCACCCAATGAGGGGCCAGCAAAATACTTAAAACAATTCCTAATAGACCTCAAAGAAGACATTAACAGTAGCACAATAATAGTTGGAGACTTCAACACAGCTCAATCAAGTATGGATACATCGACAAGACTGAAACTCACCAAGGAAATATTGGCCCTGAAGGAAGAAATGGAAGAAAGAGAGCTAGTGGATATATACAGGGCCTTTCATCCAAAAAAAAAGCTGAATACACATTTTTCTCCAGTGCACATGGAACGTTTTCCAAGATAGATCACATGCTGAGCCACAAAGCATACCTCAATAAAATAAAAAAGAGAAAGGAAGGGAAAATATCACACTAATAACAAAAAAATTATCTAGGTAGTGGCTCTCAACCTTCTTAGACATGGGGTGGATGAAATTAAAATTATTTCACAGACTAATACCGAAATAAAAACTAGCATTCATAATAATATTTTGTAAGTAAAGTCCAGTCCCAATCTATATGATTAAGGCACACATGTATATTAAATGTCAACAGCTTTCTTTGCATATCAGTGGGAATTTCTGTGGGCCACTGACTGAATATCACTTATTTAGACAGTGAGAGTTTATTTCTTTAGGTCAATTAGAAAAAAATATCATGGAGTATGTGCACTGAATTCTGACTACAGTACTAGGGTATGTATACTGTAGAGTGACTACAGTACTAGAGTGTGTATACTGTAGAGTGACTACAGTAACTAGAGTATGTACACTGTAGAGTGACTACAGTACTAGAGTATGCACACTGTAGAGTGATTACAGTACTAGAGTGTGTATATTGTAGAGTGACTACAGTACTAGAGTCTGTATCCTGTAGAGTGACTACAGTACTAGAGTATGCACACTGTAGAGTGACTACAGTACTAGGGTATGTATACTGTAGAGTGACTACAGTACTAGGATATGTATACTGTAGAGTGACTACAGTACTAGAGTATGTACACTGTAGAGTGACTACAGTACTAGAGTATGCACACTGTAGAGTGACTACAGTACTAGAGTGTGTATACTGTAGAGTGACTACAGTACTAGAGTCTGTATCCTGTAGAGTGACTACAGTACTACAGTACTAGAGTGTGTGGTGTGTGTGTGTATATATATATATATATATATATGTAGAGTGTTGACTACAGTAGTACCTTTTCCCACTCAAACTACTGTAGTAATATACCACTGTCAGGGGACTTAGGCAACAAAACAATATTTCTTGATGTTCTGAAGATGAGAGAGTCCCAAATCAAGGTGCAAGCAGGACATGTTACATCTGGAGGTATCCTCTTGACTGCTTGTTGGTGGCCACCATCTAGCTGTGATACAATGATCCAAAGTCTTTGTTCACCTTTGGGTAGAGAAATACTCACTGGTGTCTGTTCTTAGACACTAATTTATAGGGCCAGTATTGTACCTCTTAAATTCCTCCCTCACCCCACTAACTTCAATGACTATCTTAAAGATTCTATTTCCAATTAAAATCACACCTGGATTATGGTTTCCACACCTAAAATTGGGAGCAGGGAAATTAAAATATCTAAATTCTTTATTTAAAAGATTATTTTTTGTGTGAAAAGCAATGTTATGTGAATGTCCTTTGATATTCAACTTTCAGTGATTCAAAGGTTGGATATTAATAATCAAAGGAAGACCATTTTTGCCTAACTATAGAAGCTATTTACCTAGATGAGGGTCACCTCCCTTTGAGAATAGAACTGAATCATATCATTTTAGTTGAAAAATAACTTTTATTTTGAATATTTTTGAAGATTTTAGTCTTATTTTGTCTTCTCTAATATAAAATATATAACTGAATATAAATATCTTCTTTATTGCCCATGACAGATAATGAGATGTTCTCATAAATATAGTTGAAAACTATCAAAGTTGCTCTTAAGTATTCTATAGGAGCCCACTACACATATTTTCCAATAATATGAAACTGAACTTTCTTAATGATCTATTTTGAACAACAAATTACCCCTATGACAAAATAACATGAAAGAAAATAAATATAAATCCTGTAAAATATGGCTAGTGATTACTTAGTCATTCATTTATTCAGCAAATATTTGCTGAGTACTCATTATGCATTTGAAATTGCTTATTTGTCACTGGGACATTCTCTTGTTTATTTCTGTATCCCCAGTGTCTGTGCCCATTACTATATCATTTGTTCTTAATAAGTGCTCTGATAAAAATACAGAGGTTTTTATTAGCTGACATAGCTAATTTATCTGGTGAGAATGGGGACAACTAGTGAAGAAAATTAGCCATAGAGTAGTGACATTTAAGCACATACAGAATGCATAAATATTAACAATGCAAATTAGGGCTAAGAAAAGGAGAGTGATTATCCAGTGGAGAAAAAGAGCAATTATGAAATCCCCTAGGAGAGAGAAGATCCTTGAGTCAGAAAAGGACAGGATGGCAAGATCACAGGATATAGGGATGGGCGGATGAAATTGGAGATGAGCAGGGGTCAGACCAGGCAAGTGCAATGGGAAAAAAGCAAAACCAAAACTTTTCCTGTTGGCTTTGTTTTGTTTAGGGGCTTTTTACTCAGGGATTTCTTGACTCTGTGCTCTTGGGTCACTCCTGGCAGTGTTTAGGGAACCATATTCAGTGCAGGGGGATTAAGTAGGTAAAGCAAGTGCTTTTCTGCTGTGCTGTCTCTCTCACCATTTGAATTTCTTAGTGTACTTTAAAAAAACTTCTAATTAATTTGTTTATATGTTAAAAACAAAAATTATTCTCTAAAAATGAATTAAATTATGACCAATATTCTTATAAGAATTTTTTGCTCTTTGCTATGTTTTCTGTTGAAACATACAGCTTTGACTCAGGTCTGTCTCTCTCAAGAAGCCTTGAGTTAAGACAAAAGATACTTTTTATTGGAATGTTTTCTATTTCTTTCTAAAACGGTTGAGCATGTAAAAAATGATGTGTTTTATTTTAAGGTGACTGCAATTGATAGAGCCTCAACAATGTAGAGTAGGTGATTATAAATGCTCTGGAACAAAATGAAAAACAAAGTGATAAGTAAATGGTATATTCAGAATTAACCTGCAGACAGAATTAAATATATATATATATATTTAAATATAATATATATATAATATTTTATACCTCAGGCTGAACATGTCCATTCACTTGAAACTAACCAAGTCTATTAACTTATTCATCTAGTCCCTTCTCTATGTATAATATGCTATTTACTATTTCTATACCTGGTATTTCTCAGCTAAGAAGTAAGGAACCCCAAAACATTGTCATTTCAAATATCCCAGTGCTACTAGTCCACCTTATCTCCTGCCAGTTTACATCTTTCTCAGCCTGGAGAGACAGTGGAAAAGGTCAGACGCTTGAGCGCCTTCTGTATAGTTGACCCAGGTTTAAATCTCTTCCTATATAAGATATGGTCCCCATAGACCAACCAAACTTCACTCTTAAGCACAGAGCCAAGAATAGACCCAAAGAACAGCTGGCTGTGACCCCAGACCACCACTAACTAAATTATAAAAAGGCATTTCCTTCAACAGTCATTAATGGAACTAGTGGGTGTTGACTATGAAATAAGATTTCAAATATGAAGAACTCACTTTTTCTCTCCGTGGTATTAGGGTCATAAGTAAAACAGTCTAGGAGGAAGAGACAAGATAAGCACAAACTAAGAAATGTGAGGGCCGGAGCGATAGCGTTTGCCTTGCACGCAGCCATCCCATATGGTCCCTCGAGCACCGCCAGGAGTAATTCCTGAGTGCAGAGCCAGGAGTAACCCCTGAGCATCGCCAGGAGTGACCCAAAAAAGCAAAAAAAAAAAATGCGATAAGGAAAAATACTTTTGAATAGTTTGCCTATTGATAGATTCTGAGCACCAGGTATTAAGATTATAAATAGGTTTTTCTCCCTTCAACAAACTGCCCTGGAGAGACCTGCATCTCTGAGCACTACCAGGCATAATCCCTGAGTGCAGAGCCACGAGTAACCCCCAAGTATTGCTGGGTGTGACTCCCCCCAAAAAACATAACCAAAAAAGTCTGTTCTTCTGTCAACCTCTATTGGTATATACAATAGATATATTGTATATATATTATATATTAATATATACATATATTATATGTATATTATATATAAAGTATATATATTATATATATTAGAATATTTCTTTTCATTTTTTATCATAAAATGCATGTCTGTGGGTTTTCAATAGATATATATTTTCCACCTCTTTATTTTTAGCTGTAGAAACTGTTTTTTTGTCTAGCAAATCATCAAATATTTTCTTCTGTTTACTGTGCTCAAAAAAGAACAAAATAATAAATAAAATAACAAAATATGGTACATCAAAAGTCATGGGATAGGATGGATAAGCACCATCGACTAGATGACATATAGAAATGCATGGAAATGAAAAGGAAAAGAATGTTCCTAAATAAGGCCACAATACAAAGTGAAAACAAGTTAGAGGGAGCAGATTGTACAATTGCTGCCCCTGTATGACACCTTTCCCCCTTTGCAGTACTGAAAAACAGAAAAGAAAAGAAAATTTAGGGAGAAAAATCCTGAGCGAATCTAAAAGCTTTAATCAAAACTATCTTCCAATAAACAACAGTAATTACCCATCGTCTGTGTTTACACCTGAAAGTGCTCAGAGGCAGTTCACGGCTCTGAGCATGGGGAGCTCCCCTGGTGCCTGAGAACCAAGGGGTGACCAGCATCTAGCCCAGGACCCTGCAGGCAAACCCTATGCTCAGCCTATTGAGTTGATCTGCATCTCATCAATCATCTTTTTTTATTGTTAAAAGTTAAAATTGTTTTTTCTCTCTCATTTTTATTTATTACAAAATAAGAAACAAGGGACTACCATAACTTTTTTTTTTGCTTTTTTTTGGGTCACACCGGCAATGCTCAGGGGTTTCTCCTGGCTCTGCACTCAGGAATTACTCCTAGTGGTGCTTATATGGGATGCCGGGATCGAACCCGGGCTGGCATGGGCCAGCCTCGTGCAAGGCAAATGCCCTACCTACTGGACTATTGCTCTGGCCCAATAACTTTTTATACTCAAAATTTCATTACAGGTTCTAGGTTACTATACTGCAAGATAAGAAAAAATGCTATAACTTTAGGAATAAACTTTGAAAGAAATGAAAAGTAGTTCATTATTTTTTCTAAACAGTTGACGTTATAAAAATAACTGAACCATGATCAAATATGTATTTACTATTCTTTGTTTCATTGACCTGTTAACCAATCCTGAATATTTTCTTCTTGGACTATAGCCCAAGTACCAGACCACTGCTTTCTAGAGGTGTGAGACCCTAAATTTGACCCATAACACTGCACGCCCTTATCATCCTGGCACTGCCAAATATCACTCATAAACAAAGTAAAAAAAACAAAATGTCCTGACTTCTCAATGCCTTAGGCTTATTTTGCTTTTCTTTTCCAATTATCTTATGGTGGAAGATTATGTTATATTATTAATAATTAATACTATAAATTTATTTCAAGCCCAGATGACCATAGTCTGCAATGTCTTATAATTCCCCATTGGTCTCTTCTTGCACCTAGTCCTTATTGCTAAGACATATCTATATCTATATCCATAATATCTATATCTATATCTATACTATATCTATATCTATATCTATATCTATATCTATATCTATATCTATATCTATATCTATAGCTATAGCTATATCTATATATCTATATATCTATATCATCTATATCTATATCTATATCTATATCTCTATATATATCTATATCTATATATCTCTCTATCTCTATCTCTATCTCTATATATCTATATCTATATCTATATCTATATCTATATCTATACCTATACCTATATCTATATCTATATCTATATCTATATCTATATCTATATCTCTATATCTATACCTATATCTATACCTATATCTATATCTATATCTATATACATATTATGATACCAAAATCCAATGTCAGGCGAAACGTGGATCAGGAGGTCTTACCAAAAGTGGAAATTACCACAAACGTGTCGGAGTCAGAAGTTAGGTAAGACAGAGAAGGGAACATGTGTGAATAAATGTCGAAAGGGCTGATACCAACCTAGAACTGGGCATTAAATATAGGCAAAAAAATGCACATGATGACCTCTAAGTGTATGTATTGCAATCTACAATATATAAGAGAAGGAAAAAGAGAGAGAGGGAGAGAGAAATAGAGAAAGAGATAAAAAAAAACCTGCCATGGAGGCAGACTATGGGAGGGGGGAGGGAATTGGGGACATTTGTGGTGGGAAATGGACACTGGTTGAGGGTGGGGTACTGGAACACTATGTGACCGGAAACCTCCAAACATGAACAACGTTGTAATTGTATATCTCATGGTGGTATAATAAAATATTAATTAAAAATAGTGTGATACTAATATTCAAGGCCAGGCAAAACATGGATCAGGAGGTCTTGTCAATGGGTGGAATCTACCTCAAGTGTGTGGGAGTCAGAGATTAGAAATGATAATACCAGCCAAGAACTGAGCATTGAATATAGGCAAAGGGATATATATGATAACCTCTACATAAATGTATGCATTGCAAGACACAATGTGTAAGAAAGGGAGAGAGAGAGAGAGAGAGAGAGAGAGAGAGAGAGAGAGAGAGAGAGAGAGAGAGAGAGAGAGGAGGCAATATGCCTGCCATAGAGGCAGGCTGGGGAAGTGGGGAGGAATCAGGGGACATGGTGGTGGAAAATGGGCCCTGGTGGAGGAATTGGTACTGGAACATTTTTATGACTGAAACCCAAACATGAACATCTTTGTAATTGTATATCTCATGGTGGTATAATAAAAAAATTTCAAAAAAAGAAAAATATTTACTTTGCTGTTTTAGGGTGTTCTCTATGTTTGATATAATTAATATTATAGATCTTTGATTTTCTGATTTATTTCTAAAATAGATGGAATAGTCAGCTATTTTTAATTTCTCAAATTTAATATGCTAAATAATATACTATTTTTAAAGTGTCAAAAAGAGGAAAACTATATCTTTTGTAACTAATTACTAGCATTCTCTATTTTTAATATGTATCATCTTATTAATATCTAAGGTTATTTGCTGGCTGTCTACAGATATTCTTTTACTGCACAACTATTGGAGAAAGCTATTGATTCACATAATAGTAAATTATGTTTCTTAGATTGTTTATTTTTTATCCTCCCTGTTCTGTAACTTGCCTGTTTTCAACTGATCTTCAAATTCAGTAATCCATCCACAAATGCAGTAATGCTTTGCTCTGCAATTCCATTGCTTTTAACCACTGTCGGGGCACTCCGCGGGGTCCCCGACAGTGCCGGGAAGCAAGTTCCCTTCTACCTCCGAAGCCGGCAAGGAATGGATGAACACCCAGGAATCCGATGCAGTTTTAAAAAGGCTTTACTTATCACAGGTTCAGGCATACAAATCAGCAAAAAAGAAAAACCCGATGCTTAGGATTCCAGGCTAGAACCCCAGCCACGTGTAGGCCAAGATGGCGACCACCACGTGTAAAAGCTTCCAAGGGGAATAAACGCTCACAAGGCGAGATCCCACAAGGAAGAAGACAGGGAGAGCTGGAACCGGCTAGTTTATACCCCTGCAACTCAGACCTTCCTCCCATTGTTATGGAAAGCAGGGAGGGTCCAATACCCTTAGGTAATCCCTCCCTGCATCTCACCTAGGGCCTTTACTGTGCTAATGTTTTGAGCCAAATGCAGCGGCCCTTAAAGGAGTCCTGCAACAAACCACCGGTTTTGTTACTGTACCTTTCAATGCCTGAGTTTCTACTACATTGAAGAAATAATTTCCAATAAAATTCTATATTTGGTTTAATACTATGTCATCATATTTTTCTTTTATTCATTTTTAATAATGTATTTGATTTAATTGTATTTTTATTGAATCGCAGGAAGTTACAATGTTGTTCATGATTGGGTTTCAGTCATATAATGTTCAAAGACCGTCCTTTCATCTCTGTACATTTCCCACTACCAGTATCACCAATTTCCCTCCCCCATGCTCCCCATCCCCACCCAGCAACTGCCTCAATGACAGGCACTTTTGTTCACTGTCTCTGTCTCTCTCCCTCCCCTTTTGGGCATTATGGTTCACAATACAGATATTGTAAGTTTATCATGTATACATTATATATACATATACATGATAATATTTCCTTCTTTAATCATGGCTTACCTTAATGCACAGAACACAATTAAAGTGGACACGGGGAAATATTTGTTTTATCTCTTATTATGCTCTCATAGTCAGTTTTATGGAATGCTTTATTTATTTATTTATAATGGCTCAAGTTTATGCTTCCAGTTTCTTTATCTTGTCATCTTTTATTGGACACTATATTTTAGATAGGGTTATAGCAAATCTGAGTAGAACTACCACCCCTAGCTTCTCATTATTACTGGCATTTTTATTTGACTGGTTGAATTATTTTAGTGAAATATTTTTCCTCTTCATTGTTAGCATCTTAATTTCCTCTCAGGGAACCCAGCCTAGCATACTGCCCAAAGTCATCTTGGAATGGCCAAGGTTGGGATAAGTTCTCTTTGACCGTCTCTTCTTTTGACCACTCTCCAGATGTTGCACTGACCCACCAAAGTAAAGTTGATTTATGCACTGTTTTCAACTACTCGGATTACACTAGTTGAATCCCATTACAATCTTATCCCGTTTATTATAGTTTAGGTTAGTTATAATAGTGTTACAATTTATGGTACTGATATACAAACTTACTGCACTCCATACACTCCACCACCACCAAAATGCAGGAGACTTTATGCCTCTACTAGCCTGTTCTTTTCCCCCTTTTCCTCCACCCCTATTTGGTAACTGATCATAGAGTCCAATGTGAAAAGTTTGTCATTGTTCAGTAATGTCTCTGTTCTTATTTTGTCACTTTATATTCCACAGTTGAGTGAGATCATTACATATGTGCCTATTTCTGACTTATTTCACTTAACATCATGCCCTTCAATTCCATCCATGTTGCTAGAATCTTTCCTTATAGCTGCGTAGTATTTCATTATGTATATACTTTCGATCCATTCATCTGTAATTGGACATTTGGGTTGTTTTCATATAATGACTCTATGTAAACAACCTATACACATTGCCATTGTTATTATCAATAAGCACTGTGGTAAATGGGTATGTAAGAATCCTTTCAAACATATGTTTTTCTGTTTGGGGATAGATATAACAGGTGCCATCGCTGATTCATGTAGAAGATAATACTTATAGGCTCTTAAGAAATCTCCATATCGTTCTCCACAGAGGCTGAAGTAGGTGATATTCTCACCACAGTGAATGGCTGCTCCTTTCTACCAGTGTAGCTGCCAGCACTGGTTGTTTCCAATCTTTCTGCTTGATGCCATTCTCAGGGGTGTGAGATAAGATCTCATTGTTGTTTTGATGTCAGTTCCTTATCACAAGAGTGATGGTTAACACTCTTCATATGCTTACTAGACGTCTGTATGTTGTCTTTGAGGAAACTCTGTTTCTGTCTTCTCCCCACTTTATTTGGATAGGATTATTGCATTTTTTTTTTTTTGGTTAATCTTTGCAAATGCTTTGCAAGTCTTGGAATTAGCCATTTGTCTGATGCATTGTGTGCAAATATTTTCTCCCATTCAGTAGGATGTCTTTAGTTCAGGTTGAGTTTCTTCTGCCATGAAAAATCTGTTTAATTCTATGTAGTTCCATTTGTTTATTTTTGTTGTCTTTGATTCTCTAGTCAAATCCCTGGAAACCTTGTTAAGGTTTTTCTTCTGAAGCATTTTGTTAATGTTTCTTCAATGTATTATATAAATTCTGGCCTAATATTGAGGACCTTAACTCACTTTCAGATAACTTTCATGGTATGAGGTACAGTTCCAGCTTTATTAATTTTACATGACTATTCAGTTTTCCCAATGCCATTTGTTGGAGATTTTCCTTGCTCCATTTCGTGTAATTTGCTCCCAAGTCATAGTTTACTTTTCCTTCCATTTTGAGGGGTGCTCAGAGGTTACTCCACACTGGCAGTGCTCACCGAATCCAGAACTCCTGCATGTAAATCAATCCCCCCAGTCCACTTCTCTCTTCTCTCTCTCTCTCTCTCTCTCTCTCTCTCTCTCTCTCTCTCTCTCTCTGGCTTTTTTTCCAAAGAACATCTCTCTATTGCGCATTTGTTCTGACCAAGGAAGGCTCCTCTCTGCCACCGCTCTCCAGGTTCTCTGCTACTTTACTTCAGGCAAAACTTGGGGTCAAGAAACTTAAAATAATTTGCAGACAAGGGTATATTTCTCTGCTTTCAGAGGTAATTACTTAGTGCTGGGGGCCAATAGTGTCTAGTTTTTTTGAGGTGGCTGTCCTGATATAAGAATACTTCTCAACCACCAGGACAAATGCTATGGAGACCCTGTATTCCCAGGGTCTGGGAATAGGCAGAGACTCTGCTGTCTGAGATTGGACGGGGTGAGAAAAGATCACCATCTCTTGGACACACTGATCCAAAATAGTTTCATATTTAGGTAGCAAGGCCCAGAGGAAGAACTGCTGACACCCTATTGCTCTTGCTGAACAGGGACTTGTCGGTCAGGGTGCAGAGAGGGAGAGTTTGTTGTGAGCTGGTAATGATAGAGCTAAGACAGCACCGCTAATGCATCTTCACGTGCTTTTTATTTTTGCTTTTTTGGGTCATTCCCGGCAATGCTCAGGGATTACTCCTGGCTCTTCGCTATGGAATTACTCCTGGCGGTGCTCGAGGGACCATATGGGATGCCAGAGATGGATCCGGCTCGGCAGCATGCAAGGCAAATGCCCTACCCACTTTGCTATTGCTCTGGCCCCTTCACATGCTCTTTGAGTGGAGTTCCCTTCTAGAGCTGAGTGGAATCTGATCAACACACTGGTCTCCCCAGTGTTCCCAAACTATACTTGGTTTACTTGAATAACTGTTTCTCAGCTCTTTGTCTCCAGGACTTTTACCCAGGGACTTTAAATGATTTACCTTTAAAAGTGTTTTTACCACTTTTACTGGGGACCTATTCCATGGAATTTCTCATACTATTACAAAGACATACATTTTTAAAAATAAAAGGAAAGTTTGGAAAAAGTACTGGAATGAAAATGAAAGTTTAAGACAATCAAGATGAACATGAAATATATTTAATTTATTTATTTAGTTTTGGGGCTATCTCTGGCAGTGCTCATGGCCTATTCTTGGCTTTGTGCTCAGGGAATTACTCCTGTCAGAGCTCAGAGAACATATGCACTGCTGGTATTGAACCCTGGTTAGTGCACATGCAAAGCAAGTGCACTACACACTGTACTATCTCTCTGGTCCAATATATAGAATTGTTTAAAATTACTGTTTACTTAAGGAACAAAATATCTCTTGTACCAAGAAGAAATCGAAGAAGAGGTGAAAATTTTGTGTAGCTAAAATAAAATCTTTCTATCAACATTTATTAAAGAAATAAGGGATTTATGATCTTGATATAAAAGAATAAATATCATTAGCTAGCACCATTCAATAATGATTATGTTTTATTATAATTTCACTGTTCTTAGAAGAATTATCATGGATCCTGATAATCCAATGCTGCATCTGTTAAGGATTAGCAAGTGGATATGAATAGCCAAATACTCTTTATAAAGAGCAGGGGAGAAGAATATATTGAGCACTAAGATTTATCATAGTGTTTCCATAAATTATAAATATGGTATTGATGAAGAATAAGAGAAAAACAGGATTGGAATGTAATCAAGAGTCCTTAAAGGAATGGAAATCCACACAATTTTGATTTGTGAGATGCTAAGCATTAAAAAACAGTTTGCAAGGGATAATTTGCTCTATAATTAACCTTGGGAAATTGATACTCAGTACAGAAAAAAATTGATGGCATACAATTGTTTAAATGTGAAATGTAACATTATGAAAAGTAATTTTAAATAGATAATCATTTTAATATAAGGTTGACACACCAAGCAGAAAGGAGAAAAAATGGCTGTATTGAAATTAAAATTTAAATAAAAATACATGTTTTGGGGACCAGAGTGATAGTCCAGTGGGTAGGGTGTTTACCTTGCATGTGGTCAACCTGGATTCGATTCCCTGGTACCCCATATGTTCCCCCTAGCACCACCAGGAGTAATTCCTGAGTGCAGAGCCAGGAATAACCCTTTAGCATTGCTGGGTGTGACCCAAAAAGCAAAAAAAAAAAAAAAGACATGTTTTAGAGAAAAGTATTAAAATTGTAATGAAAGAAAAAGTCACCATATTTTAAAGAAACAAACTTTTTTTATATTTTATAGATTAATATTTATATCATGTGACTTTAAAATACATTAATTTAATTGTGCTAACCTGTTACATCTGATTTTTCTTATATGTACTATTTTTGACTTAATGAAATGCTTCAATGGAATTATTAATGATTACAAATATTACTCAAAAAACGTTTAAAAATAAGTAAAAATAGGCAAATAGGGAAGAGAGCATGTCTGAAATTTCGTGAAATTTTTATCAAACATGACTTCCTTTTCTCCGACAGTATCTATCCAGAGAGGGAAAGAGTGTTTGCCGATGCCATGAGGTGTACGAAAATATGAGCCTAGAATTAGACCCACAGACCTGCCAATGCTTTCCCAAGTAATAAAGGAGATAGTTTTGTTCTATAATGAGCAATAGTACTACTGCAGTTTCTAAATTACCATTATAGATTGTTTTACAGAGAATATGCAAAGATAGTTTTTCATATAAATAATGTCAACCACAAAAAGACAAAAGCCTCATTGTAATTTTATTAATTGCATATTGAAGAACAATTCTCATTTTTGTTTTGAGCTATGGTATATGAAATCATCCAGAAATGTTCCTTGCACTAATTAACTGAACTCCAACTTGTCACAAGCTTTCTGAAAATATAACATAGCTATATATCCTGTATCTGTTTTGAGATAATGTTCTCCAGCTTTTAGTTTAGTGGTATTTCCTTCAAGGTTATGAAAATAAACGTTACTGAATTATTTGGTATATCACTGCTTAACTCTATTTGAGACCTGTTTTCACTCATCAAATAATAATATGATGTGTAAAATAATAAGGCACAGCTGAAAATTTGTTAATTCAATCAAGTGGTTACTTATTAGTAGGACATTTTAGGCAGATGTATGTACTAAATAAAACAAAATAAATGTAATTTATATAGCCAGTTGGGGCAACGACCATCTTTAAAAAAATACTGATACAATACTACTATGGTACAGAGTGTATCATGGTAGTATGGTATAAGGTATGTATCATTTGCCAACTTGGCAAGGCATGAGCCTCAGGCGACCAAATGCTAACATCCAAGCTTGCAAAGCAGTGCAGAGAAACGATAAAGGAAGACCTCAAAGAGAGAAGAGCAGGAATATTGGAAGACACAGCAGAAGCCAGAAAAAGCATTCGCACCGCCCGCCTGTCCTTCACGAACTATAGGACCAAGATGACTGCCTTCAGACATCCTGATGGATCGATCACATCTTCCAGAAAGGCAAAGGAGAAGATTATCCATGACTTCTACTCAGATCTCTTTGATAGGCATGTCCACCTGCCTGCATACCAAATTCCACAGGATGGATATGTAATTCTGAACATATCCATTATGTTCTCCCTTCAGAAATTATGTTCTCCCTTCTGAAATCCTACATGATATTTCATTGGTAAAGAAGGGAACAGCACCAGGCCCAGAAAAGTCAGACCCAAATACCTGAAGAATCTGCCGTCAGTACTCATCAATTCACTAGCTCGGCTCTTCACATGCTACCTGTCCGAATGCAAGGTGCCCTCCCAATGGAAAACCAGCAGGACAGTTCTACTGTTCAAGAAGGGAGACATTCACAACATCGGCAACTATCGCCCCATCTGCCTGTTGTCCGTCATCTACAAGCTGTTTGCACAAGTCATCCTGAACAGGATTGGAAGAACACTAGATGAAGGACAACCATGTGAGCAAGTTGGCTTCTGAAAAGGATTCAGCACAATTGACCATATCCACATGGTAACCAAGCTCATTGAGGTTTGTAGGGAGTTCAAGATGCCGCTCTGTCTCACGTTCATTGATTTACAGAAAGCCTTTGATTCTGTGGAGACTGAAGTGGTCATTGAAGCCCTAGCCAAACAGGGCGTTCAAACCCAATACATCAAGATCCTTCGTGAGCTGTATTACGGATTCACCACCAGGATCTCACCATTCTACAAGGAAGTGATCATTGATATCAAAAGAGGGGTTTGACAAGGTGATACCATTTCACCAAAAATCTCTTCAGTGCCACCCTCCAGAACATCATGAAACAATTAAAATGGGAAGGAATGGGAGTGAAGATAGATGGTGGGCAACTACACCACCTCTGCTTTGCCAATGATATCGTTCTAATGACACCAAGCATTGGCAAGTGATAGGCCAAAGGATCTGGTGCCCACTCAAGCAAATCGATGAATAATGGCATTCAAGTGGTCAAGTAATGGTACAGA
Organism: Cryptotis parvus; assembly: GCA_021461705.1. Lineage (NCBI taxonomy): Eukaryota > Metazoa > Chordata > Mammalia > Eulipotyphla > Soricidae > Cryptotis > Cryptotis parvus. The sequence goes on from JAJIBD010000875.1 coordinate 359,027, forward strand.
AGATTAAACACATTAATTTATAGTCATTTGAGTGGAAGATCTCTTGCTACACTTTGCATCTTCTGGTGAGCAATCAGACTCCGATGACCAGGAATACACTTCACTTGATTTGTATCACTTGTCTTCCCATTGTTCAGCTTTTTGCTCGAGTAGGCACCAGTAATGTCTCCATACATTGGGAAATGAGGTCCATTATCATTACTGTTTTTGGCATATCGAAAACACCATGGGTAGCATGCCAGACTCTGCTATGGCTCTGGGTTCATTCTAGGGGGCCCGGTCTTTTTCTATGTCAGACCAACAACTATCCAGGATTCACAGAGTAGAGCCCTGGGTGTAGACAAGCCTCTCTCCTGTCTTCCACCTACCTGATGCAGATGGGCACCAGAGCCACACCTGCAATACCTCGAGGGTCAACTGTCAGGAGATCATTACACAGCAATAATTTGAAATCCTTTATTTAATGAGCAACAATGAGGTACCAACTTTTCTTTGACCTATAAAATACTAACCAGTATTTAAGAAAATTCTTAAATGAAATATAATATTGCTTAAATAACTCTGTACACATTAATCAAAATTATGGTTATTCAATTTTGGCTGCACCGTTTAGTGTGCAGCCAAAGTTGAAAATATTCTGGGTCAGGAAAATAAACATTTCTGTTACTGGTTTTGGCACATCGAACACACATCGGACAGCTTGCCAGGCTCTGCCGTGCGGGCTATATTTTCATTACTTTGTGGGGCTCTCTCAGAGGGGTAGGTAGAATATTCACAGTAATTTGGAGGCAAATCGCGCGCCATGCTGTGTGCAACAGGGAAAGCTGGTTTCTGCTCTGCCGGGTGTATCTGTGTCTTAGGCTCAAGCATTCCTGGGCTTGAAATATTCTACTCAGAAGGGCAGATCTCTGCTGCTTGGGTCCTTGTTGGCTGGGTTTCTGACAAGCCGGGCTGGAGACTGGATTAATCTGCTGGGTGGAGACTGGATTAATCTGCAGGTGGAGATCTTACGAGCTGCTGAGTGTAGATTGTGAAGATCACTACCAGAAAGGTGTGGGGGTTTCTCTGGGCTCTTCCAAGGCTTGATCGGGATGGTGGACTCGGGTCAGAAGTTGCTCTTGTGGTCCATGGAATGCAGGGGGTTCAACGGGGAAAGCTGGTTTCTGCTCTGCTGGGTGTATCTGTGTGCTAAGCGGTGCAGAGAAGCGATAAAAGAAGACCTCAAGGACAGAAGAGCAGAAATATTGGAAGATGCAGCAAAAGCCGGGAAAAGCATTCATACTGCCCGCCTGTCCTTCGCCAACTATAAGACCAAGATGACTGCCCTCCGACGCCCTGATGGATCTATCACATCTTCCAGAAAGGCAATGGAGAAGATTATCCATGACTTCTACTCAAATCTCTTTGATAGCCACATCCACCTGCCCACATACCAAATTCCACAGGATGGATATGTCATTCCCAACATTCTCCCTTCTGAAATCCGACATGCCATCTCGTCGGTAAAGAAGGGAACAGCAACAGGCCTAGACAAGGTCAGACCCAAACACCTGAAGAATCTGCCATCTGTACTCATCAATACACTAGCTCGGTCTTTACACGCTACCTGTCTGAATGCAAGGTGCCCTCCCAATGGAAAACCAGCAGGACAGTTCTACTGTTCAAGAAGGGAGACATTCACGAAATTGGAAACTATCACCCCATTTGCTTGTTGTTTGTCATCTACAAGCTGTTTACAAGAGTCATCTTGAACAGGATTAGCAGAACACTAGATGAAGGACAACCATGTGAGCAAGCAGGCTTCAGGAAAGGATTCAGCACAATAGACCATATCCACACAGTAACCAAGCTTATTGAGGTTTTGTAGGGAGTACAAGATGCTGCTCTGTCTCACGTTCATTGATTTACAGAAAGCCTTTGATTCAGTTGAGACTGAAGCAGACATCGAAGCCCTAGCCAAACAGGGTGTCCAAACTCGATACATTAAGATCCTTTGTGAGCTATATTACGGATTCACCACCAGGATCTCACCATTCGACAAAGAAGTGATTATTGATGTCAAAAGAGGGGTTCAACAGGGTGACACCATTTCACCAAAACTCTTCAGTGCCACCCTCAAAAAGATCATGCGACAATTAAAATGGAAGTGAAGGAATGGGAGTGAAGATAGATGGTCGGCAACTACACCACCTCCACTTCACTGATGACATCGTTCAAATAATACCAAACATTAGCCAAGCGGCACAAATGATGGCTGACTTCGACTGAGAATGTGGAAAGATAGGTCTACAGCTGAATTTAAAGAAAACCATATTTATGAAGAATGAACTAGTTCCAGAGGCCCCATTCATTCTCAATGGAACAAACATCTCTGAATGCAGTAGTTATGTGTACCTAGGTCGAGAAATCAACATGATGAATGACCTAAAACCTGAGCTGCGCAGCAGAAAGAGAGCAGCATGGAATTCCTTCAATGGCATCGAAGAAATAGCTAAAAGGACAAAGAAGCTCTGGCTCCGGGCACATCTCTTCGACTCCACTGTTCTCCCTGCATTAACATATTCCTCAGAGACCTGGGCCCTACGAAAGCAGGATGAGAATGCTATTCAGGTCTCCCAGAAAGGAATTGAAAGAGCTATGCTTGGAATATCATGCCTCACTCAAGTGAGAGAAGGAATCCGGAGTTCTGACCTCCATCGCGATTCCAGAAACAGGGATGCTGTCTCATTTGCCAAGGCATCGAAAATCAGATGGGCTGGACATGTAATGCGATTTGGATAAAACCACTGGACTAGAGCCATTACCGACTGGATCCCACGGGATGTCAAAAGATCACATGACCGCCCACCTACAAGATGGTCAGACTTCCTTGTCAGGACCCTGAAGGAACGGTTTGAGGCTATTCAGATTCCTGAATCAACCAGATGCCATTGAGCTACATTGGCACGTGATAGGGTCCAGCAGGTGTGGCCCCAAAACAAACAAAAGCCAATAAATAATGCCCCTGGGGCTTAGTCCCATATCCTGTAGGATGGTCCAGCCAGTGTCACAGAGATCTATAGGCTGAGACTGTTGGCATCCCTGCCGGCAGGAGGCTCGCTGAGGTTGTGGTTAGAAAGGGTGATGCAAATCCATGAATAACGGGATTCAAGTGATCAAGTGATCAAGTGAATTTTGGCTGGAATTTCAGTGTAACTCACTATTTCTATTTTATGAAGATATGGTTTTCGTATGATTTTCATTAACCTAAATAATGACAAATATGTTATACATGCATATTAAAAAACATAATGAATAGCTAGGGATAAATAACAAAATGTTATTTTAGGAATGTAATTTTGAGCCCCATGTGGCTCATAGTCAATTACTTCTGATTGACCAGTTTTACCTTGAACTAATATATATGCCTTTAAGTATTATTTAAAAGTCTTAAACATTGCTCCAGAGCTCCAACATAATTTTTACATAATTATAAAATAGAATACTTATTTCTGTAACTCGTTATTTCATTATCATTTGTGCCTCTCTACAGGTCTTCTCAGCATGATTTTACTATACATGACATAGCTTCTCCAATTGGCACTAAATAAGATGTTTTGTTTATCTTATTGTAATAATCTTGGATATGATAATTCTTTATGGGAATCTTGGCAGTCAACAAAGTATATTTTCTTGTTTGCCATATTGTCACATAGTCTAGTCTTTAATGCAGAGTTATCTTTGCCTTTCAAATGTGATGACTTTCTGCTGGACCATTAGTGACCATTTGCATTAGTGAAATAACTAGGATAAATTCAGTTATTTATGGAGAGTAATTTGTGTCTTCTTAAGGGACAATTGAAGACTGCTTTTATAAAATCAATCTTTCATATTTATTGCGCTAAGGTTTCATATTTATTGGGCTAAGTTTAGCACCTCATGGGGCCTCATGCATTAAATTCATTAGAGCAAAGATATTGTGGTTCTTTCCAACTGGGAAACAGGGAAGAGAGTGGGGGGAAAGCAACCAGTAGAGTTGGGATTTTCTTGAAGGTTTGCAGAGGATTTATGAACTAGAAAAACAAGTGTTATTTGAGCAGCCATTATGAAATGATGCAAACTATTGAATTTTCACTTTTTCCAGATAATTCCCTCAGCATTTTGGCAAAGCATAATGGATTCAACCGCCAGAAGCAAGAAGTCTATCTTTTACCAATCGTCATCAGTGATAGTGGGAATCCTCCTTTGAGCAGCACCAGCACCCTGACCATCCGGGTCTGTGGCTGCAGCAGTGATGGTGTTGTCCAGTCTTGTAATGTTGAAGCTTATGTCCTTCCGATTGGACTCAGTATGGGCGCCTTAATTGCCATATTAGCATGCATCATTTTGCTGCTAGGTACGTATTTCCTCCATTGCCTAATGGTCACCATTTTTTCTGGTTCATAAATGACTATAACTCAGAATAGCCGGGCATCAGTATTCTTTAGGGCAAGAGGAAACTCCTTATGCTTCACCAAACTGACATCACACAGAGAAGTGAATAGAGATTTGGATAATAAATGTTCACTTCAAGAGAATCATTTGTGCCCTTTTCAATAGTTGAGTAAACAGACAGACTCATCAGAATGGTGGCAAAAGTGGGTGAGCTTTATTTCTAAAGTAGCACAGCTTATGTTGGAAGACATCTATACTCTCTAACATAACCCACGTGTTAAAATAGGGACTCTCCTCTGTCCCAAATATTTCTTAATCTAGTTTGCGGGGGAGGGATGCTGGTTGGGCTATACCTAATTGTGCTTATAGACTCCTCCTGGCTCTGTACTTGGGAGTGACCCCTGAATGGTACCTGGGGAAAATACAGGATGCTGAGGGATTGAACTGGGGTTGACCCTATGCAAAACAAGCACCTAAGTACTGTATCTCTAGCCAGAGAGGTGCTTGATTAAAATAATGCAAAGATTTTATAACTGGTCAAAAAATGTGGTGAGATAAAGAGGAAACAAGAAAAGTTTACTTAAAATCATTTGTTTCACAGGAATAATTTTTCCTAAAATGAAAATCAGATTCAAACAATGATGACAAATTAAAGAAAGTTTCTAGAATATATATATATGTATAAATGTGTATATATATATATATATCATATTATATATGACCAATATAAATAAAGTTCGCTTTATCCTTATTTTAATAGAAGGCACTACCTCCCCAAAAATATTTGTCATAACGTAGTCAATGCTCTGGTTTGAGAATAGTTTTTGAGACATCTCTTGCCCTATTAACCTATTTGGGCAGTAGCTCCCCACTCTTTTCGGTAAGAGTTCCTCACCACCTTTGGCCTATCTTCCCAAATAGAGACATGCCTTCAAACAAAAGAAGTCATCCTTGCCAAATTGGCATTCATCTGAATAAATCCCGCTGGCTTTAATTGACATTATTTCATCTGAGACACTCTTGACTTAGTGACAAAGCAAATAAAAATTTTTTCCTTAAAGAAATATTCTGCTCCCTTTTCTTTCTAGAAAAGGGTGTTGAACCAAAGCATGTAAATATGCCCTGTACTGCTTTCCACTTTGTGCCATTTACTCTATAGCTCATGGTAGTGTTTAATGCAGCTTTTGTTAGGAATGATTGTCACTTACTCTCTGAAGCCTGCATCTCATCATTTAGTATGTAGAAGCAATCTGGAATAGGACTCATGCAAATTTCAATCTTCTCCCCCCCCAAATAAGGCATTTATTCCCAAGTAAATGTCATTAAAAGCTATATGCTCACCAAGTGTTTAAAAAATGTCCCTGTGGCTTAACACACTGTGGGTTGCTTGCAAAGGTACCTGCTGGCTCTGGCTAATTGTTCGCTCCTGGTTTTCCTGCAGTTATCGTGGTGCTGTTTGTAACTCTGCGGCGGCATAAAACGAGCCATTAATTATCAAAGATGATGAAGATGTGCGAGAAAACATCATTCGTTATGATGACGAAGGAGGAGGAGAGGAAGACACCGAGGCTTTTGACATCGCCACTTTACAAAATCCAGATGGAATTAATGGCTTTTTACCCGTAAGGATATTAAACCAGATTTGCAGTTTATGCCAAGGCAAGGGCTCGCTCCAGTTCCGAACGGTGTTGATGTTGATGAATTTATAAATGTGCGGCTCCATGAGGCAGATAATGACCCCACGGCCCCACCATATGACTCCATTCAGATTTATGGCTATGAAGGCCGAGGGTCCGTGGCTGGATCCCTTAGCTCCTTGGAGTCCACCACCTCAGACTCAGACCAGAATTTTGACTACCTCAGTGACTGGGGTCCCCGCTTTAAGAGACTGGGTGAACTCTACTCAGTGGGTGAAAGTGACAAAGAAACTTGACAGTGGATGATAAATAACGTTGGAACTGAGCACTCTGTAATATTCTAGGGTGACTCCCTTAGATACACAACCAATGTGGCTGTTTGTTTTAGAGGCAAGTTTAGCACCAATCATCTATAAACTCAACTACATTTTAATGTTGAACCAAAAAAAATAAAAAATAAAAAGTATATGTTAGGAGGTGATAAATCTTGTGGAGTGTGAATTAAAGTATGTGGAGTGTCTAGGAAGTCTTTGGATATTTGATATATAAGTGACCACCACAGACAAAAGATTGGGATCCTGGCTAAGCATTAGAAAAATGGTTTGCAAAGAGGAAAAAAAATAATCAAAATTAAAGGTGCTTTCTTAGGAAAAATGGACCTGCAAGGAATTTCCTGCTGATATGTGTCTTCTGCAAAGGATTTTTATAAATGCAAATGGTTTTTTCCCCTTCGCCAATAAGGATCCCGCCACAAATGATAAAGCAATACTTGGTCTGCTGTACATTGGGACTTTTTTGGAGTTTTGGGAGGCCTCCTAGATTATCCGGTACGGTGACCGCACATTGTACATAATCGGTGGCCCCACTCATCAGAGACTGAACAGCATCTTTAAATATTGTGTCAAGCCTTAAAATATTCACCTGTTCGTAATCCATTCCAGGGTGGGGGTTGCCAACCCAGGGGGGGGAGGAGAGAAATCCCATTCACACAGGCTCATTTTCTGGAAGCAGGATTTCTCCTCACTCCCCCACTTCATCTCCTTCCACGAGGACACAAAGATTTTCTGTATCACACAGTGGACTACATAAGAGACAGATGGTTTTATTGCTAGCGCGTGAATTTATTTGTTTAATCCTCAAAATAAATATTTTATTGATGTCCATTAATGCTTTTATTTATTAAGGTTGGTAATCTATAGATTAAGGGGCTATATGGGAAATAAAATTAAATTATATCCATTATAATCCTTTAGATTGTTTTTATATGAATATATATATACAATTGAATGTTTAATACATGTACATTTTGATGAGATGAGTATGGCAGGCAATATTATCAAAAGGGGAGCTAATAGTCTCTTTAGAGTAGACATGTGTTATTGTGACTGGTGATAGCAGGAACAGCATCTTCCCAGAGAAACTTTTGGACTGTTTTCTATTTTGTTCATAATCCTAGTATTTGGTGTTTTTACTACAAGCACAAACATCTGAAAGTATATTGATTCCTGTGAATATTTAAGCTCTAGAGTTTTAGATACCTGTCCTGCCCAATAAACATAACTCAAGTTGTCCTGTCCCCCGACAATGTTCTAGAGCAGGAACTGATTTGTACATAATTTTACTGCTTCAGTTTTTAGCACCTTCTCTCCCCAACTTTCATGGTGATGCACAGAACGTCTTAGACTCCAAAAGAGATCAGCACTAGAAGATGTGAGCATAGTCGATTTGTAATGCAAACCTGCCATGTAGGAGTAGAAAATGTATGATAAAACTCAAGTACAACATGCAGATCATTTTAATTTTCTACTTTGCTTTAAAGCAATATTGTTTATTTACTCCATGTATTGTATTCAGAGAACTCCTGTATTGTTTCCTACTTTGTGAAATATATTTTTATAAATACCTTTGTTGTCATCACTTTTTTCCCCTCCTCAATAAGATGAAGATGTATTAGTCCTCATCCACTCAAAGATTCTAGGATGCTCAACCCACATTGACCCCAAGGATTGCTTTGATTTGTGAGAATCTTTACGATGAAGAGCTTGAGAGGAGAAAATGCTTGACAAGGATCACACAGGGGCACTAAAGGGAAACGGGGCACGGGCACATCCAGGCTAGTCCTTCCACATGAGCTGAGTCTCTCTGAAAGAAGATAATGAAGAAAAGCTAGAATAAAAGATATGACAAGAAAGCTACCACACAAGGGTGCAGATCTCCTGTAGGTAAAACCAGGTGGACCAAGGAGCAGAAACTAGCAAGGGGAATCTTCAATGGCAACATAGGCTTTACAAATCTGTTGTAGGCAATAGATGGTGTAAGGGAAAGACTACCTGGTTTTTAATTAAGCAAAAGTAATTGCGTCTAATCTTCCTGACATCTCACTGACTGAGGGTTGCTGGAGAAGATGCAGAAACTGAAATTGGGAGGCTTCCATCTAGAAGCTGTATTCACTGTGACAATAACAAAATGTTGGAATGTTACTCTTAGTTATATGATTAGCCAGCCACTTAGTTGGGTCCTTATTGAATTCTGTTGCTCAAGAATGATGACTCCCTTTATAAAGTCATTATATATGTACAAATGTGCATATAATATATGTAAAAAAAATAATGGTTGTTTTCTTGAGGTGAAACTGATGGCTCCAGGTGATTTTAAAACAACCAGGGCTAGGCTGGAGAGACAGTTCAATGGACAAGGTGATTTCTTGCATCCAACCAGAGTTTGATATCTGACACTTCTTATGGTTCCCCCAAATCCTGCAGGAGTAAACCCTGAGAACAGAGCCAGGGGAACAGCCAAGAGCAAACCCTAAGCAGTGCTAGGTATAGCTCCAACACACACACACACACACACACACACACACACACACACACACACAAACACAGAGTTTTTCAAAAGCACTTGGTCACTGTTATTATCCACAGCAGAGCAAAATGCAATCAATAGCAATATTCTCACAATCATATAACTTCTGAACCAAATGAGATGGTAAAACATTTGTAATTTCCTATTCCATATCGGATTCACTTCTAGTGTACTTTGTAGCTCAGCACCATGGATTGCAGCCATACGAGCACATCTAATAGAAATATTACACCTTTTTTCATATTCTCCAACTTTGGCAGTCAACTAGAATGTTGTGGTTTTGTGAATAAGAAATTATATTTTAGTATATCAGGTGCCAAATCTTACCTCAAAATTCAGTTCCTCAGAAGAGCAAAAATGTGTTGCTTGCTAACTTTCTTTGCCATCATCAAACCCATGGTTGTGCTTCAAAATCCATTTAAGGTTTTATAATCTGGAATAAAGTAAATAATTACACATTGATACTAGGGCCAAACTATACGTTTAGAGTACTCTGAATTTAAATGATCTAAGTAAAGCTCATACACACACCACTCCACATTACACCACACACACACACACACACACACACACACACACACACTCACACTTTGTACTTAATCACCAGAATTCCCAGGACTTCTTCAAGCAAAATTGATTTATAGTGTTCTCAATTTTTAAAAAGTATTTAAAGATACTTTATACTTAACAATTTAAATAACATATATACATATACATATATATTGTTTTTACTTTATTGAAGTGACTACTTATTTGTCTTCATGCACTGTACACTTCCACATTGCTCTCTATCTTAAATATACAATGTGGTGTGGTATTTTTAAAGATGACATTATTAGTGTTCATAGGTATTTTAATTTTTCTGCAAGTCCTTATTTTTTCTCAAGCATCAGCCTTTTGCTGCCTTTTTCTACCCTTGAAACTTATTCCTACCCAATCGTTGTCTATGTAATGGGCAAGACTGTTGACTTAGAACCAAGTTTGAAAAAATTATCTCCTTCTACTGTCCCACCATTTTAGAATTCCTGTTTGAGGAACTAATGTATCTCTGTATGGCTGCACACCACATGGAATTGATTTAGCCTCAACCCTATCCACTATTTGACCTACTACATATCATGTCTATTAAGCATCTATTAAAGCATATCTATAGCAGTATATCTCTATTTGATCTATATGGTCCTCCTAGGAACCCCTAGGATATTCCAAGGAAGCTGCAGGTGAAACTCAAATAAATCCATAACCAGTAGAACAAAGGGTACAGAAAGTAAACATGGTCATAAATGGATATATCATTGTGGAAAAAGTTGAGAAAACTTCCCTGAAATATAAAGGGATTGTTACTTACAGTAATAGTTTAGGAACACTACTTTCCTAAGAATGATCTACTTTATTATAGAATGATTAAGATATGCCAGGCATTAAAATTCCAGTGTTAACTTTGCCCTACAAAACTTGATTTATAGGATATGGATGCTGCAGTGAAATTGTTGCAGGACAAGGGTGGGGTTTATATATATATATAAAACAAAAATAAACAAAACTTAGACTCACTGGCATTACTAGTGAAACAAGAATGTTTAGAAAGTGGCAAATATGTCTTTGGGAGAGAGGGCTTAATAAGATGCTTAAAGTTAGACAAGACTCTGCATGAAACAGGAAAATCTCTAAGGAACAGCCAGATTCCATACTGAGACTTAACAGAGATCTGGTTTCTACTGTATTTTCTTGAAGGAGAACCAGTGTTGAGAGCTAAGTAGCCAATTATTCTTTATAGCCACATAAGGACTGGAGGCAGGGGAGGCTCTTCCAACAAGTTGTATTATGCGATCACAGGCTTTGCAGGAAAACTCACAAATGTATAACCTTCTGATTGCCTTTTTGATTGAAAGTTCCATCTGAGATCAGGGCAGTGCAACCAGTAATAAGATTTCAAAAAAAATCCCATCACTGGCACTGTCAGAAAAGCTGAGCATGACTGAAATCCCATCATTGTCAGTCAAAAAGATAAGGCAACAGTAGATGCCACTATAAAGGCTCTCTAAATGCAATATATACATGTATATATACATGCACAAATACTTATATTATATAGAGACCCAATGGAGTTATTGGAGATCAATTTATTAAACATGTTGATCTCTGATTTTTGTTCATTTCAAAAAACCTAGACTTGTGACTGCTTCTATCTGAATCTAACCCTGAATTTGCAAGGAATTGGATTGAAAGTTAAAGGTTTTAGACAAAGATTTTTATTTAAAAACAAAATAATGGTTAATGATATTTGGGATTAAAATTAAATGCATATACTTCAAAACTGGACTTAGATATATTTTGTATTGTTTTGCATTATGAACAAAATATGTGAATAACAATTTTCAGGGAATACTTCACAATTACTTGATTCCTCTCAGTTCCAGGACTGCTATATTTGCTTCACTAAGTTGTTCTGCAAAGTTACGCAGTCAGCAGATCAGTGTTGCAATGGTGTCATTGTCGTGATTACTTTGGTGATAAGTGTAGGGAACATAAATATAATCATTAATGTAGACAAATTTTATCATTTTCAACCTATTCAAAGTAGATTTATATATGAAATTATATACTTGCCTTGAAAAGCTTATACTCTTTATATTTAAGATTATCTAGTCTCGGTATTTTTGTCTCAATCCTATAGAGTTATGTAATGTAAAATTACATAAAATTCCTCCGGCTTGATTCATTATCTTAAGGAAAAATTCTATTTTTACATATATTATCAATCAGTTTAATAATTAGACTATATAATATTGATATTGGATGATTAGATGAGATCGCATCTCCAAATATATTTCTTTTTGAACATGGAGTTTAGTTAATGGGCTTGAGTGATACTGCAGTGGGTAGAGCATTTACTTTGCTTTTAGTCAACCTAGGTTTGATCCCTGACACCTCATATGACCCCCAGGGCCCCTTCAGGAGTATTCCCTGAGTCCAGAGTCAGGAGTAACGCCTAAGCATCACCAAGCATGTCACCAGAATAAAACAAAGACAACAAGAAATGGATTTAATAAATCTCATATAAACTAAGTAGAAATATTCTTTGCCTCGAGTGCTAGCAATACTATTTGAGTATAGGTTTAAACTTAAGGTGGTTTGACATTAAAGCTTCAGAACTTTGACTTTTAAACACCACCTAATAGTGTTATGTGAGGCTTGTAATGGTAATAAAGAAATGCTATGTTGCTATGTTACTAACACCAAATGGATCCAAATGGAGGAGATCAATTATTTTCCAAGGGGAAACTCATTGGCTCCAAGGAAAAGTTTTCTCAAATTGTGGGAACTTAAGAATAGGTACAACAGAAATACATTCATGTATCTTGAACTTAGAAGAAATTTATGCAAAACAGCACATTTTGGGAATAGCATCACAGATTTTAACATAAAAAAGACCTAGAGAGTGGTATCGTTTGCAAGGCACTCTAGGTTTGACTGAACCTTGACTTCTTTTGTGGGTGAGGAAAATGAGATTCAGCCATTTACTAAGGTTGAACTAAATATTTAAGAGGTAACAGGGGCCGGAGCGATAGCACAGGGGGGAGGGTGTGCCCCTCTCATGCTGCCAACCTGGCATCAATCCCCGGCATCCTATATGGTCCCTGAGAGCCACCAAGAGTGATTCATGAGTGCAGAGTCAGGAGTATTCCCTGAACATTGCTGGGTGTGATTAAAAAAAGACAGACAGGAAGTCAACTCCAGTCTTCTAGTTCACCTCCATTATCATATACTTTATGTGTATGTCCCTTTCCATAAACAAACACACTTTATTTGCAGTGTAATCTGGGTTTCCAGTCCTGTAGGAAATTTCTGGAAAACTGGGATAACTCTAGCCCCCCATTTGATTTACTTATCCTTATTTGACTCACATCTTGTATGTAAGTACTATCTCTTGCAGGTATATTTATTAATAGATAATAGATCTCTCTATTACTATTCGCAGATCACAGAAGAAGAGTTGTTAGGAGGAATACAGGATGCTGTCAAGGGGGAAAAACTGCAGAAAACAAATGTGTCAGTGAACTGAGAGGACAACGAAAGAAAATGAGAGGTTCCTGCAGGTTCCTTTTAATTCCTTCAACTCTCTTCTGCACAGGCAAGGATATCGAGGGCTATCCTATGCAGCCTCATAAATTCGAGCAGGATTTGGACAACTATGCTTTAAATAAACACACCGTGTAGGTGTGGATGGAATAATACCCCCTTCCTACTCACTTCCCAAACTATAATTTCACTTAAGGTTTTTCTAGGTTTTCTTTAATTCTCCTCTGAAGTTTGAAAATTATATTGTGTTTTTAAGTTTATTTTTTTGCATAAGTTAGAGGCTTATCTAAATAGATAGTTCAGAAAAACTACAAATAAACATATGATAAATAAATTATTAAACTGTTTCCAATTTTTTCCAAAACATGTGCTATGATAGAAACATATTTGTCTAGCCTTTCTAAGATATAGAGTCTAACTAGAAGCAGATAAATCATAAACAATAGATTTGTCTACATAGTGGAGAAAGTAAACAGACAGCTTTATGAAAGCAGAGGGAAAAATACCTAATTCTGCAAAGATAAAGTATCCTGTTAGAAATTATGTTTTAGTGAGTTTGGAGAGTTTGTCAGTAGACCAGAAGTCCAAGCTAGGGCTTAGGTACCTAAAATGAACTGTGCTACTGGGATAGGAGATGGAGCAAAGTACTTTATAAAAGTTCTTTTTAGCATATGGTATTCTTCTTGCAAGAAAACTTCCAATATCATTCTTTTTAATAGTGCATGCTGAGGACTTTCTACTGATCTTCCTTTTGGGAATAAATCAGCAACCAGGTCAGATCTTTTTGTTTCTTAAAAAAACTGATTCACATTAAATATAAGTGTATGAAAATTAAGTAAGTTAAAAGTTAAATATATGAAGTATTTGACATAGCATAACCACAGTGACTGTTGAATTGCCAAGTGATTTCCATGATAAAAGCAATCTTTTGGAAAAGGTCTTGGAAAGGCTTCTGTTCATCTTTCTGCTGTACCAAGACAATGGAAATTTGCAATAAATAAAAAGGACACTCAGATTCAGAAACGAGGAAAGTGAAAATGACAATATGACGTGGAGTGATAGAGAACATGATATAGAAGTCCTAGTCAACCAGAATAAGGAGTCAGACTTAAAGTATGTGTTAGAGGGATGGGATTGGGATTATAGGAAATTCAAATGAAATCAGTCAATTAGGTAGAAGGGGAGAAGAAGCAGGAAATCCAAGTGAGAATTTATTTTGATGCAGCACTCAATCGAGCTCAGTGCTTTCTCCTAGCTCTGTGCTCAGGGATTACTCCTTGCAGGGCTCTGGAGACTGTATGGGGTGCTGAGAATTGACACTGAGTCTCCAGCATGTAAGGCAAATTCCCTACCTGCCATATTATCTCCTTAGCCCCCAAATTTTCTAATATCCCAAGAAAAAGGGGATTTTTGACTACTGATGTGGTAAGAAAAATGAAAGAACTTGAAGGTGAATCAGATATGGTTAAGTCTGAAACAATCAGTGGCCCTCACTTCTGTGTAAACCCTTAGAGAAGGTCGTGCAAGCTTCTGAGCATGATGGTGCTCAGGAGGCCCAAGAATTAGCCAAGTGGATTTATCTTCCTGACTATTGAGACAGAGAGAGGTGACCTGTACCAGCCAAAGGGTTTTTTTTTGTGAAACACTTACAGGATTGAAGTGAATAACTTTTATGCAGTGAACACTTAGCTTTCCACTCTTTACTAGCTTTTTGGTACTCAAGAAATCAAAGCTTAGACTGTACAGACAAATAAATAAAAGATACCCAAATCAATAAATATAAGGATCAGTCAAACAAACCAGAACATAAATTACATGATACAAAGACTAGAGGAGTTAGTTAACAAGTTGGAAAGGAATATGGTAAGCATTTACAGCTCTATAGGAGTAACCACTTTTGCCTCTCGAAGTGCTGCTGGTGTGACTGTGGTGCCTAAATGCATCGGCTGGTGGCAGACAGGAGACTGGTTTGTCTACACCCAGGGCTCTGCCCCATGGGCCCCTGGATGGTTAATGGTCTGACATAGAAAAAGACTGGGTCCCCTGGGATGAACCCAGAGCCACGGCAGAGCCTAGCAAACTACCGGTGGTGTATTTCATATGCCAAAAACAGTGACAATAATGGACCTCATTCACAATGAATGGAGATGTTACTGGTGCCCACTTGAGCAAATTGATGAACAATGGGAAGACAAGTGACAAGTGATAGGAGTAAACTTTCTGAAGTTAAAAATAATTTCTGGAAGGCAAGAGTAATTTATAGGGGGTAGGAAACATGTCTTGAACATGGCCAAGCCAGAATTGATCCCTTGCACCTCATATAATCCCCAGGTGTGATCACTGAGTACATATTAAGAAGTATGGCTTGATCACTGCAGGGTGTGGCCCCCAAATTTCTAGAGGCAAAAAGATAGCTTAATGATAGTCAGGTTCAGTTCTTCTTCACTGCATGGTCCCCTGAGCAAACCCAAGAGTGACCCTTGAGAACCACTTGGGGTGGCCCTGAAAGCAAAAGAAAAATAAAAACATTTTCTGTGGCATAGTTTTTGATCAACAGAATTGATTTTCCAAGTTGAAAATAAGTATGAGGCTAAGGAGTTACAGTAGATGTCCTAAAATATAAAATCAAAAGTACAATGCAAATGTATAATGAAAGACTGAGGCCGCCGGACAGATCCCATCTTTCTACCTTAATGCACATATGATCTTTTAAAGTTGTGGGACATACTCCACTGTGTCCAGGTATTATTCCTGCTTCTGCATCCAGAGTTTACTCATAACAGCCTTAAGAGATCATGTGGGATGCCAGGGATCAACTCAGGTCTGCTGCATGCAAGGAAAATACACAAAATGCTGTAATATCTATCCAACCCTATACGTACATATTTTTACATAAAAGCTTCCCTTAGAGAATCATGCTTAGAGGACCTGATTTCATATCATGGGACACTTCCTGCCATTTCCATGTCTTTCTATTCTCTTGCTTCCTGAATTCAGAAAAAGGAAATTACTTCTCATAAAGACTTGAGCTACACACTATGCACAATAGCCAGAACCTGGAAACAACCAGTATGCCTGAGAACTGATGACTGGATAAAGAAACTGTGGTACATCTACACAATGGAATACTATGCAGCTGTTAAGAAAAATGAAGTTGTGAAATTTGCCTATAAATGGATGAACATGGAAAGGATCATGTTGAGTGAAATTAGTCAGAAGGAAAGAGAGACATAGAATGACTGCATTTCTTTGCATGACAAATATATCAGGTGGTCTTACCAAAAGTGGAAATTACCGCAAATGTGAGAGAGTCAGAGGTTAGGTAAGACAGAGAAGGGAACATGTGTGAATAAATGTCAAAAGGGCTGATACCAACATAGAACTGAGCATTAAATACAGGCAAAAAAGATGCACATGATGCCTTCCAAGTGTATGTAGTGCAATCCACAACGTGTAGGAGAAGAAAGAGAGAGGGAGAAAGAAAAGAGATAAAGAACCTGCCATTTAGGCAGGCTGTGGAAGGGGGATGGAATTGGGGACATTTTTTGGTAGAAAATGGGCACTGGTGGAGGGCAGGTGCTGGAAACTATGTGACCGAAACCTCCAAACATGAACAACATTGTAATTGTATATCTCACGGTGGTATAATAAAATGTTTAATTAAAAAAAAAAGACGAGCTACAAAATGAAAAGACAAGCTGAAATTTAGGAACTATTAATGAGAACTGTCACATGCATTAGCATATGTGGGAAAATCCTGACCTCTTAAAGATAAATTCTCACAAATTTCTTGTCAGGAAGATCAAGTTACTCAAAGAGAAAGAAGCAGGTTGTTTTCCTAGTTTTACTGTTAAGTACTGGAATCCACACAAGAGTAGCATAGTTTCCAGAGAATCAAAGTAAAGGAAAATGTATGTGGAAAGAATAGACCGATAATGTATGTCAGAAATGCTAAATAAATATGAGATGGCTTATGTGCCAAATAAAGAAAAAGGGACATATTAAAAAATTTAAAAAATAGAATAGATGAAACCCAGTTATAATGGCTGTACAACTAAGAGAAATGGTAGCAACATTATATATGCAAAGTGAACTAAAGAAGGATTTCAAGAATAACCCACAAGACCCAGAGATGTACTACATGGGTTACTGTATTGGTCTTGCATGTGGCTAACCCTGGTTTGATCCTCAGCACTGCATATGATTCCTTGAGCACCACAAGGGCTCATTTCTGACCAGATTCCATGAGCTGTTTTGGGTGTAGACTAAATTATCTCCCCCAAACAAACAAATTCAACAATGATCCCTAGAGTTCTCTCACTTCAACAAGAATGTCATTAGTGGGACCATTTATGGACATTCAATTATTGGGAGAGGATTTGTTTGACAAAAACAGACATTCTGACTCTCTAATGAATTACAATAACATAAGGTATAATAAAAGTTATAGTGATGTATAAATTCCTCCATGGGATATGTAAACAAATGTTACTATACTATAATTTGTATTCTTCATATATTATTCATATCATTCTTATATATATATTCTTCATATATCTGAGCCAATAAAGTTGATAGGAGCATTATCAGTCTAAATCAGCAATGGTCCAGAAAGACTACCTCATATTTTTAGATTTCTAAAAATGAAATAAAAAAGACTGTTAGTTAATTCTTCTGGATTAAGCATAATAAATTTAATGATTACAAATATGTCTCAACAGAAAAGGGAAATGATGCACTGAAATATTTCTCACTGATTATTCTAAAGTTTGGAGAGGCATATATTTCATATAGATTTTACATAAACATAATATTTTGTCCAGGAATTATTCCTAAGGTAAGTACTTTTTATTTCCACTGAATGATATATCTCAAGGGAAGAAGTATTTTTTGTCACTGTGGTTTACCTACCATGAAACGTATCAGAAAGTTA
This sequence comes from Cryptotis parvus, assembly GCA_021461705.1. Taxonomy (NCBI): domain Eukaryota; kingdom Metazoa; phylum Chordata; class Mammalia; order Eulipotyphla; family Soricidae; genus Cryptotis; species Cryptotis parvus. The sequence continues at coordinate 376,958 of JAJIBD010000875.1, forward strand.
CATTCAACGCAGTCTTAGTTTGCTTATTTCCACTTTCTGATAAAGAACATCAGATGCTGTGGAAGTTGGTGAGTTTGGCATTTAATGCATACAGAATGCTTAGTATTGAAGTGACATCAGTTTGGAAGAAATCATCTCATACAAAATAAGTGTAAGAAATTTTAACACATAAAATAAATATAAAAGGATGTGCTTATTATGATTCAAGTTCAATATTTAATTTCACTGTCCTGAGGAAGAATGTAGGGACTTAGAGCACCCAACTTGCCAGTTGAGAGTCACAAGTCAAATCGCTAGTGACCAATATATGCAAAACATGATGTTGACATCTCTGCCATTTGGTGCCATGAGAGATCCCCAGCCAATATAAGCCATATGTCCACCACATATGAGAACCACATAAGGAAGTAGTAAGCACAACTAAAAGATGTGTGAAAACCACAATCAAGAAGCATGACACATCTCCACCCCCACTGATAAACATGTGTGTGAGTACCACAGTGACTAGGAGGCGGGGGGGTGGCATCACCAAAACTACAGGGCAAAGCAAAATCACAAAGATAGAATATTGGTAGTAAAAAGAGAAAGTGTCTTTATTTAAATATGACAGTGCCATAAATATATAAAAGTGAGTAGAATAATGATACTGGAGCATAGCAGTATAGATAACAAAGGATCATATATAATTGACGCAAGGGCTTAAAAATGCTAAAGACATCAATCTTTCCAAATACAAATTTCTACAGCACTTCAATAAGATTGCAGAACATTCCTATGATCCATTTAATGTCTTTTTAAAAATTTGATTTCAGGATAAACCAAGAGCTCAGCACAGTTTCAAAAAGCTTTTACTAATCACCAATAATTAAACAAGCTCTGCTACTACAATTGAAGATAATGGAATTTCTCAGTTCTTGGCCAGACCCCCGACCATGCACTCAGGCCCATGTCTCCAACCAAAATGGAAGGCTTTTCTTTCCTAAGTCAGTCCTTTTATATATACCCAAAAAGCCTGCCAGAATCCTTTCTTTTGGGAGGTTGCATTAACAAAGATCAAGGAACCAGTTTTTAGGAGCAGATGTTAGGTGGTGCCACACTTCTGATTCAGGTCTAAACAAATGATAATGTCAGGACCTAGTCCCTCCAAGGTGATCCCTTATGTCAGACACTAGAGAGAGGGGGCTGGTCAAAAGAAATAAATCGAATGGATGTGTATTCATTGGAAGACTCACGTCACAGTTTCAAACCATGGACTTCATGCAACTAGATGGTACGTAGTAGATCCTTTTTCATTTTACTCTGCACCAGTGAAAATTTGAGTGTTCTGCCCTCTATTTACTGAAAGGGTCATGTTTGCTTGCCTGAAGGCAATCTAGCATGATCCCTCCTTTGATCTTGACAAATAGTAGTCTCAAAGTAACCAGGGTGGTCTCCTCCTGGTAAATTCTAATTGTCCCAAACTGGGATCCATGGGTGTTAAAAGGAATTATGTCCAATCTAGAAAACATTGAAATCATAGTAAGAATTTATAATATTCCAAGAGTTATTAACTCAGAGTTAAAATGACTCCTGTAACTACCATACCCTCTATCAGTGTTTACACAAAAGAGAAATCTATTTAGAATCAACCCTGGCTTAAAGACATATACATAGTTTAGACTATAAGTAGCTTAAATATCAAAGATCCAAAGCTAGCTAGGGCATGTCATCCAATAACTCATTTAAATTTTTTTACAGTTCATTAGGCACAAGGTACTGGTGAAACACGGCCCTTGCTCTAAGGGAACTTCCAGGTTAGTCCAGAAGGTCATAATGGAGAAGATGTCTCATAATATTCAACAATGGGGCCAGAGAGATAGTACAGTGGGTAAGGTTTAAGTGTGACAGACCCAGGTTGGAATCTCTGTACTCCATATGGCTTCCTGTGCCACACCAGGAGTGATTTCTCAGTACAGAGCCATGAGTATGACATAGCCAGCTATGCCCCCCAAATAAAATAAATAGATAGGTAACACAGATATATATTGAACAATGGTTTCCACACCAACAAAATCCGCCATCTTCTTCTGCTTTAGTCAAAATAACATCCCTATTGATTGTCTTTGCTGAAAACATTCAGAAAAAATTCTTCTCACTTGATACTCAATTTTAGGCATATACATTGGATGCTTCAGGTTCAAATCACAATAGTGGTCATATGGTCATAAGATCACATAAAATAAGAAAAAACATGACAATAACTCAAGTAAACCAGAAAAGGTGCAGTAATATTTTATTGACAGAGAAAATAGTTCCAAAAAGATTATATGTTAGGGCCTGAGAGATAGCGCAGGTATTACGGTTTTGCAGTGCATGCAGATGGCCCGGGTTCAATACCCAGAACCAAATATGGCCCCATCTCTTCCCATGGAATGACCCTGAGTAACAGTGGGTAAGGTCCAACCTCCCTGAACTTCAAGTATATGTCTAAAAATTAAACATATTTAAACGTTTGAGGTAAAAGAATTTAAACTAGTTCAAACACTACAATGTTTTTAGATAGCAACAGCTATTTGGGGGTGGGGGTGGGTCTAGTATAAAACTAACCTTATCTAGGGTGGTAGTTAGGAGAGACATTTATCAATCTATGTTTATTGAATATAAAACTGTTTGCATCGACTGTGATCCTCTGAACGACATTAGTGGCATTGAAGCTCCTCACCTCACCGAAAGTACCTTCTAGTGTTGGTGAGGGCCAGGAATAAAATCAAACATTACTGAAAAGCATAATAGAATTTGTTCACTATCATTTAATTTTAACCTCCAAAAATGGGCATTTTATGTACTGAGGTACCAATTGAAATATATAGCAAAGTAAATAATATTTTTTTTTGTTAGGTGTAGTGTGAACTTCAGCTAATATTATTGAGGGGCATCCAGTATTTCTTTGAAAGGTGATGGAATAAGAAATGGAAGACAGGGCCTCACCCATGCAAGGTTTATTGTTCTACCACTTTGAGCTACATCCATCACTTGATCACTTGATCACTTGAATCCTGTTATTCATTGACTTGCTCGAGCGGGCGCCAGTAACATTTCCATTGGACCCTATCACATGCCAATGTAGCCCAATGGCATCTGGTTGATTCAGGAATATGAAAGCAAATCAAACTGAAATGAAATGTTCTCATTGACTTAAAAATGTGAATTACAGGCACCAGAGAGAGTATAGTGGTTAGGATGATTCTCTTGCATCTCACCAACCACTGTTAGATCACCAGTGGTATGAGCTAAAGAGACACTCCACCATTCCCTCCCACCTGAAGCATGGAACTTATAGTAGTAACCAGAAATCACTAGGTGTGAACCGAGAGGGGCACAGTGAAAGCAGAAATTTATATTTCCACTCTACAGCCTAGGCATGATTCCTACTGTGGCACAATGCCTGTTGAAAGGAAGGGGCACTATTTACTCTCAGACAGAGGATGCCTTTTTTGCAATCTACCTCCTGGAGGTGGAATATTTTTCTAAATTATAAAGAGACACTCCTAAGAAATAGAGTTTTAAAGTGCTGCAAAGAAACATTGAGGATCTATGAAGGGGGAGAAAATAAGTGATTCCAATTTCATTGAGCTGTCCCAGAGTTTCCAAATAAGAAAATAGTACTGTGAAATGTTGACACCAGTGGAGCCATTTTAAAAATAGAGGCAGACAGCCATTGCAAAGAAATACCTATCTACCTGTCTTCCTGAAAACTAGGCCAGAAACTCTTGGAATGGGCCAAAAAAATCAATTGCTTTAAGAAACTATCCATCACATAATTGTTTCAGAAGTTATCCACATTACATGAACTGATGGTTAAAAACTTTTGGACTGAGGAGAGACTCAAGAACCAATGATGAGGTTTTTAGTTTTCTTCACACTGACTTTTTTCTTCTTTTTTAATATTTTATTATATGGAGATGTTACTAGTGCCCACTCGAGCAAATCAATGAAGAATGGGAAGACAGTGACAGTGATTTTTTAATATTTTATTATACCACTGTGAGATATACAGTTACAGAGATGTTCATAAGATGTTCATATTTGGGTTTTGGTCATACATTATTACAGCACCCATCCCTCCACCAGTCCCCATTTCCCACCACCAATGTCCCCAATTCCCTTCCCCCCCCCTAGACTGCCTCTGTGGCAGGTTTCTTAATTTCTTTCTCTCTCTCTTTCTCTCTCTCTCTTTCTCTCTTCCTTCCCTTCCACATTGTGGATTACAATACATACATTAAGAGGTTATCATGTGTATCTCACACTGACTTTTTCTTTTCACTTTTTCTTAATCCCTAACATTTTCCTCCTCCTATAAACCTCCTTGACTTTGGTCTCTCGCATCTTTTAATTCCTATTTCAATCTATGTACCTTGAATTCTTTTTTGTTTTGTTTTATTTTTATTTTTATTTTTTTCCGATTTTATTTTATTTTATTTTTCCCCCCCAAATATTGTTACACCATTTTAGACATACAATTGAAAGATGCTCATGTAGAGTTTTGGTTCAACAGTGTTCCAACACCCATCCCTCCACCCAAACCCATCTCCCATCACCAATGTCCCCACCTCCCTCCCCCTCCCACACCTCAACTACTTGGCGGGTTCTGTATGTCATTTCTCTCCTCTTTATCTCTCGCTCCAGCCAAACTTTCCTGCTCTTCGTGGAATTCAATGCATTAAAAGACATTACTGTTTCCACTATTTTAATGGAACATGCTGCCGAAGCGGCCGGCGCATGCTGGGCTCGAACTGGTTTTGCTCTGTTGATCTGGTCGTGAGGCAGTTTCCCAGCATCCGGACAGCGAAAATGGTGGCTAGTGTGATGGGCGAGTCTCATCCGGCTGCTTCCAGGACCCCCCCAGAGGCGACGGGCCCACTCCCAAAACCCGTCTGCCCTCCTGGGGGTCCCCTCTTCAGCTGGGCCCGGGGCAAGCCGAGCTCCAGCCTCCCCAGCCGCTTCATGTTATGGCCGATGGCCCCGGGCAGCTCCTGGGCGGGGCCACCAGGCTCGACAAAATGGAGAGGGGAATGGCCAAACCCTGACTCCATCTGATGAATTCCCAGTGATTCCCGCTCGGGGAACCGCCTACCTGGGCTCGAACCGGTTTTTGCTCTGTTGATCTGGTCGTGAGGCAGTTTCCTGTCGGGAGACGCCGCCAGGGTCCCCGACAGTGTCAGGACAGAGGTTGTCTTCTACCTCCAAGGACGCCGGGAAAACAGATGAAAACTCACGAGTCTGGTGCAGTTCCAAAAATGGCTTTTAATAGTACAAAAGCTCTTCCACAGCACTCCAATATAATGAACAAACTCTAGCTCTGGTCTGAACTTAGACCATACAAAAGAGCCTAAGTCTCCCACCAAAGAGAGAGGATGTCACCCGAGCTGAGTCCTACCCAGAAGGAGCAAAAGGCCAAGGAGCAAAAGGCCAAAGCCAAAAGCCAAAAGCCACAGGAGCCAAAAGCTGAAGGCTGAGGAATCAAAAGGCAAAAGGTGAAGGGGCCTCAAGTCAGCCCCTTATATACAACAAAGTAATCCAATCGGGAGGTTGTCATGCCAACAAAGAACCCTAAACAGAGTGTAGTGCCACACCCTATTGCAGGTATAAACAAAGGTTACACCAAGGACTAATCCCGAGATTATCTCTTATGTAAAACACTGGAGAGAGAGGGGCTGATATAAAGTAATACATCTTAACTTCATGAGCTTCATGTAATCTAGATGGTACCCACAAGGTCCTCATTATTATCTGCACCAGTGTGATTCTGAGTATCTTGTTCTCATGTACTGAAAGGGTCAGACTCGCCTGCTTAGAGCAAACTAGTATAATCCTTCCTATAGTCTTCCTATAGTCTCAGCGTAGCCAGGGTGGTAGTCTCCTGGTAAATTCTAACTGTCCCACGTTGGGTGCAGTGGTTATAAAGAGGAGCTGTGCCCAATCTAGAAAACATAGAAGTCTTAGTAGATGTATAAGTCAGAAGTTATTCAATCAAGGTGACTTCTGTAACTGCCACACCCTCTAGCAGTGTTTACATAGAAGAGAGATCTCATTAGAATGAACCTTGGCTTAAATGAGATTAATCTGGGAGTGAGCAAAACAACAAAACTCCCAGATTAGCTAAACATGTCCTCCAACAATTTCCCAGCTTCCGGACAGCGAAAATGGTGGCTAGTGTGATGGGCGACTCTCACCCAGCTGCTTCCGGGACCCCCCAGAGGCGACGGGCCCACTCCCAAAATCCGTCTGCCCTCCTGGGGGGTCCCCTCTTCAGCTGGGCCCGGGGCAAGCCGAGCTCCAGCCTCCGCAGCCACTTCATGTTATGGCCGATGGCCCCCTGTACCTTGAATTCTTATTCTTTGATCCCAATAAACATGATCCTCCTTTTTAACAGTCATCTAATTTTTTTTTGGTTGATGGCACATTTAATCTAACAGTGTATGAAAAAGTTAAGCAGGATAGCAGAAACAAAGAGAGGTAAGGTGGGTGCATTGGATACAATTTCTCCAAATTAGGAAAGAGCTTGAACACTTTCCAAAAGTGAGAATTACAGGTCTGGAGCAATAGCACAGCTGGTAGGTCATTTGCCTTGCATGCAACCAACCCAGATTCGATCCCGGCATCACACTTGGTCCCCAAGCTCTGCTAGGAGTAATTCCTGAGCAAAGAGCCATTACTACTCCCTGAACATCCCCGGGTGTGACCCAAAAAACAAAACGAGAGAGAGAGAGTGTGTGAGAGAGAGAGAGAGAGAGAGAAAGAATTCTCCAACCTGTAGAGAAGAAAGAAAACTGAAGATTACATAAAGCTGGAGAGCATGAAAACTCATAGTGGATCTTGAAGGACATTGTGGTAAATATTCATTGCCATTATTAGATTGAGAAATCACATCTTAGTGTTCAAATAAATTAATTGTTGATAGAGACAGGAAAGTGAGTACCTAGAGAGTGACATGTGCCCTTATATAGAACCAGGGGTAGCCCTTGTGCACCACTGGATGTGACTCAAAAAAAACTCAAAACAAAAACCATGAGCATATTTGTTGAAATATTTTATTCTCTAACAACTCTATTATACACTGGGTATATTATTTTTTGGCAATCAGCCGAATGGGAAAAGGGAGCCAAAGAGGGAGAGGGAGAGAGAGAAATATTACCAAAAATAATCACTACCATCCTGGTACAGTTACAAAACCTGGTCCTTTACTCAAAAATGCTTTGCTGAACAAGTGCAAGGCTGCAGAAATAGAGGCTAATTACCCTAAGCTTCCACTGAGAATGCTACAATGGTGAGGGAAAACTGGGGTTTCTTCAATAGCCTCATTAACTTCAAGGTGCTTATTAGGGTATCAAACAGTACCAATTTGGAATTGGAAGGGTCTTCTCCATGCAGAGTATGCTAAGGAAGGAGAGCCCAAGGGTGTAGCTCCAGGAAAGAAAGTGAGCTAAAAAGAGGTCCTAACCCTGTCTCCAGATACCCACTTCTCTGTAGGTCATGTGTGCTGTACCCTCACACCTACAGTGTATACATCTGCTTGTAATAAACACCCCTCTCCCTGCTGTCCGTTACTAAGTCTCCTGATTGACTTATGAACTTCCAGAAGAGGAAGAACGGTGGTGCCATGGGGTCCCATACAGTCACCATCCTAATGGAAGCTTCTTTACACCATTGCAGGAGACGGATAACAGAGACATACAGAGAAGAAACCAGTTAAAGAAAGAAAAGTGGTGAGTGAGAATAGTTTAAAGGATCCTGGTGTGAGCCATGCTGAGAACTGCAGAGGGAACATGGGAAGAGGGAAAGAGGAAAGGAGGCCAGTGGGGAGTCAGCCACCCTAGGGTAGCTCCAAAATAAAAATATTGATATGCCCCAGCAGGATGCGGACTCCTCCGCAATTGCTTGGGCTTTAAAGAGTTTTTTATTTTTTTTTAACTCTGATTTTAGCTTATTTTAGGAAATCTGCTGGTGGCCACCCTGGAAATATTTGACCTTAAATTCCCCCATAGAGCCCTTATTTGTTTTTTAAGTTGAACTTCTGGAGCGAAATCTCTGCATGATGTATTGTATCTCTTCTTTAATACTCTGTTCAATTTTATAAAACAATCACCTGGATGTTGTACAAAACTTGCTCTCAAATGTGCGACAAGTCTTAATCAGGAAAATACTGTTTCCTGGTGTCTCCAGTGCTACTAAGTTACTATTGTTTCAGGAATATCTGAAACATATGCATATCTCTAATACATAATTACAAGCATTAATAGTACTGGCATTTTTATATTAATTATAATGAGAATTATAATGGGTACTTATATGAGTTTTCAGCTACAAGGAAAAATTTGGGCACCAATTACTTTACTATTGCTAAAGATGAATTTTTGCACAGATTTACTTTAGTAATTCTTTTAGTAAATTATGAAGTTTCAAGTCTAGGAACCATGGATTATGTCAGTGAGCTTTAAATCTAAGGTGGAGAATTAGGGTTTGGCTCTAAAGAGAAGGCAGTCTACTTTATGGAGGAAGTGAGTCATGGAAGGTAAGGAAAAGCCTGGAGGGGTGGGAGAGGAAGCTAAAAAGGCTGGTGCAATGCCTGACTTCCATTGGGACAGGGCTCCTGCCCCAGCTCTATATATCAGGCCCTGAACAACACTGGAGGTAACCTTGGTAGCCCCTGCTCTATGGGAGACAAACAAAAAGATAATTAGTATTAGACCCCTGGGTAAAGGTTAATAGACAGAAACAGACCAGAGGTTGTTCCTGTTGGGAGGTCGGAAGAGCATGCAATTAGCCAACTATGTGACACAGAACACATCACCATGTGGTGGCTCTTGACTTTCTGTATGTTGCTTCCCTTCCTAAGAAGGAACTATGAGAACCCAGTGCCCGTTCATACACTATTTGGGGCAGTTTCTGAGAATTAAGAAGCATCCCGATGGGGCCGGAGTGATAGCCCTGCCGGTAGGGCATTTGCCTTACACGGCCGGCCCATGCCAATCTGGGTTCGATACCCAGCATCCCATATGGTCCCCCGAGCGCACCGCCAGGAGTAATTCCTAAGTGCAGAGCCAGGAGAAACCCTGAGCATTGCCAGGTGTGACCCAAAAAGAAAAAAAAAAAGAAGCATCCCAGTATCCCCACATAGGACACAACACATCCAGTTGTCTTTTTTGGGGCAGACTCTATAGAAACCCATTTTGTTTGAAGTCAACACCAGCATCTGCCATGTCATTAATTTTGTTTGTTTTTATCAAAGCCTCCAAGCTACCCGTGTTTTATTTACTTGTTATGCCAAAAATTAGTAATAATTATGAACCTCAGTTCCATGACCTAAAGAATGGTTTCAGGCTCCTCTTGTCCCTGGAGCAAGCAGTTGCCCTTGGGTTACACTTGCTTGTGACAGGACTCATGGATATGTTACTAGTGCCCACTCGAGCAAATCAATGAACAATGGGAAGACAGTGATACAGTGATATATAATGTATAGCTGTGTTAACAACTTCTTTTATATATTTTTCTTTTTTTATAACTTTTTATTTTTACCATTACAAAGATATACAATTAAAAAGTTCATATTTGGGTTTTGGTCATACAGTGTTGCAGCACCCATCCCGCCACCAGTGCCCATCTCCCACCACCAACGTCCCGGTTCCCTCCCACCTCCTCCAGCCCTCCTCCATGGCAGGTTCTTTATTTCTTTCCATTTCTCTCTCTTTCTCTTTTCCTTCCCCTCCAGAATATGGATTACAGAACATACATTAAAGGGTTGTCATGTGTATCTTTTTGCCTGTATTTAATGCTCAATTCTAGGTTGGCATTAGTACCCTCAACAATTGTTACCACTGTTCCATTTTCTGTCTTACCTAGCCTCTGACTCCCACACGTTTGTGATAATTTCCACCTTTGACAAGACCTCCTGATATATGTTTCACTTGACCTTGGATATTGGTATCATAATATGTACCTATATATTTATGTTATGCAGATAAATGCAGTCATTCTGTATCTGTCTCTCTCCTTCTGGCTAATTTCGCTCAACATAATCTTCTCCATGTCCATCCATTTGTAGGCAAAATTTATAACTTTATTTTTCCCTAACAGCTGCATAGTATTCCATTGTGTAGATGTACCAGAGCTTTTTATCCAGTCATCGATTTTCGGGCACTCTGGTTGCTTCCAGATTCTGGCTATTGAGAATAATGCTGCTATGAACATAAAAGTAGGGATGGTGTTTCCACTGTGTATTTTTGGCTTCCCAGAGTAGATTCCCAGGAGTGGTATGGCTGGGTCAAATGGGGGTTCAATGGAAACATATCCCTGCTAATGGATGGGTGTCGGGATGCTCCGCCGGGGGTCCCCGACAGTGCTGGGAAGCGAGTTCCCTTCTACCTCCGAAGCCCGGCGAGGAATGGATGAACACTCAGGAATCCGATGCAGTTTTAAAGGCTTTACTTATCACAGGTTCAGGCATACAAATCAGCAAAAGGAAAAACCCGATGCTTAGGATTCCAGGCTAGAACCCCAGCCCGTGTAGGCCAAGATGGCGACCACCACGTGTAAAAACTTCCAAGGGGAATAAATGCTCACAAGGCGAGATCCCACAGGGAAGAAGACGGGGAGGGGCGGGAACCGGCTAGTTTATACCCCCCACAACTCAGACCTTCCTCCCATTGTTATGGAAAGCAGGGAGGGTCCAATGCCCTCAGGTAATCCCTCCCTGCATCTCACCTAGGGCCTTTACTGTGCTAATGTTTTGAGCCGGGAATGCCTTTGAAATGTAGAGAAGGGGGTTTCTGAGATGGCATGTCACTGTACCAAAGATCAACACCAATGCCAGTTAAATATTTCTCCAAGCCTTCACAAGTCTCCTCTACTTCATTGTAGTTTTATATTTTATCAGGGAGCCATGCTTGTTTATTTAGAAGCAAACAGCATTTCTCTCTGGTCTAATTACTTAGGTATCCTACGTGGCCAGGCTAATATGCTGGTAAGATCTAGCTAGTCCCACGATGATTGTGGTAGCATGGGAGAATATTTATACCAGCTAGTACAGCATACATGTCGGATAAACTGCCACATTTAGACTACCCCTTATCTACGGAGTGATTTGCGGGGAGGCAATCCAGAGCAGATGCAGCGACCCTTAGGAGTCCTGCAACAGATGGGGAGAATCAACATTGTCAAAATGGTAATACTCCCTAGAGCTCTGTACAGATTCAATGCAGTCCCTATAAGGATACCAATGACATTCTTCAAAGAAATTGACCAAACACTTCTGAAATTTGTATGGAACAATAAACCCCAAGGATAGCTAAAGCAATCCTCGGGAAAAAGAAGATGGGAGGCATCACCTTACCCAACTTCAAACTGTACTACAAGGCAGTAGTAATTAAAACAGCATGGTATTGGAATAAATACAGACCTGTGGACCTATGGAATAGAATTGAGTATCCTGACACCCAACCTCAAACACATGATCATTTAATCTTTGATAAAGGTGCAACTGAGTCTAAAATGGAGTAAGGAAAGCTTCTTTTATATTTTTTTATGAACAGGATTTATAACCTCATTATAGAGCTCATGGTAACTACTGCCCTTTGCCAATTTAAATATATAGTTTGTGAGTTTTCTCCATTCTGTTTAGAATAGCAAAATAGCAAATAATAATATAAAGATTATTTTATAAATGAGGTCAGGAAAAGATAGTTAAAATGATCAACTCAGGACAAGAATCGGAGTGCTAAAAGTAAGTGAAGAGATACACAAGATAACTTTCAGTACTTTAATTGCAAGCCAGAATGCATAAAGGAAAGAGAGAGAATGAGAGAGGAAAAGAGAGTGAGTAAGTGAGAGAGAGTGAAAGGAGGAGAAAGAAACTGGGGAATTTGGTGGTGGAAAATGTACACTGGTGAAGGATCGGGTGTTAGAACATAGAATGATGAAAAGCCAAAAGCCAATCTTGAATTACTGTGCAACTGTGTATCTCACGATAATTTAATAAAATTAATAAATTAAATTAATAAAGTGAGGTCTGGAGACTAGCAGAGCTTTCCCTTTCAGGTGCCATCAGGAGTTCCACCTAAGAGACAGGCGTCATAGGTCTTGGGAGCAAGACTCTGCCTTATCCAGCAGCATCTTAGCAATGAGACAGGGCCAGCCCAAACAGATAAAACACCTTGTGATATCTTTTTGTTTTGTCTTGGATGCCTATCTGTGTGTATTCACCATGGGACTGCACTCTTTCAAAGCTGCTTTTTGGTTGTTTTTTTGTGACTCAGTGATAGAATGTATGCCTTCTACATGTATATGAAGTCTGAGTTCAATTCATCATGAAAAAATTAAACAATCTTCATCCCACCAAAAAAGAACAACCCAAAACAACAACAAAATAAACCTAATGAATATTAAAAAATCACACGCCAAAACTGAATTTTCTGGTGAGATAATTGCTCTTTTTTTGAGGCCAAAGTGAGTTTTGAGCAAAATAGGCTCATTTTTCCTTAAAGATTTTGAAGAAGAAAAACTCATGGCTTAGAACTACACGGTTTACAAAGACAACATGGAAGAGAAGTGTGATGATGAGAAGGTAGGAGGTGGTTATAGACTCTTTATTTCATGGCCCATAAAATCAGAAAAGCAGCATAATTTTGAATGGAAGTCAAACCACAGTCAGAGAAGAAATTCCCTCTGGCATGCAGATTATCTATAATAAGGCCAAATGAATTGACAAGCATCTTGCTGTAGCACATGGGAGTAAAACACTAAACTTTTAGGTACACAGGACCGGTTAAAGGGAAATTAATATACAATAGAAATTATTGCGAATTTAGGACTTGAAAAATGTGTTCACAGCTTACCATAAAGCCTTATAAGACAATCTTCTCTTTCAGCTCTCATTCTCTTACCTGCCCACCTTCACACACACACACACACACACACACACACACACACACACACACACATGTTCTCTTTTACACCTTTTGTCCGGGTTTGCAGATTGTTTCTCCCTATGACAAGATGAACCCCAGAGCGTTTTATTCTTAAGTCCTGAGAAACTTAATTATCTCAGTTTCATTGACTAAACCATCCAGTCCCCATGACAACCCAGGAGGTTGTTCGGGCAGGGGCTATTCTTCCCATTTTCACGTCTGGCAAATATTTGCTGTGGACTCTATTAAGCCACATTCCCCTTCCCTCATCTAATTAATCACAAAGGTCTCTCCATTCTTTCAGACCATAAAATAGAAGGCAAAATACCTGCACAATTAGAGTGGTCAATAACCACTCTGTGTGAATTTGTCTTTTTCTTCTCTGTAGCCTCAATTACAAACACATCAGCATTATGAAGAAAAGCAAAAAAAAAAAAAAAAAAAAAACCCTTGACATTTTCTCAGCCCCGACAGAGCATCCAATAATGAGTTTCCCAACCCCTCCTGTATTTACTTCACAAAGTCTCTAAAGTGCCTCTGCAGGGGGATGTCAAGCAAGCCTTGGAGCAATACTGCAAAGGAAAACTGGTGGAAGAAGTGAGAAAGGGATCCCTCATGCCTCCGTGTGATCATTAAAAAGGGCCCTTGCCGGAAGTCTCTCCCTTTATTAGTGGGGATGTCTTTGCTTTACAGTGCAGACGTGGACTCATGGAATGTGAGTTGTTACTTGTCACTTGTCTTCCCGTTGTTCATCGATTTGCTTGAACGGGCACCAGTAACATCTCCATTAGTCCTTGTCATGTGCTAGTATAGCCGATGGGCCTCTGCTTACTCCAGGAACATGAAGAGCCTCAAATCGTTCCTTTAGGTCATGGGAATGAGGTCTATTATTGTTACTGTTTTTGGCATATCAAATACGATGTGGGTAGCTTGCCAGGCTCTGCTGTGCGGTCGCTCTTAGTTTTTGCATTTACTGATGTATCGCGTGGCTGAGCTGCTAGCAGTTCTGCCCGGTGCATCTGTGTCTCTGGTTCACAGCAGATAACTGGGAGCAGTTCATGGGTGAGTCCACCGGGCCTCCGGAATGGAACAGAGGAGGGAGAAAGGGAACCCAGCTCCATATCCATGGAAGCCCAGTGACTTTAGCCTCTGAGACCAGCATAACTGGGTTTGAAATAGGCTTCTCTCTAGGGTGAGGCTCTGATGAGCTGTAGAATATGGACATTGTAAATGGCTGCCGTCATGGTGCAGGGTTCCTCTGGCTTCTTCCGAGGCTCTATTAGGGTAGCGGGCAGGGTCCGAAGCCCTCCCTGAATGTGAGTTAATGTTCTTTAAATTGGGTTCAAGATGAGACCTCAGGACTAATGTTCAGACATATTTAAATTCTTAACAAACCCTAATCTCCAAAGGGAACCTACTTTAATATCTTTTTTCAGATGGGTTTTGGAGTATGTATGCCATAGAATAAAAGTATCAGAGATCTCTTCTTAGACCTTCATTGGAGGCTCTGAATAATGATCAAAGTCACCTTAATGAAGGGAATCTCAATAGGTCCATACTCCACCTCATAAACCAGTAAGCAGTGATTGGTGAAAAGACTGTTGAACCTTCTAGGCATCATCTCTGTTACATATATGATCCAATTAAAAAATAAAAAACCTAGGCCCATTCTAGGGAGAAATCCTTTGATTTTATTAGAAAATAAAAATCAGGGCCAGAATGGTAGTAGAGTGTGTAGGTGCTTCCCTACATGTGGCTGATATGAGCTTCAACCCAGCACCACGTGTGAGTCTTGAATGCACAGCCAAAAGTAAGCCCTGAGCACAGCTAGATATGGCCCCAAGTTGAGAAAAAATGATCAAGAAGTGAATTGTTTTGCTCATTCTTCTCCCCAAAGAAGAGAACTTGGTTACTTGAGTAACAAGTAAAACTATCTCCTTTTAAAAAGTATAAGAGACTGATTATATGGTGAACTTTTGGACAAGGGATGCAGAGAGAGAGAGAGAGAGAGAGAGAGAGAGAGAGGAGAGAGAGGGTCTCCATTTTTAACTTGTCTCCATTTTTAAGAAGAGAACAATGCAAAGAAGAATTAGCTATTCCCATAGAACCTCCAAAAACTTTATTTTCTTTGATCATGCCCACTTCCCTTTGTTAAATAAAAAACTATTATTTTCTAAACAAAATAATGCATACACTTTAACACCATAAAGTTGTCGCCATAGATTTTCTGCTTGGTAAAACTGCAAAAAAAATTCACAGGAAGAGGTCTGGCAGTAAAGAAAGACAGAGACATTCAGCTAAATTCCTCAGAGAATTGCTATAAGGACAAACCACAGAGCAGACACAGAAGGCTCAATGTTCACCAAACTCTGAATGAAGATAATGACCTGAAAGGTTCTACCAGTTCCAATGAACTTTAGAATCTCTAAGACACCATGGAGATGATTTTCAATAAGTTCATGGAAACATAAGTTTAGGTCATCAATAAAGCAGAAGAAAATATGAAATTGGAATGAAAAAAATTATAAGTACACATGACAAAACTCACAAATATGCTTGGTAAAAATACCAAAAAATAAACCCCCAAAAAACTTTGTGGAAGGGCTGAGAGACAGTATAATGGGCAAGGTACTTGCCTTACAGAAAGCTGGTTTGATTTCAGACACTACATAAACCCTGTAAACAACCAGAATTTATCCCTGAGCAGTCAGAAGTAAGCCCTGATCATAGCTGTATGTGGGCCTCAGGCCCTCTGAACCTCCACCCTCAAAAAATAATAACCTCTGTGGAAAATAATAACCTTGAGTGGCAGTTGAGGAAAAATTTAGTGAACTCCGACATAAATACAGGACACCTCTCAAAAACAATTGATGTCAGTGTCTCAGAATTAATGAACTGCACATTATAAAATTATGAGATGTGTTCAGAGGAACAATATAAGAATCATTGGTTATTATATAGAAAATCAAGAAGTTTCTGAGGCAGGGCTTACATTCATCAACATCTGATGATAAATCACTAGTTAAAAAAAATTGTAGATGGAAATTTCCCAGATTTCAGGAGTTCAAGTAACCAGATTCAAAAGAACCAGAGTAGTAACCAAAATAGATTCAAATAAAATAACTCCAAGGCACATTATAATCAGAAATACAAAAGTCAAAGGCAGGGACAGATTATTAGAAGAAAAAAATAACCGGAAACTTACATACAATGAAAATATAAAATAGTCACAGCAGATATAGCAAAAGAAGCATATTGGCCACAAAAAAATGGTAGGACATAGTCAAGAAACAACTTAACAAAATGAACACCTCACCAAGATATTCTACCCAACAAGATTTTTATTTATATTTGAAGGAGTGATACAAAGTTTAATGACTAAGCAACAGTTTAGGTACTTCATAACCACAAAACTAGCTTTGCAAAAAGGGGGTTTCTTTAAAAATAAGACTAACTTCACAAACACACATAGCTTGTACAAAGGATACCAATAAATTCCTTTCTATCAATAAGCTCGGCGAATTCCTTTCTATCACAGCCCAGCGGCCACAAGCGGTCGCGCAGTTCATCAATAAATGCTGTATTTAGAGTTAACCACAAGAGTATGCCATCCGCACTGCAAGCCTGGCAAGCTTCCCGTGTCATATTTGATATGCCAATACCAGTAACAAGTATGTTAGGTCATTCCCATGACCTAATATAATAGTTTGAGGCTCTTTATGCTCCTGGAGCCAAGCAGATGCCCTTGAGCTCTACTAGCATGAGACAGGACATAAGGAGATGTTACTGGAGCCCGCTCAAGCAAATTGATGATGAGCGGGAAGATAGTGATAGTGATAGTGATCAATAAGCTCATTCAAAGCCAATGGCCTTAACTAACCAATCAAAAGATTAGAATGACAAAGTGGATAGAAAACTACACCCAACAACTTTCTTCCTCCTAAAAGACACACTTCTGAGCTTCCAGGGCAAGCACAAACTCAAAATGAAAGGCTAGTGATTCCTTCTTAGTGAATGATGAGCTTAGAAGAGTGCTGCTAGTCCCAGGTATGAACCAACCCTCAGAATTTTTGGAGTATTCTAGCAGTCAACACAGCGTAAATGTGTGTCTGTGTGTAGAATGCTAAACATGTAACAATTTGTGATAATCGGCCAAAATATTCATAAACTATAAATAGAAGTCCAACCAGTCTTATTCTAAAGTAACCCTATGAGTCCATGTACACCACCACTGTTCCTTAACACTACCCATTATTTTCAGAACTTTGCTCTGTATATTGTTAATTTTAATTTTATCTCAGAGTGGAAAATATATGAGGCCCACACTCTAGCTTTGAGCTGTATACCCCACAGTCCTCCAAACACAAAAAATAAAATTAGAATTAAGAATATACACACAGGGGCCGGAGGCGATAGCCCAGTGGGTAGGGCGTTTGCCTTGCATGCAGCCGGCCTGTGCAGGCCGGGTTCGATCCCGGCATCCCATATGGTCCCCTGAGCACCGCCAGGAGTGATTCCTGAATGCAGAGCCAGGAGTAACCCCTGAGCATTGCCGGGTGTGACCCAAAAAGCAAAAAAAAAAAAAAAAGAATATACACACAGGAGCCGGAGTGATAGCCCAGCGAGTGGGGCATTTGCCTTGCACGCGGCCGGCCAATGCCTGCCTGGGTTCGATCCCTGGCATCCCATATGGTCCCCTGAGCACCGCCAGGAGTAATTCCTGTGTGCACAACCAGGAGGAACCCCTGAGCATAGCCGGGTGTGACCCAAAAAGCAAAAAAAAAAAAAATATATATATATATATATATATATATATATATATATATATATATATATATATATATATATATATATATATATACACACACACATACATTTTAATTCTTTTTTTAAGTAAATCCCCTTACTTCTTTCAACACTCTTAGTTCCTGTTCAAAAAGATTATTCCCCTCTATCATTGTTATACTGGTGGTTTCTTCTCAATCCTAAGTGCCCTTTGCCCAACCCCCACCCCAGATACTTCTGCGGCAAGCTTCCAACCATTGACATGTCATCCTGTCTCCTGTTTTCCCTGGACTTGGACATTAGTTTTCCTGACTTTATATGTATATGTTCCCCCACCCGTATATATATATATATATATATAATATCTATGAAATGAATATTATGCTATAGATAACATTATTAAATATATTATCACTGTCTTCCTGTTCATCTTCGATTAGCTCGAGCGGGCACCAGTAAACATCTCCATATGACCTGTCTCATGCAAGTAGAGCCCAAGGGAACCTGCTTGCTCCAGGAACATAAAGAGCCTCAAACCATTCAATCAGGTCATGGGAATGAGGTCTATAATTGTTACTGGTCTCTGGCATATCAGATACGACACGGGTAGCTTGCCAGGCTTTGCCAGCGGGGTAGCATCCTCTTGTAGTAATCTCAAAATCCGGCATTTATTGATGAATCGCTCTGCCACAAGCGGCCGCGATAGCTGGGCTGTGATAGGCTGGTCTGCTGGGTGGAGTTCTGATGAGGGAAAATCCGGATATGGAAAATGGAGATCCTCATGGAGTGTGGGGTCGTCTGGCTTGTTGTGAGGCTCTGCTGCTGGGGTGGCGGGCCAGGGCTAGAACCTGCCATCCCTCCCGGGCACCTCATCAGCGGCTGGGCACAGGGAGGAGCCAGTAGCCGCTCTGCCCCAATGTCTGTCTCTTGTTATTTTTATTTATTTATTTATTCATTCATTCATTCATTCATTCATTCATTCATTCATTCATTCATTCATTTATTTAGCTTTTTTGGGTCACACCCGGCAATGCTCAGGGGTTACTCCTGCCTCTGCACTCAGGAGTTACTCCTTACGGTGCTTGGGGGACCATATGGGATGCCAGGAATCGAACCCTGTCCCGCACTGAGGCTTTCCGTGTGCAAGGCAAACACCCTACCCGCTGGGCTATCACTCCAGCCCCTGTGTTTACTTTTTTTAATTATCTATCTATCTATCTATCTATCTATCTATCTATCTATCTATCTATCTATCTATCTATCTATCTATCTAGCTATATATCTATCTATCTATCTTTCTTTCTATCTAAAAATATATCTATCTATCTATCTGATCTATCTATCTCTATATATATAAGATATATATATATAATATATATATATCTATATATAGCTTTATATCTTTATATATATACAAAGATATATATATATCTATATATATAGTATGAATAGATATATTAGATATATATATTTTGCTTTTTAGGTCATACCCAGCAATGCTCAGGGGGTTACTCCTGGCTCTGCCCTCAGGATTTACTCCTGCGGTGCTTCGGGGACCATATGGGATGCTAGGGATTGAACTGGGTCAGCTGCATGCAAGGCAAATGCCCTACCCTCTGGACTATAGTTCCAGCTCCCCAGCTCTGTGTTTACAAACCGTGTGCTGCTGGGGGGTTCAACCAGGGGTCACCCACATGCATGGCAAATGCATATTCTTTACTACTGCTCTGGCCAAGTCAAGGTTCTTCCTTTGGAACTGAATTAGCAGAGGGGAGTGGGAAAAAACAATCAATAGATGCAAAAGACGGTGGGGGAAGGAGCTGGGTGTTCTGGTGATGGGCTTTGCATGGAAACATACTCTTAATGATGGGGGAACCTTTACCCTAAAATAGACAGTTCCATAAGCTGATGCTCTATCAATTGTCACTTGTTACTTGTCTTCCCGTTCTTCATTAATTTGCTCGGCGGGCACCAGTAACATCTCCATTCGTTGGGAAAGAGGTCCATTATTGTTACTGTTTTTGGCATGTTGAATGCACCATGGGTAGCTTGCCAGGCTCTGCCATGGCTCTGGGTTCATCACAGGGGACCCAGTCTTTTTTATTTCAGATCTTCAACCATCCAGGGCCCACAGGACAGAGTCCTGGGTGTAGACAAGCCTGTCTCCTGTCTGCCACCTGCTGACAAGGCCGTGCACTGCAGCCACACCTGCAACACCTTTATGTACTCCTAAATGTCCTGTAAATAGCTGATTAATATAGCTGTAAGGATGCTATATGTCATTAAAAAAAAAGACCGGGTGGGGGCCACTGGAGAGATAGCACAGTTAGTAGGGTGTTTGCCTTGCATGCAGCCAACCCAGGGTTGATCTCCAGCACCCCTATATATATAATATATGGGGTATTATATATAATATATAATATATTATATATATATAGTAAAATTATATGTGTTCATTAGTATACAAGCAATATTGTCCAAAATTTGTTCATTTGTTCTGACTTTATTATAATCAAAATAGAGTACTGGTGTAAATGCATTGATATAGGTTTAAAACTCTTCTCTCTAAAGTTCTCTTACCTTGTGATTATTTTGAATTTCCTCCAGTTTATTTGAATGCCTGTTTCTAAAATTTTATCCCTTTATTTAATCTTATCTTTACATCAATAATCATATTTGTATCTTACCTTTACTGTTTTTTATGGTAAATTGAACGTATGGCTTAAATTGTGTGATTTGTGTACTTGTTTAATTTTAACTACCAACTTATTTATTTTTTGTACAAATCTATATGCTCAGAGAATTTTCTTTAAGATGTTGTCGTATCAATATTTCTTACACAATTTTACCAGGATTATTAACCATACAATAAAGTCAAGAAGCAGTCTTTGATTAAAAAACTATGATATAGCAAATAAATACAATCATTCTATATTTGTCTCCTTCTGATTCATTTCACTCTACATGTCCATCCACTTAGAAGCAAATTTTATGACTTCATTTTTCCTGGTGTTTGCATAGAATTCCATTGTGTAGATGTACCAGTAGTTTCTTTATCCAGTCATCTGTTCTCAGGAAGTCAGATTACTTCCAGATTCCAGACTATTGTGAATAGTCTTGCAATGAACATAGACTTGCAGTTCATGTTTCTGCTGTTTTTGGGGGCTCCCAGAGTATATTGCCAGAAACGGAGGTCCCATTTGGCCAACCACAAATGGGGACCTCAGTTTCTAATTTTGAGGAGCTATATTATTATTAAATAATAATATTATTATTAATAAATTATAATAACTATATTATTAATAATAATATTATTAATAAATAATAATATTATTAAAGAGCTTTTCTTGGCCTCAGGTATTCTCCCTGGGGGTGCGACTGGCCGGGGCGGCTGCTCATGCAGCCGCCTATTAATACAAAAACTAGAAAATTCAACACAAAGGGAAGGTAATATCCTCAAGAAAAAAGAAACAGTACGCTAGAGGAATCTATCCCTGAACACTGCAACACCATGGGGAAACAACGCAGATCCCCAGTTCAAAGAACAGATGAAGGAATCAACCCTCAAGACTCAAAAAGGAATGCAGATGTGCATGATCTCCCTGAAAAGAAATTTAGAGAAGAAATTGGTAGGAGTTTAAGGAGCTCAACAAAAAAATGGAGCACATGTCCAACAAAATACAGGAGAACATAAACGAAGCAGTTGAAAGGGCAGTCAATAAATTACGGGAGGAAATGAGAACAGAAATGAGAACCATGCAAATAGAGATATCATCGCTTAAAAATGCAGTAGATGAAATGAAAAACTCAATAGTGGCTCTCAACAGTAGGATGACAGCAGCAGAAGAGAGAATAAGTGAGACTGGAGATGAGCTGTAGAAAGCACTCAGAGAACTACATAAGATGGAAAAAGACAGGAAAATGGATCAGCAACAGAACAGAGAACAATGGGATGAAGCCAGGCAGAACATCTTAAGAATCATCGGAGTCCCAGAGGGACAGGACAGTAACCCCAAGGAAATTCAAACAGTTAAAAACATCCTGGCTGAAAAGTTCCCTGAGTTAAAGGATGAAGGCATCCAAATCCAAGAAGCCCGACGCATACCAGCAAGAAGAGACCCCAATAGAAAGACACCAAGACATATCCTAGTCAAAGTAATGGATGCCATAGACAGAGACATAATTCTTCAGGCAGCAAGAACAAAGAAGGAAATTATATACAAAGGAGCATCCATTTGACTTTCAGCAGACTTCTCAGAAGAGATCCTCCAAGCCCGAAGGCTTTGGTGGGATATAGTAAAAAAACTCAATGAAATGAATGCCTCAGCAAGAATTCTTTATTCAGCCAAACTCTCACTCAGATTTGAAGGACAGATATACAGCTTCTTGTATAAATAACAGCTTAGGAACTTTGGAAAATCAAAACCAACCTTAAAAGAAGGACTGAAAGATCTACTCTAACATGAGACAAAACCCAAAAGAACAACCAACCTATACAGAAAGATGGCACAAAATGCCATGAAAATAATCTCTCTCAATGTCAATGGTCTGAATGCACCAGTTAAGAGACACAGAGTGGCAAAATGGATCAAAAAATTGAATCCGAGATTCTACTGCCTTCAAGAAACACACTTGAACAATCGGAGCAGAGACAGGCTCAAAATAAATGGCTGGACAACAATCCTTCACTCAAACAACTCATCCAAAAGGCTGGGGTAGCAATGCTGGTATCTCACAACATAAACTTCAGGCTGAGGAAGGTCAGAAGGGACAGTGAAGGTCACTTCTTAATAGTCAAGGGATACATATAGCAGGAAGAAATCACGCTATTAAAGATATATGTACCCAACGAGGGACCAGCAAAATACCTAAGACAACTACTAATAGACTTCAAAGAAGACATTGACAGCAACACAATTGTAGTTGGAGACTTCAACACTGCTCTATCAATCATGGATAGATCAACAAGATTGAAACTCACCAGGGAAATACTGGCCCTAAAAGAGATGGAAGAAAGAGAGCTGGTAGACATATATGGGGCATTTCATCCCCAAAAAAGCTGAATACACTTTCTTCTCCAGTGCACATGGAACATACTCCAAAATAGATCACATACTGAGGCATAAATCATACCTCCATAAAATCAAGAAGATAGAAATTGTGCCAACTATTTTTTTCAGACCATGATGCACTGAAAATAGAAGTTAATTGTACACAAAAACAGAGACCAGTACCAAGTACCTGGAAACTAAACAGCTCACTGCTGAACAACCAGCAAGTCATAAAAGAAATCAAAGAGGAAATCCAAAAAATTCCTGGAAACAAATGAGACTGAAGACAAAAATTACCAGAACTTGTGGGATACAGTGAAAACAGTGTTAAGAGGCAAGTTTATAGCTCTTTAAGCATTCATCAGAAAATAATAAAAGGCCATCACAAACATTCTGACTTCACAACTTAAGATCTTAGAGAGTGATCAACAAAAGGGAGCCCAACCCAAGTAGAAAGAGAGAAATAGTAAATCTTAGAGCAGAAATTAATGAGATGGAATGTCAAAAAACAATCCCGAAGATCAATGAAACCAAAAGCTGTTTCTTTGAAAAAATAAACAATATTGACAAACCACTTGCAAGACTTTTTAAAAAAAAGGAAAAGAGAGAACCCAAATAAATAGAATCAGAATGAAAATGGGGACATCACAACAGAAACCACAGAAATTCAAAAGGCCATCAGAGATTACTATGAGAGCCTGTATGCCATGAAACAAGAGAACCTAGAAGAAATGGACAAATTCCTGAATTCCTATAGCCTCCCAAGTCTGCAACAAGAAGATTTACAATACCGCAACAAACTTATCTCCATCAAGGAGATGAAATCAGTAATCAAAAATTTCCCCAAACATAAAAGCCCAGGTCCAGATGGATTCACCAGTGAATTCACCAAACCTTAAAAGTGGACCTACTGCCAATGCTTTTCAAGCTCTTCTGGCAAATTGAAGAAACAGAAACACTCCCAAATAGCTTTTTACGAGGCACATATCACCCTGATACCCAAAGCAGACAGAGATGTCAAAAAAAGGAAAACTACAGACCAATCTCCCTCATGAACACAGATGCTAAGATCTTCAACAAACTACTAGCAAATAGAATCCAAAGAGTCACCAAAAAGATTATACACCATGACCAAGTGGGATTCATCACGGGAATGCAAGGATGGTTCAACATCCACCAAGTCAATCAACATAATACATCATATCAACAAAAAGAAAAATAAAAACCATATGATCATATCAATAGATGCAGAGAAGGCATTTGACAAGATCCAACACCCGTTCATGATAAATCACTGTCACTATTTTCCCGTTCATCATCTATTTGCTAGAGCGGGCACCAGTAATATCTCCATATGTCCTGTATCATGCTAGTAGAACCCAAAGGCATCCGCTTGCTCCAGGAACATAAAGAGCCCTCAAACTATTATATTAGGTCATGGGAATGACCCAATATAAATGTTACTGGTATTTGGCATATCAAATCACGACCACGAGCAGCTTGCCCAGGCTTGCCATGCGGGTGGCTTACTCTTGTAGTCACCTCTGAATAAAGCATTTATTGATGAACCGGCGCAGCCACTAGCTGTGACAGTCTGGTCCGCGCGGGCGGAGCCATGACGAGAGGTAAGTCCAGCATCCACGATTTTATATCTTCTAGGTAGGAATAAGATCAGAAAAAAAAAATCATCCACCCTTCATTTTCATTTCTCCTAATTTATCATGGGATACAAGGGATGGTCCCAAAAGTATTCAGAAAACAAATTAAAATCATGTTACATTTTGAAATTGACTGTTCTTGGTAAGTCTGTAATCTTTAGTTGATAATGGTAGCTGTGTCTAGGTGGTGGGGTTAAGAAAGAAAGCACCATAAAAGGAGAAATGTAAGCACATTTGCTCTATCTATTTATAGCTAAAGGCAGTGCCACTAAATTGAAACCATCCAGCGATTCTGTTGATAGTGTCTGGGAACTTATTGAGAAATAGAGTAATAAAGTAAAACCTTGACACTGAAGCAATATTGAAATAAAAATGAACTGTTACATATCCTTTACTTACAAAACTTCAATGCTCCACTGTGGATAATGGGGAGGTAGAAAACAACTGATTGTTTTACCTGGATATAATTTTCATGAGGAGTCTTGGTTTGCTATTCAATATTCAATTCTGAACTTGTTTCAATCTTGTACCAAATATGATTCCCCCAAGCACTGACAGCAGTGATCCCTCAAAGAGCTAAAGCATGATAAAAGCTCTCCGTAAAATGGGGATTGAAGGAACCTTCCTCAAAATAATCCAGGCCATCTACTACAAGCCCACAGAGAGCATAATTCTCAATGGGGAAAAACTGAAAGCCTTCCCCTTAATATCAGGGACAAGACAAGGTTGTCCCACTCTCACCATTTCTATTCAATATAGTACTGGAAGTACTTGCCAGAGCAATTATGGAAGAAAAAGACATTAAGGGCATCCGGATAGGAAGGGAAGAAGCCAAGTTGTCACTATTTGCAGATGACATAATATTATATTTGGAAAACCTGAAACTCTCTACCAAGAGGCTCCTAGAAATAATACATTCCTATAGTAGAGTGGCAGGGTACAAAATAAATACCCAAAATCAATGACCTTCCTATATGAAAACAGCGAAAGAGAAGAAAGGATCATTAAAGAAACTATCCTATTCACAATTGAGCCACAGAAAATCAAATTCCTAGGAATCAGTTTGGCAAAGAATGAAAAGTATCTCTACAAGGAAAACTACAAAACGTTACTTCAGGAAATAAAAGAGGACCTTAGGAAATGGAGACATATTCCCTGCTCATGGATCGGTAGGATTAACATTATCAAAATGGTAATACTCCCTAGAGCTTTATACAGATTCAATGCTGTCCCTATAAAGATACCCATGATTTTCTTCAAAGAAATTGAACAAACACTCCTGAAATTTGTATGGAATAATAAACCCCCACGAATAGCTAAAAGCAATCCTTGGGAAAAAGAAGATGGGAGGTATCAATTTCCCCAACCTCAAGCTCTACTACAGAGCAGTTGTAATTAAGACAGTGTGGTATTGGTATAGAAACAGACCTGTAGACCAATGGAATAGAACCGAATATCCTGAAACACACTCTCAAATATACAACCACTTAATCTTCAATAAAGGAGCAAAAAATATTAAGCGGAGCAAAGAAAGTCTCTTTTAACAAATGGTGCTGGGAACACTGGGCAGCTACGTGTAAAAGAATGAACTTAGACCTCCTTCTAATGCCATGCACAAAAGTCAGATCAAAATGGATTATAGATCTCAACATCAGACATGAATCTATAAGGTAGATTGAAGAAAACATAGGGAAATCGCTCTACGACATCGAACCTAAAATAATCTTTAAAAATGACACACCACTGACCAAGCAAATGGAAGCAAAGATAAACAAATGGGATTATATAAAATTGAAAAGCTTCTGCACCTCAAAAGAAATGGTGACCAAGATACAAAGACAATCCACAGAGTGGGAAAGGATATTCACCCAATACCCATCTGACAAGGGGTTAATATCCAGGATATATCAGGCACTGGTAGCACTTCACAAGAAAAAAAACAGCCAACCCCACCAAAAAATGGGGAGAAGAAATGAACAGAAGCTTCCAAAAAAGAAGAAATTCGAATGGCCAAAAGGCATATGAAAAAGTGCTCTTCATCTTTAATCATCAGGGAGATGCAAATCAAAACAACAATGAGGTACCATCTCACCCCACAGAGACTGGCACATATCCAAAACAGCAAGAACAACTGGTGCTGGCGTGGATGTGGGGAAAAAGTGACTCTCATCCACTGCTGGTGGGAGTGCCGACTGGTCCAGCCCTTTTGGAAAACAATATGGGCATTCCTCCGAAAACTAGATATTGAGCTCCCATTTGATCCAGCAATAGCACTCCTGGGAATATACCCAAGAGACCGAAAAACACATAGAAGAAATACTATCTGTACTTCTTTATTCATCTCTGCACTATTCACAATAGCTAGAATCTGGAAACAACCTAAATGCCTGAGAACAGAGGACTGGCTAAAGAAACTGTGGTTCATCTACACTATGGAATAATATGCAGCTGTCAGAAAAGACGAAATTATGAAATTTACCTGCAAATGGATGCACATGGAGACTATCATGCTGAGTGAAATTAGTCAGAAGGAAAAGGACAGATATAGAATGACTGCATTCATTAATAGGATATAAATAGATACCAGTGTTTTACTAAGTGTGGGAAATGGTAATGGCAGATTAAAACTCACCATTGAATATACACAAAGAGACTTAAGTGATAAACTCTAAATATCTGCAGGGCTAGCCACAATGTGTAAAAGAAGAGAGGAGAGAGATGCAGAGACAGAGAGAGCAAAAGAGAGAGGAAATGGTGCTACCTGCTATTGAGGCAGCCTAGGGGTGGGTGGGAGGGGGTGGGGCTCATTGGTGGTGGAAATGGGGCACTGGTAGAGGGATGGGTGCTGGAATACTGTATTACCAAGAACCAATTATGAACACCTTTGTAATTGTATGTCTCACGGTGGTATAATAAACAATTATAAAAATAAAGAGCTTTTCTTGGCTTATTTTTATGCCTTGAACCCATTTCTCATCTTTTCCTCTCCACCTTCTAAAAAATCTCCAAAATTTCCATTTCCTTACAAAGTATATTTTCTTAACAAGTGCTTGGAATTTCACAATAGTTTCTAGTGTATATTTTATTTTTCACAATCAAGTATTCCTCATTGCAATAAGAACTAAAGTATTCTTATCTTAGAGATCTCTTTACAGGGTGAGGGAAGTCAAGATATGCTTTTTCTTTCACATAATATTTCATTTATATGAAGTAGTTCTTCCTTCTTCTTTCTCTTCAGGAATCTAGTAACTTCTCTCTTTCTCTACATTGTTAAAGGGTCACTTGCTCCCCACTTAAAGTTAGCAAAGTATATTTATATATTGTTTGTAACTATCCATTAATGTAGAAATCACATAGATCCATAAATAAAAGGTTGGGGTAAGGGAAAGTATCTTTGACAAGAGCCACGATCTCCTGAGAATCTAAATGCACAGACATGAATATCAATGCATGAGCATTCTTCATACAAGAAACATTATTGCTGTGAGACTGCCTTTCCTCTTGGTATACCTAAGAGCTATGTGCAGTTAGTGTTCAAAGGTATCTGGGAAATGTTTAAATTCCTTATTGAGTCTATTGTCTTCCTTTCATGGGCACCTATTTATAACAAATAGTCTTGTTAGCACAAAATAAATCATTTACAAATAAAATTATTTTCATACATAATATGAGTCCAGAGACATTAGTTAGGGTTTTTTTTGGACTGGTTCTATTCCTTTCATATTTACAAAAAGTATGTACATGGGAAGGAATAGTTTTCAGTATGCAATTTAGGGTCAAAGCCTCCTACTCAATTCTCTAAAAATATCTCCTTAATTCACTGCAGTAACATTACTATATGCTATGATTAGAAAGTTCCAATTTCTTCTGTTTCTCCCCTTTCGTGCTTATATACACTAACTATACTATATAGTTGCAAATATACTATCCACGTATATTGAAAATATACTATCCAGGAATATTTTCAACTGCTATGTCCTTCCAAGCTCTTATTTGATACCATCTGTAAACAGTGAAAAAGAACAGTGAAAATCTACACAAGACCAAGTGACCTGCCAGATTTCCAAATTTGTGTGGAAATTTTCCTTAAGTGATATGGTTTTTTGAAGTCAAAGGTCAACATTGTTCTTTACAACTACTATAAACTCATCTTCTTCCATTAACTTGTATTTCTCCTGCTTTGCATTTATGGTTACTTCTGTTTTGGTTGCCCCAATTACACCCCCTTCCTTGTATCCATGGTGAATTCCAATTTCTTTCTAAAGAATACTGCTCTTGTAAGAGTTTCTCTAGTCTCAGGACCTCCATTTTCTTACAGAGGTAAGAGTAGAGCTCTGGAATTGGGTGGAATGCTGCACAGGACTATGATGAATGCCAAATAGGACACATAAAATCGAATATGTCTATGCCTGTTCCCCTCACTATACCATTAGCTTCTAGAGACACAGTCCTACTTATTGCCCATTACCATTTAGAGAACTTCACAACATTCATATACAATGAATGTTTGTTCCACATAAACAATGTTTCTTACTTCCCTTATCTTAACTCGGAGTTTGACTTCATTTAAAATAACAAAACAAAATAAGCCATGTTTTTATGTTGTATATATCATCCTCATATATGAATATAAGAAGAAATGAAATAAAAGCATAGTCTTTATATAAAAAAATAAATTCAATCATGTGTCACAGCCTGAAGAATCTCAAAATAATCTTGCTAGATGAAGATTCCAAGGAAATTTATAATTGAAACTATATGCATGAAATTCGTATATATTAAATTATAGATAAATTATAAATATATAAATTTGATATATATGTATATATGTATATATATATATATATAACCAAACTTAACAATTTAAGAAAAGCAAGGGAAAAATACCCCAGGATCAAATTAAGAATATCAACAGTGAGAAAACTTTACAGAGTGAACCAAAAAACTGAAATAAATTTTCAATACAGTAACTCAAAATAGGTTTAAACTGGTAGAAAATTGGTGTATTTTATGATAAATCAATAGAGATATGCAATATAACAACATATAAAAAATTGTTGAATAAATGAACTAAATGGTAAATAAACATATGAGAAGTTCCCCCCCCCACATAATATCCCCCACATAAATATCTGACAATTTAAAATGAGGTATATTACAGTTTACACTGTAATATAAATTTTTATTTATCCATTTATTTTTAATATTTTATTATACACCTGTGAGATATACAATTACAAATATGTTCATGTTGGGTTTCCATCATACAATGCTCCAGCATCCATCCCTCCACCAGTGCCCATTCCCCACCACCAATGTTCCTGCTTCCCTCCCCCCCCACCTAGCCTGCCTCTAGATAAAGAACCTGCAATTTCTTTATCTGTTTTTCTCTTTCTTTTTCTCTCTCTCTTTCTCTCTTCTCTTACACATTGTGGATTGCAGAACATATATTTAGAGGTTATCATGGGTATCTTTTCACCTGTATTCAATGCTCAGTTCTAAGCTGGTATTATCACTTTTGCATTATTAGAACACTGTTCCCCTCTCTATCTTACCTAACCTCTGACTCCCATTTATTTGTTGGTAGATTCCACCTTTAATAAGATCTCTTGATCTATATTTTGCCAGAACTTGGATATTGGTATCATAGTATATAAATGCAGTCATTCTATATCTGTCTTTTTTCCTTCTGGTTAATTTCACTCAACATGATACTCTCCATGCCCATCCATTTATAGGCAAATTTCATAACTTCATTTTTCCTAACAGCTGTGTAGTATTCCATTGTGTAGATGTACCAAAGTTTCTTTATCCAGTCATTAGTTCTCGGGCACTCTGGTTGTTTCCATAGTCTGGCTATTGTGAATAATGCAGCTATTAAAATAAAGATGCAGATGGTGTTTCCGCTGTGTGTCTTTGGCTTCCTAGGGTATATTCCCAGGAGTGGTATTACTGGGTCAAATGGGAGCTCAATATCTGGTCTTTGGAGGAATGTCCATATTGTTTTCCAAAAGGCGGTACCTGTCAACATTCCCATCAACAATGGATGAGAGTCCCTTTTCCCCCACATCCATGCCAGCACTTGTTGTTCTTTCTTTTTTGGATATGTTCCAGTCTCTGTAGTGTGAGATGATATCTCATTATTGTTTTGATGTGTATCTCTCTGATGATTAGTGATTATGAGCATTTTTTCATATGTTTTTTGGCCTTTTGAATTTCTTCCCTTGTAAAAAGTTTCTGTTCATTTCTTCTCCCCCATTTTTTGATGGGTTGGCTGTTTTCTTCTTGTTACGTACTACCAGTGCCTGATATATCCTGGATATTAATTCTATATCAGATGAGTATTGGGTGAATATTCTTTCCCATTCTGTGAACTCTCTTTGTTTCTTGATCACTGTTTATTTTGAGGTGCAGAACTTTTTTTAGTTTCATGCAGTCCCATATGTTTATCTTTGCTTTCAAGTGCTTTGCTAGTGGTGGTTCATCTTTGAAAATGCCTTTAGCTTCAATGTCATGGAGGGTTTTTCCTATATTTTCTTCAATGTACTTTATAGATTCAGGTCTGATATTGAGATATTTAACCCATTTTGACATAATTTTGTGCATGGTGTTATACAGAGGTCCAAATTCATAATTTTACATGTAGTTGCCCAATTTCTCAGCACCACTTGTTGAAGAGGATTTCCTTGCTCCATTTCAGACTCTTTGTACCTTTATCAAATATTAAATGTTCATGTGTTTGAGGCTGGGTGTCAGGATCACGATCACGATCACGATCTTCCCGTTAATCATCTATTTGCTAGAGCGGGCACCAGTAATATCTCAATATGTCCTGTCACATGCTGTAGAGGCCAAGGGCATCGGCTTGGTACAGGAACATAAAGAGCCTCAAACCATTATATTAGGTCATGAGAATGATCTAATATAATTGTTACTGGCATTTGGCATATCAAATATAACACGAGCAGCTTGCTAGGCTTGCCGTCTGGGAGGCATACTCTATAAACACCTCCAAATAAAGACTTTATTGATGAACCACCTGCCGCAAGCGCAGCGCGAAAGCGGGCTGTGATACGCTGGTCGGCTGGGTGGAGTTCTGATGAGAGGGAAGTCCAATGTGGAAAATGGGCGCCGTGGAGTGGGTGGGGGGTCGTCTGGCTTGTTGTGAGGTTCTGCCGGGGTGGTGGGCCAAGGCTGGAACCCACCATGCCTCCCGACTGCCTCATGAACGGCTGGGCACAGGGAGAGCAAGGAACCGCTCTGCCCCATGTCTGAGAGTCTCTGGACCAGCATACCTGGGCCGGATTGAGGAAGAAACTGCTCCAGGGTGGGTGTCGATGATCCGGGCTGTGATGGGCTGGTCGGCTGGGTGGAGTTCTGATGAGAGGGAAGTCCAATGTGGAAAATGGCGGCGCCCGTGGAGTGGAGTGGGGGTCGTCTGGCTTGTTGTGAGGGTTCTGCCGGGGTGGTGGGCCAAGGCTGGAACCCACCATGCCTCCCGACTGCCTCATGAACGGCTGGGCACAGGGAGAGCAAGGAACCGCTCTGCCCCATGTCTGAGAGTCTCTGGACCAGCATACCTGGGCCGGATTGGGGAAGAAACTGCTCCAGGGTGGGTGTCGATGATCCGGGCTGTGATGGGCTGGTCGGCTGGGTGGAGTTCTGATGAGAGGGAAGTCCAATGTGGAAAATGTGGCGCCCGTGGAGTGGGTGGGGGGTCGTCTGGCTTGTTGTGAGGTTCTGCCGGGGTGGTGGGCCAAGGCTGGAACCCACTATGCCTCCCGACTGCCTCATGAACGGCTGGGCACAGGGGAGAGCAAGAACCGCTCTGCCCCATGTCTGAGAGTGTCTGGACCAGCATACCTGGGCCGGATTGGGAAGAAACTGCTCCAGGGTGGGTGCCGATGATCCTGGCTGTGATGGGCTGGTCGGCTAGGTGGAGTTCTGATGAGAGGGAAGTCCAATGTGGAAAATGGCGGCGCCCGTGGAGTGGGTGGGGTCGTCTGGCTTGTTGTGAGGTTCTGCTGGGGTGGTGGGCCCAGGCTGGAACCCACCATGCCTCCCGACTGCCTCATGAATGGCTGGGCACAGGGAGAGCAAGGAACCGCTTTGCCCCATGTCTGAGAGTCTCTGGACCAGCATACCTGGGCGGATTGAGGAAGAAACTGCTCCAGGGTGGGTGTCGATGATCCGGGCTGTGATGGGCTGGTCGGCTGGGTTGGAGTTCTGATGAGAGGGAAGTCCAATGTGGAAAATGGCGGCGCCCGTGGAGTGGGTGGGGGTCGCCTGGCTTGTTGTGAGGTTCGCCGGGGTGGTGGGCCAAGGCTGGAACCCACCATGCCTCCCGACTGCCTCATGAATGGCTGGGCACAGGGAGAGCAAGGAACCGCTCTGCCCCATATCTGAGAGTCTCTGGACCAGTATACCTGGGCGGATTGAGGAAGAAACTGCTCCAGGGTGGGTGTCGATGATCCGGGCTGTGATGGGCTGGTCGGCTGGGTGGAGTTCTGATGAGAGGGAAGTCCAATGTGGAAAATGGCGGCGCCCGTGGAGTGGGTGGGGTCGTCTGGCTTGTTGTGAGGTTCTGCGGGTGGTGGGCCAAGGCTGGAACCCACCATGCCTCCCGACTGCCCTCATGAACGGCTGGGCCAACAGGGAGAAAGCAAGGAACCGCTCTGCCCCATGTCTGAGAGTCTCAGGATAC
>JAJIBD010000876.1:0-17380 GCA_021461705.1 Cryptotis parvus
TCTTTTAATATTTTATTATACCACTGTGAGATATACAATTACAAAGATGTTCATGTTTGGGTTTTGGTCATACAATGTTCCAGCACCCATCCCTCCACCAGGTGCCCATTTCCCACCACCAATGTTCCCGATTTTCCTACCCCCTCCCCGAGCCTGCTTCTATGGCAGGTTCTTTGTTTCTCTCTCTCTCTCTCTCTCTCTCTCTCTCTCTCTCTCTCTTCCTTCTCTTACACATTGTGGATTGTAATACACACATTTGGAGGTTATCGTGTGTATCCTTTTTTTATTTTTTTTTTTTTTTTTTTTTTTGGGTCACTTTTTTCCTCTTTTTGGACGCCTTTTGGGATGCGGAATCGAACCCTGCGCGGGCATGGGCGGCGTGGCCCAAACGCCCCTCCCTGGGCTGCGCGCCCGGCCCTTGCCTGTATTTAATGCTCAGTTCTAGGTTGGAATTAGCACTTTCGACAATTATTGGTATACTGTTCCCTTCTCTGTCTTACCTAACCTCTGACTCCCACATGTTTGCGGTAATTCCCACCTTTGATAAGACCTCCTGATCCATGATTTGCCTGACCTTGGATATTGGTATCATAATATATGTATATGTAGATATATGCAAATAAATGCAGTCATTCTATATCTGTCTTTTTCCTTCTGGCTAATTTCACTCAAAATGTTTCTCTCCATGTCCGTTCACTTATAGGCAAATTTCATGACTTCATTTTTCCTAACAGCTGCATAGTATTCCATTGTGTAGATGTACCAAAGTTTCTTTATCCAGTCATCAGTTCTCAGGCACACTGGTTTTTCCAGATTCTGGCTATTGTGAATAGTGCTGCTATGAAAATAAAAGTGCAGATGGTGTTTCCTCTGTGTGTTTTTGGCTTTCCAGGGTATATTCCCAGGAGTGGTGTGGCTGAGTCAAAAAGGGAGCTCAATTTCTAGTCTTTGGAGAAATGTCCATATTGTTTTCCAAAAATACTGTACCAGTCAACATTCCCACCAACAATGGATGAGTTTCCTTTTCCCCCACATCCACGCCAGCATTTGTTGTCCTTCCTCTTTTGGTTATGTGCCAGTCTCTGTGGTGTGAGGTGATATCTCATTGTTGTTTTGATTTGCATCTCTCTGATTATTAGTGATGATGAGCATTTTCTCGTGTCTTTTAGCCAGTCAAATTTCTTCCTCATCAAAGTTTCTGTTCATTTCTTCTCCCTATTTTTTGATGGGGTTCACTGCTTTCTTCTTGTAAAGTTTTCCCAGTGCCTGATGTATCCTGGATATTAACCCCTTATCAGACGGGTATTAGGTGAATATTCTTTACTATTCTGTGGACTGTTTTTGCATCTTAGTCACTGTTTCTTTTGAGGTGCAGAAGCTCTTTAGTTTCATGTAGTCCCATATGTTTATCTTTTCTTCTAGTTGCTTTTCTAGTGATGTTTCACCTTTGAAGATGCCTTTAGCGTCAATGTAGTGGAGGGTTTTTCATATATTTTCTCCGACATACTTTATGGATTCAGGTCTGATATTATCTGTCTTTTTCCTTCTGGCTATTTTCACTCAAAATGATCTTTAATCCATTTTGATCTGATTTTTGTCCAAGGTGTTGGACAGAGGTCCAAATTCATTTTTTCTTGCATGTAGCTGTCCATCGCTATTCTAAAATCAAGGACTCTCTCTCATCTGCCAGGACATCAAAAAATCAGATGGGCTGGTCATATACTGCGATCTGTAGAAGACCATTGGACTAGAGCCATCACCGATTGGATCACATGGGACGTCAAAAGATCGCGTGGCTGCCCACCTGCAAGATGGTCAGACTTCTTTATCAAGATCCTAAACAAACAGTTCGAGGCTCTTAATATCCCCCAAAACAAACAGATGCCATTGGGCTACACTGGCACGTGATAGGGTCAAATGGTTACAGTATTGGCGCCCCGCTCGAGCAAATCGGTGAATAACGGGATATCAAGTGATCAAGTGATCAGTAGCTGTCCAGTTTTCCCAGCACCACTTGTTGAAGAGGCTTTCCTTGCTCCATTTGGTACTTTTCGCTCCCTTTATCAAAGATTAAATGGTCATGTATTTTAGGATGACTGTCAGGATACTCAACTCTATTGCTTAGGTTCACAGGTCTGTTTCTATTCCAATACCATGCTGTTGTAACTACTTCTGCTTTGTGGTACAGTCTGAAGTTGGGAAAGGTGATGCCTCCCATCTTCTTTTTCCCAAGGATTGCTTTAGCTATCTTTGGGGGTTTATTGTTCCTTTCAAATTTCAGGAGTATCACAACTTCTTGATCTCTTTATCTGTATTTGGGCATTTAGGTTTTTTCCATATCTTGGCTATTGTAATAATTGTGGTGGTAAATAAATAAGTAAATAAATATAAATATCCATATACATTTTTACCACCAAAAGGATATATATATATATATATATATATATATATATCCTTTTGAATGAATGTTTTTTGTATTTTGGGATAGATGCCAAGAAGAGGTATCACTGAGATGTGTGGCAGTTCTGTTCCTTTTTTATATCTCCATATTGCTTTCCATATAGGCTGAAACAGGCAGCCTTCCCACCAACAGTGAATGAGGGCTTCTTTTTCACATTTTTCACATTTTCTAGAAGTTTGTTGATGCCATCTTTGGGATTTGACCAAGAGATCGAAGTTATTGGATTAGCTCTATCTTAATTAACTTACTTGATAATTTTTTTTGGCTTTGGGCCCACACTTAGCAGTGCTTGGGGGCTTCCTTCCCACCTCAGCACTAGGGGCTTAACCCTGGTATTACTCAGAGAACCAGGTAGTGCCAGAAATTGACCTGAGCCTTCTTATGCAAAAACATGTATTTGGCCCATGGATATATCTCTCTCATCCCATCACCTCTAATTAAAAACATGGTAAATTACTTTGCATGTACACAGGCTCATTACTCAAATCTCTTATTTCAAACTTGTAACACTACTCTGGAACCCGGAGTTTGTGAAAACAAGGTAATCTCTTTATTTCTCCTGCAGTGACTCTCAGCACTGACAGCACGTTAGGATCACCAGGGGTTTGGTTTGGTTTATTTTTTGGTTTTATCTTTGTTTGCTTGAAAAGCAAGCAAAGCAAGCAAGCAAACAAAAGACCCAAAAACCCAAAAAGTAAACAAATTATTATTATAGACCGCATTCCCATGACCTGAAGGAATGGTTTGAGGCTCTTCATGTTCCTGAGCGAGCAGATGCCTTTGGGCTACACTAGCATGTGACAGGACATATGGAGATGTTACTGGTGCCCGCGCGAGCAAATTGATGAACAACAGGAATACAAGTGAAGTGATACAAGTGCTTATTTGCCTGGTTTATTTTTGGTTTTTTGAGCTTTACCTGGCAGTGGTCAGGCATTTAGTGGGGCCATTTCCAACAATGTTCAGAGAACATGCAGAATATCTGGGCAGTTGAACTTTGGCATTACAAAGTACACAGATAATTCTAAAGTGAGACCAACATGGAGAATCTATGGTCTATCTAACATTTCTTTAAACTGTAGGTTTCTGGGGCCGGAGCGATAGCCCAGCGGGTAGGGCGTTTGCCTTGCACGCGGCAGACTCATGCCTGCACGGGTTCGATCCCGGCATCCCATATGGTCCCCGAGCACCGCTAGGAGTAATTCCTGAGTGCAGAGCCAGGAGAGACCCCTGAGCATTGCCGGGTATGACCCAAAAAAAAAAAAAAAAAAAATAAAAATAAACTGTAGGTTTCTTTCCCAACCATATTAAACTCAGATATATCTATCATCTCTTCTCTTGCTCTGAAAGGAAACCAAGTCTCTCAAATGAAACATAGTGGAGTTGGAGTAAGTCTTCAAGAAGACTACAGACTATACGCTATATATCTGGTGTATATTAGGGCATTAGCTATAGAATGCTATTAGCCTTGTTGGGGTGGGGAGGAGTCCTTAGAAGATATTTCAGTTACTATCTGCCTTTGCTTTGAAATAGATTCTTCTTCCTGTCCAATGATGAGCTGCTGGAGATCTTGTCAGAGACAAAAGACCCTCTGCGGGTGCAGCCCCCATTTGAAGAAGTGCTTTGAAGGCATTGCCAGACTGGAGTTTACAGAAAATATGGAGATCACAGGCATGATTAGTTCGAAAAAGAAACTGTTCCATTCAATAAAAAAAATCTACCCAGCTGCAGCCAAAGTAATTCCCTTACCCATATTTTGTTTTATGCATTTGTTTTTCCTTCCCCATGACAGAGCCAAGCAGAGTGAGGCAGAGAGGATAGGCTACTGATTAAGTACTGTGATTCTAATCTAAACTGTGTGGGTGGAAAACTTGGATTCTGTGCTTTAATGACTGGGTGACTGAGAAGTTACTTAATCTTTTCAAGTCTCAGTTTGCCCAACTCTAAGGTGAGGATTATTCTCAATTCACATGACTCACGAAATATTTGGAAAGATTTCACCTAATTGATGTGAATTTGTAAGAGTAGGAATAAGGGCCACATTACTGATACTGGTCCTGGATCCTCAAGAAAAGCTTCCCAGTGAGCCAAACAGCTGGGATGCCGTGTTCTTGAGGTCTTGGGGGAGTGTTCAGGAGAAGCAGTAGAATAGTCGGAAATCAATACCTTTTAATTTAGATATTTATATATTTCCTTTAATAAAGAGCAAAATGTCAGCTGATTTCTCTCCTGGATATAGCATTTATATCTGCCAAGTGGAAATAGACCAACTTTCTTGCCTTGATGTGACCATTTTTGCCACCCACACATCTAAGCTGCACCAACCAGGAGCCATAAAAACAACCACTGCACACACCTGAAATGAGAAAAAATCAAACAATTTCCTGCATGTTCTGATTGCCTGTGGAGTTTTAATTAAGATGGAATGTCTGGAATAGGCTTCAGGCACCTGCTTTTTAAAAGGACCTCTAGATGGTTTCAGCACA
The DNA here is from genome assembly GCA_021461705.1 of Cryptotis parvus. Lineage (NCBI taxonomy): Eukaryota > Metazoa > Chordata > Mammalia > Eulipotyphla > Soricidae > Cryptotis > Cryptotis parvus. Next base: position 4,948 of record JAJIBD010000876.1, read on the forward strand.
TGGCAAAGTTAGCAACGTCTGCAATGATGCAAGAGTTCAAACTGTTCCTTAGGAAGGGAAAAGTCGTTCTTATTTTATTTATTTCAATTGAGACATGTTTGACATATAACAGACCAGTTTCAGGTGTACAACATTTGTGTACTTTGCTAGATGACTGTTACCATCTAATAACTGCAGAATTATAATTATTTTCTTCCATGGAAGTTTTTTGATTTAGCAATTTTCAACTACAGAGTACAGTGCTAAGTATGCTAACAGTGCCCTACATTACATCCCCATGACTTATTTATTTTATAACTTTTAGGCTTGCTTTTAGTTTGGGGGATATTTCCACCCTCATTGTTCTCTGTCACATTTCCCCACTCCATGTACTTTCTAGTTTTCTGTTTTGTTTTGGGGGTCACACCTAGCAGTGCTCAGGTCCTATTCTGAGCTCTGCGCTCAAGGGCTCAAGGATCACTCCTGGCAGTCTCTGGAGAACATAGTGGTGCTAGCAATCAAACTCAGTTCAGCCTCGAGGAAGGCAAGAGCCACACCTGCTGTACTATCTCTTGGCTCCTTGTTTTGTTTCATCAACCTTTTGACCCTTCTCTTCATTTTTCCTGTCTCCCACATTCTCCCATGACCCCTGATAACCACCATGCTGTTATCTGTATCCAGGGGCTGGGAGTGGGGAGAAGCAATTTGTTGGTAGCTTACTGGGGTGATTCAGTGCTCAGGCCTGGTGATGTGATGCCACTTAAACCCAGTAGTATTGGAGAACCCCAGACTACCCTGAAGTGATCAGGGGACAGGGCTGGAGATCAAATTTGGAGTTTCATGCATACAAGACTAGCACTTTTTCCCTTTGAGCAATCTCCATGGACCTGGGTTTGGGAATGGAGGGGGCAATAGGTTTATTTTCTCCAGATTTCAGATAGTTCATATAGTATTTATCTTTCTCAGACAAACTTTACTTAGCACTATGCCTCAGGGTCTATCCATGTTACCATAAGTGGCAAGATTCATCCTTTTTTTAAATTAATTTTTTTCATGGCTGAATATTAGTTCAATATATGTTAGTATACATGTGTATGTCACTTGTGCCACATTTTGTTTATTCACCCCCACATGGACATTTAGGTGAACATAGGATGGCTTCCCATAGGGTGGCTATTACAAAAATACCACACAAAAACACAATTGTTTTTGTAGTTGAAATGTGTCATTTGCCTACCTAAGAAATGATCAGGAAAAAGAAAGCCATGTTCACAACACACTCCCTTCATGCGACAGGCACTGCCTAACAATCAGACAATAAGCGTAAGAAGGCCACGAGCTATGGCTTGTCCATCTCGGAGAGATGTCAAGCCTTTAGGCCCCTCTCCTGCTGGCTGAGGGGGATGGGTGGGGTCTGCCTATGTGCCCTCACCCCGATAAAGTTGCTCACCAGCCGCCTCTCCTCTCTTGCCTTGCAGGGCATGGTGGAGAAGTGGCTGCAGCAGGTGGAGCACATGATGTTGGCCAGTTTGCGGGAAGTCATTCGACAAGGCATCGAGGCCTACGCCAAGGTAAGGAGAACCAGGCCCTTGTCAGGGTGTTGTTACAGAAACAGGAACTTAGGGGAGAAGGCACAATGGATTGGCTCTACCCATCCTTAGTTTTCTCTTGCTCCCCACCCTGAGAGCTAACAATGACGTCTCTGTGCCTCTCTCCTCTGCCTCATAAATCCTGGGACTAGTATTTCTGTGAAACCATTTGCAGTTGGAAGCAGAGGACCCAAAAAAAAAAAAAAAAAAGCCAAAATGGTCTGGTTGCTAGAGGCCATTCCTGTCCATAAAATGAACTGAAGGCTCGGGTCAATTTTCAGCTCCTTGCAACTCAAATTCCTCCTGGGAGATTTGTGCATGTGTGTATGTGCGTTACATATGCCCTGTGTGGATCATGGCTTAACTAGTAGGTCTTTGAGGGTGGGGGGTAGAGGAAAGGGACCCAGACCTTACGGTGCCCAGGGTCTGTGCTCAGAAGTGATTTCTGGCGGCACACAAGGAACCATATGTAGTATTGGGGATTTAAACCAGAGTCACAGCCTTTGATGTCACATGGCAGGCAGGTGCCTCACCTCTTGTACTTATCTCCCCAGCCCAGAACAGGTCTACAGAAAGCTTTAGAGAAGAGAACCTGGAGCAAATAAGTGATTAGTCAATCTCCCTAGCAAGGAGAATGTCAGTTCTCTGGATCCTTATTCTCCTCTACTTAGGGTACCCTTTCTTCTTACTCTGGGGCTCCCACTCTCACTCTCAGGACCCTTTCCCTATCAAATGAGAGAATATATTCAATAAGTGTCTCACTGGAGTGCTGGAGATTGACCCCGCTATCCCGGTCAACAGTATCAGCCTTGTAGATGAATCTTTCCTAGGCCTGTGACACATTCAAATCAAAAGAAAACAAAAAACACAAAGAGAAAGAAATCCTAGTTCCTGGCTGAAATTAGGTCACACTGTTGCATCAATCACAAGAATCAACATGTTGTTTTTTATAAGTGACCATTGTAAATATTTTAGCTCTGTAGTTCCACATACTAATCACAACTATGTGAACTATGCAAACGCCGCCATAGATAATATGGAAACGATGGCTTGCATGTTCGCAGCTTGTTTACAAAGCCAGGCAAGGCCAAGTCTATGACTATGACGGGCGAGGTGTAATGGTTAGGAAAGTTTTGTTTTGTTTTGGTAAACAATAGCCTTCAGAAGAGCAGCGGTGATACTCTCCGAATACCACCTTGATAGAGAACTGTATAATTCCTGGATGTGGGAGCATGATAAAAATATTTTTAAAAGAATTGAGCTTGGACCCCCCATGCCTGTGCTTGTAAGAGCACCCACCTACTGCCTGCACAAGCCAGGGGACTGGGAAGTCAGGCCCACAGGGACACTAGCACCGCAGGCTGGTGCTGGCGACAGGGCTGGGGTTGGGGGTTGCTGTCAAATTGCCTGGGTCCGAAGATGTTGTAGTCACTGAACCTCGCTTCTCCAAAACTGGAGAATTCCCAAATCCTGTGGCTTAACTGGTTTCCCAGTGACTGATCAGTTCTGAGAGCGTAGATAAAAACAGACACATGAGTTTAGAAAGATAGTGGGAGGGCACTTGCCTTGCACATGGCCAACCCAGGTCCAATCCCCACCATCCCATATGGTCCCCCCAAGTCCTGCCAGTAGTCATTCCAGAGTGCAGAGCCAGGAGTAACCTCTGAGTCCCCAGTATGGTCCAAAACAAAAACAAAAGAAACCAGATACTAAACTTTGGGGAGGGGGGGATGAGATTGTTGGTGACAGTTTTTCTTTCTCCAAATTCAGGCAGGAGGAATAAATTGGTCATTCCAGAGAGTTTGTGCCTTGTGGCCTGAGAGGGCGGGAAAGGATTTGGTTTCTGTTGTATGGATGGAGGGTGTTTTAAGAGATTAGTTTAACCCACAGAAGATGAAATTGTGGTACAATATGCTCCATCTCACTTTCCCAGGTCCCTCGCAACGAGTGGGTCTTACAGTGGCCTGGCCAGGTGGTAATCTGTGTCTCCTCAATCTTTTGGACCAAGGAAGTATCCCAGGCCCTGGTAGAAAAGACCCTACCGGTAAGTGAAAGGCCCTACTTGTCTCGAGCTCATAGGTGGTGGGTGTGACATACAGGATCTGGCCCAGGCAAGGTGGGGAGATGGTGCCATTAGGAGAGAAAGGATTCCTGGGAAGAATCTGATGTCATAGCGGCCCCTCCTACCGTTCTTCCTGCCAGGAGTTTCTGCATAAGAGCAATGAGCAGATCGCACAAATTGTCGAGCTGGTGCGAGGGAAGCTGAGCAGTGGGGCTCGACTCACTCTCGGAGCCCTGACCGTCATCGATGTCCATGGTAAGCAAGCAAGGCAACTCCCCCACCCCGGCATGGCTGGCTAGCCAGGAGTTGCACCCCTGCTGACTCAGGGAACTGTCTCATCCGTGAGTATCTTCTCCAAAAGTGGAAGTGGGGAAAGGAGAGAGGGCAATCCAGAAGGTTCTGTGCATCTCCCTCTTCTGCTTTCCCGGAGGCCCCACCCTGAGTTCTAGGTAAGAGCAGTTTTCTTACCAACACCTAGATGGCCCCGCACTGTCTGGGATTTGCCAACTGGGCCCAGTTTCCTTGGGCTAACTATATTTATGAGACTGACGCGCTGCCTACTGCGCTAAGGAGGCAACTTGGGCTAACTATATTTAATAGATCCGGATGCTTTGTCAGGTGCCTAGCTCTGCACTTGGCCCACATTACCTAATTTTATACATTTCACACCAGAAGGCTCTGAGGCTAGAATGGCAAATGATTTGCTAAGTGGCACCTACTATATGATAAGTATCAGAGACTGTTGTCATTGGGACCGACGAGCAGTGATGTAGGAAGGGACTGGGTGGGAGATGATCATGTTCTTCGTCCAAAACAGAAGAGGGGGAGTGGGGGAGGAGGAGAAGAGGGGGAGTGCAGTTGTTTTGTTTTTCATCTTCCTAGAGGAAATCAAGAAGCAGGTGGAAGGGGGAGAGGAGAAGGAATTAGGGTCTTGATGTAAAACACACCTTCGTCAACAAAGGAATTAGGACTTGACCAAGCTGGTATCCTGGGAACAGCATCTCTTGCTCAGGAATCCAGCTTCCTACAGACATTTCCTGGTATCTTATTCTGACCCTTAAAGTTGATGGTCATTTCAGTTTGTCTTCATTTTGGTGCATGGATATAAAACCAGAGGCTGGGAGAAAATGTCATCCACATCTGGATACCCATTTAGCTGGTAGGGACAGTAAGGGCAGTCATGGTTATTGTCCGGGGCCGCTAGGGTCCCCAACAATACCAGGATACGAGTTCCCTTCTACCTCTGAAGCCAGCAGGGAATGGATGAAAACTCAGGAATTCGGCGCAGTTTTAAAAGGCTTTACTATCACAGGTTCTGATATACAATCCAAGAACAGGAAAAACCCCAGACTCTGGGTTCCCAGCTGGACCCCAGTCACGTGTAGGCCAAGATGGCCGCCACCATGTGTTAAAGTCCAACAAGGAAGAGAACGGAGAGGAAAGGCAGAGAGCCAAGGGAAGCCAAAATGGCAAAAGGCCTTTCTCCTTTCTCCCAGCTTATTTTATAGATAGAAACCCCGCCTAAACCTTCCCAGCCCAGCTCATGTGGGCTGGGCTATCTAGAGATGAAATCAGGAAATGACTCTATTGAAATGCATCACTTCAGGTGGGCCTTTTGGCTTCACAAATGCCAGAGCTGATTCAAAACCTCCCTAGCAGGCTTGGGAGGGGCTTCAAGCTAAGTGTAGCTGCAGCTTAAAGTAGGGCGTGTCACCCAACAGTTATGGCCCAGAATACCCTGGAGTGTTTGGGTTCACACACACACACACACACACACACACACACACACACACACACACACACACACACACACACCCTGAATATAAAAAAGCTGCACAGACTCAATAGTAAAGGTGACCCACATCCAGCCTTTTTTATTCTCCTTCCTTCCTTCCTTTCTTCCTTTCTTCCTTTCTTCCTTTCTTCCTTCCTTCCTTCCTTCCTTCCTTCCTTCCTTCCTTCCTTCCTTTCCTTCCTTCCTTCCTTCCTTCCTTCCTTCCTTCCTTTCTTCCTTCCTTCCTTCCTTTCTTCCTTCCTTCCTTCCTTCCTTCCTTCCTTCCTTTCTTCCTTTCCTTCCTTCCTTCCTTCCTTTCTTCCTTCCTTTCTTCCTTCCTTCCTTCCTTCCTTCCTTCCTTCCTTCCTTCCTTCCTTCCTTTCTTCCTTCCTTCCTTCCTTTCTTCCTTCCTTCCTTCCTTCCTTCCTTCCTTCCTTCCTTCCTTCCTTCCTTCCTTCCTTCCTTCCTTCCTTCTTTCTGTTTCTTTTTTCTATTGTATCACAGTGAGATGCACAGTTACAAAGCTGTCCATGACCAGCATACAATATTCAAACACTTGTCCCTTCACCAGTGCACTTTTCCCACTTCCAGTGTCCCCAGTTTCCCTCTCCCCCTCCCCACCTCTATTGCAGACTCTCTCTCTCTCTCTCTCTCTCTCTCTCTCTCTCTTCTCTTGGGCTTTATGGTTTTCAGTTCAGACACTGAAAGGTTATCATGTGTATCCCTTTACCTGCTTTCAGCACTCAGTGATCGCTTCCACTAACATTGTTATACTTTTCTGTCCTAATTGCCCTCTGCACCCACCCCCCTAACTTGGGGCAAGCTTCCAACCATTGACCAGTCCTCCTGGCCCATTTTCCCTGGTTTTGGATATTGTATCATACTATTTTTTTTAATATCCTACAAATGAATGCAGTCATTCTATATCAGTCTCTTAAGGTACACTTTTCTTTTCTTTTTTTTGGTTTTTTTGGGTCACAGCCGGTGAGGCTCAAGGGTTACTCCTGGAATGCACTCAGGGACCATATGGGATGCTGGGGATCGAACATGGGTCTGCTGCATGCAAGGCAAACGCCCTCCCTGCTGTACTATGGCTCCCACCCCAACATTCACTTTTCTGGCGCCAGAGAGAGAGCATAGCCGGCAGTGCATTTGCTTTGCATATGGCCGATCCAGCTTTGATTCTTGGAGTCCTATAAGATTCCTTCAGCACCACCAGGCGTGATCCCTAAGCACAGATCCAGGACTAAGCCCTGAGCATGATGAATGTGGTCCAAAAAGCAAAAAAGAATAAAAAAAAGTTGTTTCACTTTTCTCTTGGGTCTCATCTGTCAGTCTCTATTCCTGCCAAATACCTCGTGGAGTCTTTCAAGATTTTCTTGAAAGGAATTCTGAGAAGAATATGAGATATTGGTATAATCCTCTTCAAGGACTCTGCTCTATAAGGTTTTGGGTTTTATTTTAACAAAGATTTCTCACAGAGATCCAGTAAGCTTACAAAGAAATTATCCTTTTGCAAACTTACATTCTGAGGTCCTAACATAGATCCTAACGTTTCTCATATGTTAGGATCTCATATGTTAGCACCTAACATACAGTGCTTTGATCTGCTGTATCAGGTCTGAGCTTTCAATAGCTCTTGGCCTACAGGTGACCTAAAATTAATTAATTATATTCATGATATCCCCCGTTCATGATTCCCATTGTGTATATAAGTTAAATTAGACTAACAAGCCTATGAAAGAAGCAGAAAACCTAGAAATTTGTATCTTCTAATCTTCTAGATTGAATGAGCTGGTTTCTCGAGCCCCCAGATGAAATTAAGACACCAAACCATGGACTTATGGGACCCTTTTCTTTTGTGGCCCCAAAAAGCAAAAAGAATTTTTTTTTGCCAACTTTCTTTTGCCAACTTCTTTAGTACTAATTTTATTTCCTAGGATAACCCAGAGGTCTGGAACAAGACAAGGGTGTTTGTGATGGAATGGAGAATGAGGATATGATAGTATTTGAGTTTATTACAGCAGCGACTAGACATAGCAAATTCCTAAGGACTAGTCCCTCCTAAAGTTAGAATAGTAACAGTAGCTAATGTTTATTTAATGTTTTTGTATGCCAGAAATATACTTTTCTCTCTCCTTTTCTTTTTCTAGCCATTTTTTGTGTATTAAATATATATATATATACATATACACATATATATGTACATGTATCTGTGTACATATCTGTACAAACACATATAGTTGATCTTTGAGAAACCTGGGGTTTAGGGATGCAGGTTACTCTCACCAACACAGTTGAAAAATTCATATTTTAACTCTGTTAAAACTTAACAGTGTTTCCTTGTTGTCTGCAGGGGACTGGCTTCAGGGCTTCCCATTTCTTGACACTTTCTGTTGACCCTCCAAATCTCCAGGTCCCTCACCCTCACAAATATTAGTTGGTTGAATCTGAATGTGGAGACCACAGTGCAGAGGTTGCACCCAGGCAGTGTGATTTAGGGACATCTGCATTTCAGGGGGCAGGGAACCCCACTGGTACTCGGGCCAACCACGTGCTTTCATTGCTTCTTCTACACTGTGTGAGATGATGTCTTCATGGATAGCCTCAAATCTTCCCTGAGAATCTCTGTTGGTGTGTGTGTGTGTGTGTTGTGTGTGTATGTGTATGTGTGTGTGTGTCTGTGACTGTCTGTGTCTGTCTCAACAGCTCGGGATGTAGTAGCCACCTTGGCTCAGGACAATGTCTGTGATTTGAGTGATTTCCAGTGGATCTCTCAGCTGCGCTACTACTGGGAGGCACACGATGTGCAGGTGCACATGATCACCACGGCAGCCTTGTACGGCTATGAGTACCTGGGAAACTCCCCGCGGCTGGTGATCACACCCCTCACTGACCGCTGCTACAGGTAAACGCTGGGACGCCCAAGACCCGAGGCTGAAGAGAGAAGTCCAGAACGTGGGTCTTCTGGGGAAGGAGCTGGGGACAGCCTGAGTTTGTGCTGTTATCCACTCTAGCTCAGATTCTCCCCATTCTGGGACTCCCCCCCCCCCGACATGCCAGGGCACACAGAGGGGCGTTGACAAGTGCAGGTAGGCCCAACATGAGAACCCGAAGAGCCCTGATGAGACCAAACCAACAGAATGTTGGAGCCTACCCTTGTAAACGACACAGCACTTAGGTAGGAATTTTGCCAATGACAGAAATCAAGTCACTGGAAAAGGCAAGAGGGAGAAAAATAACCAGGCAAGCACCAAAGTCTCCCAGCTTCATCACCCAGTCTGTGAAGAGCTTGCGCATTCTGCGGTCATCAAAACGCTTTGCCATCCTCCTTGGAATTCATATTGGAACTTGGATGTTGTGGGCCTATCAATTTTTGTGATGATTAGTTTTTCTTTAATATTATAAAATTTCATACAGTGAGTTCTTTTTAAAAACATTTCATTGATTTTTTAACCAAATCACAGTGAGATACAAAGTTACAAAGTTGTTATGATTAGTTTCAGTCATATAATATTCTGACTCCCGTTCCTTCACCAGTGTACATTTCCCACCACCAGTGTCTCCAGTTTCCTTCCCCCACCCCCACCTTTATGGCAGGTACCAATGAATATATACAAATGTATATATTCATTTAACCATTCAAACAAAAGCTCATCAGTGCCATGCACACTTTAGGGACTGTGCTAAGTTCTAAAGTTACAGTATTGAGTAACAGGTTTTTTTTAAATGATAATGTCATTAGTCGCGTAATCAAACAAAAAAGACTCAGGAAACCACTTTTTAGGAAGATGGCGCCCAATGCAAGAAGGAAGCCCCTGCCCCTCCCAAAGTGGAGCCAAGGCCAAAGCGTTGTGGGCCAAGAGGGCAGTGCTGGAAAGCGCCCACAGATGCAGACAGGAAAAGATCCGCATGTCACCCACTTCTGAAGACCCAAAACACTACGGCTGAGAAGGCAGCCGAGATATCCCTGCAAGAGCACGCCATGAGAAACTAACCCGGCATCAAGGTCCTTTTGAGCACAAAGTCAGCCAAGAAGAAGCTAGACGATAACAACATATGTGTGTCCATTTTGGTGTCAAGGCTAACAAGGACCAGCTCAGACAGGCCAAGAAGGAGCTCTAAGGCATTGACGATGCCAAGGGCCACGCCCCTGATTAGGCCTGATGGCTAGAAAAGGCACGTGCTTGCTTGGCTCCTGGCTCTGACGCCTTGGATGGTCCCAACAAAATTGGGATCATCTAGACAGTCCAGCTGACTAATCCCAGCTATAATTTTTTATCACAAAAAAAATCAGAGGTACCAGAGAGATAATGCAGCAGGGAGGGTGTTTGTCTTGCACCTGGTGGACAGAGGTTCCATCCTCAGCATCCTATATGGTCCCCAGAGCACTGGCAGAAATAATTCCTGAGTGCAGAGCCAGGAGTAATCCCTGAGCATTGCCAGGTGTTACCCCAAAAGAAAAAAAAACAAAAATTCATATACTTTGAGAATCAAAACTAAATAACCCAAACCAGTCTTTCCTGTGTTTTGAGATTGTGCACTATTTTTATGGTCACTCCCTCACTTAGGACGCTGATGGGAGCTTTGAAGCTAAACCTTGGGGGAGCTCCAGAGGGTCCAGCTGGGACAGGCAAGACAGAAACCACCAAAGATCTGGCCAAAGCTTTGGCCAAGCAGGTAGGGAAAAGTTCACATCTACCCTCTCTTCCCACCACTTCTCTTTACTGGGGTCCAGGGACGGAGTCAGGAAATGGAAGATGATTTAGGTTTGGTGTCACAGGCAGAGGGGGCCGAGCTCCTCCTGGGGTACAGGAAGAGAAGAACCTGACCCCTGATCTATGGTTTAGGGTAACTCAGATGTGTGGGAATTCATCCTAAATGTTGCCCACATCTGCTCTCTCTCTCTGTAGTGTGTGGTCTTCAACTGTTCAGATGGGCTGGATTACAAAGCCATGGGGGAAGTTCTTCAAAGGGCTGGCCCAGGCTGGAGCATGGGCTTGCTTTGATGAGTTCAACAGGATTGAGGTAATCTTGCTACTGGGCTTTCGAACAGACATGGGGGTCTTTATCTGGGTTCCATGCTGCCTAATGACAGGCCTCTTGTCTTGTGCATGGCTTCTTGCACAGAAAAGATGCTAAGTGAAGTAAAAGAAAACAGCACCAAGGAGACACAATGTATATATATTTGTGTGTATATATAAATATTTATTTATATATCACTTGTATCACTTGTCTTCCCATTGTTCATCGATTTGCTCAAGCGGGCACCAGTAACATCTCCATATGTCCTGTCACATGCTAGTGTAGCCCAAGGGCAACTGCTCATTTCAGGAACATGAAGAGCCTCAAACTATTCCTTCAGGTCATGGGAATGAGGTCTATAATTGTTATTGGGTTTTGGCATATCAAATATGACACGGGTAGCTTGCCAGGCTCTGCCATGATAGTCATGCTAAGTGAGTAAAATTGACACAATTAAAAGATGAGAATAAAACTACAATGAAACATTTGATTAATTTTTAAAAAAACAATCCATTTAAAAGTTTTCACTGAATTCAAAATTGTAAAATCAAAATCATATGCCAAACACATGCTTTAAAACATGATTCATATTAACTATATATAATAAATTAGTGCTAATAATAATCTAGCATGTTGTCTATTATGCATATATATAATTGTGTATATATACAATGTATATATATATACATTGTACATATATATAATATATTTTCATCATACTCATTTGGTCATTCAGAAATGTTTTGAGCAATATACCTGAAAGATACTCTGCATGTGTTCGTGATACAAAGATGAATGAAAAGTAGCCTAGAAAAAAGAATAAAAATTAGATGAGAGCTGGAGAGACAGTACAAGGGTTAAGGTGCTCACCTGGCTGGGACCATTCCCAGTTTGATCTGCAGCACCGCCTGTGGTTCTCCTAGTACTACCAGGAGTGATCCCTGAGCACAGAACCTAGAGTGAGCCCTGAACACTGCCAGGAGTGATCCCTGAGCACAGAACCAAGAGTGAGCCCTGAACACTGCCAGGAGTGATCCCTGAGCACAGAACCAAGAGTGAGCCCTGAACACTGCCAGGAGTGATCCCTGAGCACAGAGCCAAGAATGAGCCTTGAATACTGCCAGATGTGTCCCAAAAATGAAATTAAGCAAATAGAATATGATAGATGCCATTCCTGATGGCCAATTGGAAACAATGCATCCGGGAGTCCCTGTTTTCTATTTGGGATGGGGGTGTAGTACAGATACAAAGGAAGTATCATAAAAAGGGGGTGACAAATTCTATTTGAGTGGTGAAATATATATATATATACATATATATATATACACAACCTGAACAATAACATGATTCAATACTGACTCCTTCCAGCATTATGCTCAATGCTGGAACAAAAAAATTAATAATTAGAAACTACTTACATGTGTACACACACACACACACAAACGCATGCATGAAATTTTCATTTTGCCAAAATTCTGTTTTATATTGCTAAGTTTAACTGTGAAGTTTGGGTTCTCAGATGTTTGGGTTGTTTCTTTGCCAAGTGAAAGGGGCCAACTCCAGCACCGCTCGGTGGTGACTGTCACAAGCAGGAGCTCCCGTCCAGCCACTCTCTCTCAACCCCAGGTAGAAGTGCTATCCGTGGTAGCTCAGCAGATCCTCAGCATTCAGCAAGCCATTATTCGGAAGTTGAAGACGTTCATCTTTGAAGGCACAGAGCTCTCTCTGAATCCAACCTGTGCTGTCTTCATCACTATGAACCCCGGATATGCTGGCAGGGCAGAGCTTCCAGATAACCTCAAGGTAAACATGAGTATCTATAAATGCCAGGTGTACTTTGTTGTGTAGAAACTTCTGTACGTATGCGAGGGTTTCACAGAGCCAAATAATGGGATCAGTAACGTTTTCCAGGACAGAGGCAATGGTGGTGTGTGATGGTACTTTGTGACAATGGATTAAGTTCCCTAAAAGGTCTCACATGGGGTGGAGGGAAGCATGTGTCAT